>MU006799.1:211922-411096 GCA_010093635.1 Massarina eburnea CBS 473.64 | reverse complement strand
AAGGAGGCCATACTAAGTGGTAGTTGTGGGAAATATGCCGTCTTTCTAGAATCGGGCAGCGTTTTAGTCAATTCTGAGGCACTTATGTGCGCCAAGACCTCCGGAACAACCATTAATCCGCGCCAAAAGGCCTATTTAGAGTAGTCTATTGATCAATTTGACTATCCTTCCTACTATCAACTTCAAAATCGAACTCAAAACCATCAAAAACCGTCAAAATTGACTCTCAGAGAGTTGAGAAATCGGCCGTCTTTTCGGCCAAGACGCTAAGGGCGACAGGGGGAGGGGGCAACCCGTTCATGCTCCACCCTTGTATTTTCCCGCACGGGGCGATCTAAAGAAGCGAGATTGGCGTCGCGACCTTGGCCTCTAGGCGCCGAACGGCAAAGTTCAATCAGCATCGATATCAATGGGTAATTCATCTCCGGCCGCACAAAAGTGATCACATCCGCCGTTCACAGCGGTCGCGTCGCAATAACCACGGGCGGAGAATGACGGCGGAATGGGCTTCAGGCCATCGGGACGGCTATCGATGGCGCTTCTCGCATTCCACCTGCCTCGGCAACGGCGGCCCAGGACATGTCTCCCCATCGCAATAATACAATACAACTCTGCTGTAGGTCTTCACAACATCGTGCTCCGTGTGTCGGTGTGTGTCTGTGTGTGCGGTGATCCATCTTGACAGGCAGGGCCCCTGAACATTTGAATTTCCCCAGGTACGGACGGACTTGAGCCTAGTCTCGATGCGGCCTAGCAGGCTGCCGGCGCACCGACGGTTGGAGTCTTACCATGCACATGAGTGCCCCCAAGGAACAGGAGAGTAGGGAAAGGGGGGGCCGATTCATGGCTCGAGTACGATGCGATTGGACCGACGCAGCGACAACTTCATCGAAACCAGAGCCTGCCCATTTGCGGTCAAGCCCGCAATTTGCATTCCTTGCTCGTTGCCCTGGGCCTGCCGTTCGCTCGTAAATAGTCGGCTGGACTGGGCCTTTCTTAAAGTCAAGAGTCGCCGTCTTTCTCTCTGACCTTCACCTTCGCTCGCTCCGCTGTTCAGCACCCACACTCATTACCCATACTTCATACCCCGTATAACTCTTCTAATATACCACTCTAATACCCACACCGTCCATCACCATCACCATCAGCCAACATGCGTTTCTTCGAAGTTGTCATCTCGGGCGCTGCCCTCATTGCCGCCGCTCTCGCCGTCGAGTTCAACGAGCTGCCCACCAGCATCGAGCCGGGAAAGACGTACACCCTTACGTACTCGCCCAAGGACGACACTCCCACCACCCTCAAGCTCCGCCAGGGTGAGCCCGGCAACCTGGACACCCTCGAGACCATCACCAGTACGTTCTTTCTATGATGCATGAGATCACGCGACAGCCGCTAACATAACCGGCAGCTACTGCGACGGGTGGCTCTTACCAATGGACTGTCCCGAACACGCTCCCCAACGGCGAGGACTACGCGCTTGAGATTGTGCAAGGCGACGGCGAGCCCAACTACAGCGGCCTGATTCCCCTCACCGGCAGCTCTGTCTCGTCCTCCGCTTCGTCGTCTGCCAGCGCCACATCATCCTCATCCGCCTCCAAGTCCTCATCCGGCTCTGCTTCCGCCTCAGCCTCCGCCTCTGCCTCCGACTCTGCCTCCAAGACCTCGTCTTCGTCCGCCTCAAACTCCACCGCCAGCGGCTCCACGCTTACCACTGCTGCCAGCACCGGAAGCTCTTCCGGCTCGCCTTCCGGTTCGCCCACGCCCTCCGGCTCCAACAGCACGCTCTCCAGCACCAACCGTACCCCCAGCGCCACTAGCGGCAGCACGGCACCCACCCAGAGCACCAACGCTGGAAACATGCTTGCTTCCAGCCCTATTGCCCTGATCCTGGGCGCTGTCGCGGCTATGGCTTATCTCAACTAAACTCTCTTGTCGCCACTTCATTCTATGTCTATGTTTTCTTTTCTACGATACTACCATTTGATAATGTGGGGATGGAGAGTGCTTTTGATATCCATATGCATGAGCCATGAGCGTTAGTTGTTTTTTAGTGCGGACTTGAGCAGAAGTTTCAATTCAAGACGAGAGGCTGTTCAGCTCGCTGGTCAGGCGTCATATACCCAAGACAATGAAAAACGCATAAAAATACCCCTGCTCCTTGCTCGTTTTGCCACCGTGACTGACGCCTTTGCTTTCTGCTTCCGTCCTTGATTTATTTTCGCAGCATGGTGGCGCTTTGGCTGACGCCGTTTCACTCACTTCAGCCTGCGACTGCGACTGCGACTGCGAGCTTTGCGACTCGGATGGCTTCCTTGCGTCGTACCTTTTGTCCGCCATCCGGATTTTTGTACGTCACAGACGTCGCACATATCGTTGGATCAAGCTCAAGACCAGCAGGTGTCACTGCATTGATTAGCCGTGTTACTGCACGTCAATGTATAATGACGCAGACTAACATAGTCCATACTGATCGTCCGACGTCGTGCCATGGGAATCCCCACCTGTCACTCCGGCACGATTCGCAACAACAAATAGTCGCCCCCCAACAACCCTAACCATACATCCTCTCTCCCCCCCCAGCAAACGCAAACGCGACTTTTTAACCTTAACCAAGAAGCTTGTAAACTGGATCTTTTCTAGACGCGCGGCTCCCGCAACGGGTGGGGAGGTGGTGATCGCGGTCCCGAGTCGCGGGAACTCCTCGTTAACCTGCGACCCCGATCCCCCTCCCCAAGGGGTAATCAACTGATCTGTTCGCACAAACGAACGAACGGCCCGCCTTCTCCACTTGTTAAGTTCTCACCCGTCCATTATTATTGTCAGCCTGACTCTCACACCAGGGTAGCATAGGTGGTAGTAGTAGTAGTACACTTCATTTATTGTTGACCTTGGTGGTGGCACTAGCGTGGCTGTGAGTTGGGTACAGTCGTGGTGTGATGGTGTGATCATGTTTCCTTTTGCCCTGCATAGCGATGCGCCCAAGGGCACTATGCCCTGTGTGTGCGCAGGCACGTGGCAGGGCTGGAGCCTTGGAGGTGGGGGCTGGATTGAATGGGACCACGGTCCTGGATGGTCGTAATTTGATCATTTCTCCTCACTTATCTCTTATGCAACCCGTATCTAGACGTTTCTCGGCACTCTCTACACTAGAATAGGCACATTGGAAATGTAGAAGTTTGATGTGTGTATTGGATTTAATGCTATTGGACTTGAATAATCAATCCCCTAAGCAAGACCCATAGACTCCCAAGAACCCTTATTCACCATTGAGAATCCCATAGGTAGACCCATAGATAGATGACCGATGCCGTATCTGCAGCTCACAACCAAACGCCGTTGGTGCACCTGCTAAACCCAAGAAATCTCGACATGTCCGCTCCTTCTCAACTCCCACATCGCTCATCCAAGGGTATCTCAGGGCGACTGTCGTACATGAAATCCGTCTAGCAAAAGTCATCCATCTCCTGCTTCTCCGTCTTGACGAAGCTGAAATCCTCGTCGTCCTCGACGATTCCTTGATCGTTGTTGGGCGACTCGGACGCGCCCTTCTTGGCCGCCTTCTTTGCGCGCGGCTTGGACGCGATCCTAGGCTTCTTGGGCGTATGCGGCGGAGTGAGAACGCTGTCCATGGCGCTGGCAGCTACACGATTGTTAGTTGAACCGAGAAGAGACGTTCAATGGACAAAAACAAACCGCGCTTCTTGTCGGGGGCGACAGCGGCGAAAGTCTCTCCATCATCGGCGCGGGCCTTGAGCTCCTGGTAGAGGTCAGTATTTTCCGAGCGACTTGTGGATGCTGCACAATAAGACGTACCTTGGCTTTCTTCAAGACGGATCGGAATTGGTGCTGGAAGGAGGACGCCGTCTTCTCGCCGTCGAGAGCGCTCATCATGCCGTACTGGGCGGTGGAGATGGATGTGTTGCCGAGAGCCATGAGGAGGACGGCGACGGTGTTCTCGGTGAACATTTTGGCCGTGGTGGCGTCGGCAGATGTTTTGGCCATTTCGAGAGGAGGATGGTTTGGGAAGGTGGGGGTAGTGTTTTGATAAGGTTTGCGTCGGATGGGAGCGAGACTGGGCGGGAGACTATGGAAGTGTGATGGAGAAGAGAGGGGGCGTTGGAAGAGAGGCGATCTTATATAAACGTTAGCGCCTACAGTGAAGATGAAGGTGAAGGTGAGAGCGGGAGATAAGCTTTAGCGAGGACAAGATGGCGGGGCAGAGGGGAAAGTGAATGATGAAGCTGCTAACCTCACACCCTAAAGCCACTCTTGATATCACTTTAGAGCCTCCTTCTACCTGATGCGGGGAAGGTGAGAGGGTGGACATATTGTTATTGCAGCGAGCAAGCGTTGTATTGGAAGGCCCGTGTCTGCGCTGCGTAGTCTGACGACAACACTTGTCTATGGAGATCATTCCACGGGCAAGCGGTGAGGTCGCGGTATGGCTATGTATCACAAGCCTAGAAGACAGGAATGCTTTATTACTTAATCAGTTCGGCCATTTCCCAGCTAAGAGATCCTTGTGTTTACTAAAAGCCGCCGTGAAATCTTCTTTAGAGACATATTTCTTAGACAACTCACCCTGAATCTCGGCAGCCTTTTCTTGCACACTCCTCGAGAATGCGCTGTCCAGTCCATAGATACGCTTAGATACGAGCTCGATTTCGTGGACCAGCGTGAACGCAGTCATGGCCATGTCAACTCCTGGCACCGTTTCCTTGTTTGTGCTCGCCAGATACTGGGCCAGCATCGCCATCCGCCACCTTTGCACTATTTTAATGGGATGGTAATGGTTATATAGCACAAGCATGCTATTAGAACACTGCCTCGAACAATGGGCCCATGCCTGATCGTACTCTTGAGCCTCAAGTAGATGGACGATGAGGTCGTCTCGGAGAGCGGGCAATGGCTGTCGACGTTCGGGCCACAAGCCGGACGAGGAACAAAGGTCGATGGCATTGTTACAGATCCTAATCGCGTGCTGTAAATCGTCTGTTCGCTGTTGCTCTTCGTATGCGTTAAACAGCTCGCCCTGGAGCGCAGCTAGTCTTCGTTCGTCCAGAGAATCTCCTATGTAGTTCGCTGGATCATTTGCTGGAGAGTCGTCTCGCTGTAGCAAGGAATCGGCATATTCCTTGCACTTCTCAGGGGCGTCCTCGGGATTTACGAGGAATACGTCTTCCTTTTGCGTTGGCCCCTCCCTACATTTTGTGCATTTGCAGTCGAAGAACCAACGCTCTTTTAGCTCGTTTTGGCGCCGCGTGGAGGGGTTCGTAGGGTCGATGTAGGAGATGTATATCTCTTCATCCTTGTTAATAGAATCGAGCGCGACAAGCCTAATCACGGGACCATCCATGACAAGACAAGCGTTAGGTTCGCATGAATGATTGAGATGACAGAAGGTGGAATCGATCATAATCCCCAACGGGTCGAGAGTTGGCGTGATGAGGGTTAACGAATTCGCGAGGATCCTAGCGTACATTTCGGCGACGAAATCCTTATCGAAGGTGTCTTGAGTAAGGGAGAACTGACTTGTTCCCATTGCCATCAGCTCGATGTTACCATACTTGCCATTCCGCTTGAAGTCTTCAATATGCGCATCAAGGCTGCACAGCATCTCCCAATCTTCGTCCGATATCAAGCCATGCTTTTTCCGTACAAGGAGTTCCATGCAACCAAGCACGGCTTTCGGAACCTCTCTTCCGCCTATGGATCGGAGGTTCTTGCACTCGTGCTTGTGGCCGCGATGCCATGCTTCTTTCTGGCATGCCTATACTTTGTTAGCAAGGGAAGGATATAATCAATAGAAACATATACCTTGCTACAGTATCGGAACCTTTTGCATCCCCCACAAGCTTGCACCTTGGTCCCCTCTTTGACATACAACCTCGAGCCGCCGGATCCCTGAGTCCAAACGAAGCAGTTGGCGCAGGTGTCGTTCAATCTCTCGGTCTCAAGCGATGCGAGGACTGGCCGTGGTCTAGATGCGATGAAATCCCCAGGTTCGTAATTGCATCGTGCAAAGACGCCGTCCCCGATGGTTTCACCCGCTGCGTTGACACAGATACTAGAGCGTGCAATGTAAAAACGGGGGTGAGACATTGTCTAAACAAACCGCACTATTCAGAATTAAGCGTTGGAAAGCAACGCGTGGTTGATGGGTGAAATGAACATTGATCCTTTTCACACTTCGTCGCGAAGACCTAGGGAGTGGGTCCCTAGTCCCTAAATAGCTAGACTATTCTCTCGTGGACCCTTGAGAAGGAACTTGGGCCATCACTCCAGACACTCCACCCTCTATAAGTACACATTAAAAGCGAAAACCATCACATACGACCATAGGATCATGAGCACAGAGCTTCCCGTCCGCTCAGCTGTACTTAAGCATGATACCGGCGGATTAGTAGTCAGGTGGGTGACCACTGGCGAATACCTGCTGTTGTATGTTTTTGCTGTTTTTGCCGACTTTTTTTTTCTTTGCCGGAAAGAGTCAAACTACAGAGGAAAGGTTGAAAAGGGTAGGTACATGGAGGTTCTCAGTTCTGTGGACCTTGCGATGTTCAATATTTGGGGGGGGTTCAAATCTCGGGGGCATTAGAAGAGCTTTTTTTATGTTTTACAAAGAGAGTATCTAGAAAAGCATAACGGTAATATGCATCCTTCTTTTGCGCTCTGATTTCTTTTGACCAGGAGGACGTATTGTATGTAGCATTGAGCTTGGCTCTATATGATAGGAGATGCCAGAGTTCTCGGATGTAAAGGAGTGGAGACTTGGTAGAAACCATTCTAAAGCGGTAGAATTTCCATGCTCAAATAATGACTTTCCATCGTGCGAAGATATTTGAGTTTCGTTCGACTGTTGGTCAATAATACTTTCGGCCCTCAACTGTGGAGAGCCGAAGACACTACCTATGTGGTATGGTATGCGGAACACCATCAGCGCCACCAACCACAAGTTTGAGCACAAACAACTAGATAGCTAGCCACCTCGTTTCTGTCGAAGTAACACTGCAGTTTTGGACCGTATGCGGGGTAAGAGTTCGGGATCCGAGCGGGCATATCTACCTTATTTATGATGAGCTTCGCATCGCGAATCCATACATATTCAGATCTAATAACCTGTTCACACTTCTCCAGCTTTTCATTCGCGTTTCTCCAGCACAACTGTCTATTTTCCCTCTCATTTCATAACACCCATTACTCACATCATGGGAAGATTCTCAAGTCGAACTAAATTCTTCTCACGCTTCCGCTCCTCAAAGTCAGCATCCACAAACACGACAACATCCGCAAAAACACCAGTCCCCCCAACCTCATCTTCGCCCACCACAACTCCGGCCGGAAACAGGAATCTCGGCTCCGCATTCTCTTCCACCGAGACGCTGGTCGAACCCCCTTCCGCACCCAGTATCAATACCACATCCGAAACACGAGAAACATCATCCACGCAATACATGGGGTTCCGCGGGACTTTGGCCGGTGCACCGGGGGTCGTCTTCTTCTTCTTCTGAAGAATCCGCATCACTGGACTATTTCGAACAAAAAACAAAAACAGGCCTTCTTACACGCCCACCTCTATAAACTCTTCTTCGAGCACGCCTATTTAACAGTGTATCAATTCCGATTCCCGTATTATTGAAAGGGGGGAGGGGCGTATAACCATGAAGGTGTCAGCTATCACTGGCAAGACCGGTATTCCACGCATCCACGCGGAGCCGGCACACAATCGGCACCAAGGCGCGGGTTTCGGCAATAACGAGGTCATGAAGCTTTTGCTACGGGCATGTGTTGGAGGGGTGACCTTGGGCGCTAGTCGTGTCAGATTTTCTAGCGTACCATCTGGGCATGTCAGCGATGAAGGTCTGCAAGGAGCAATAATGGCATACAGAGAAGTCAATTTTTGCGCCGACATTTTTAAGTTGCGGTAATCCGTATAAATAGCGTTAGTTTGGTGTGTCGATCGCTTTCATAAAATTCTGCTCGTATCTTCTGTTACCCCTTTCATCCACACGGGAAAAATCAACTCACATGTATTTATAGACTACCAAAGATCCCACATTAATCCAAATTGTGCCGTTTTCCGAACAAGAGACTTACCATGCTTTTGTTCTTAGGACGATACAGGACAAACAGATAGGGGCGTAAGAATAGACACATCTTGAATCAAAGATCGAATTGCACTACAATAACACCAAGGGGTATGTTTGGGCTCAGCATCCGAACTCCAGGAAAATGCTCTACTCACTATACACCGCACCTTGTCCCCTAACAGTCAACACACGACCAACTCCCTACTTCCCATTCGTACCCTCCGCAGCACTATCCAGCTTGGTGACCAACCTCTTCACACCACTCCACTCATCGCCACGTGTTTCGACTCCGCCCAAATCACCACCGACCTCAAACACGGTGACAACGCCAGCCATACCACCCACAGCAACTCTCCTGCCTTCATTCTTCTCCCAAGCCAACTTGTTCAGACTGTTCATATACCCTAGTCCAGCGCCCATGTTCGCGAATGGGCCCCTCTTGCTATCACTAGGCGAAACTTTCTGAACGGGAATCTCTACGTCGACGTTAATGTCCCAGATCTCGAGACTGCCGGCGCCGTCGACGAGGCCGAAGACAGAGGGCTTGACGGGTGACCAGCGAGCGTCGTAAACAAGATCTTCGCGGGCGATGTCTAGGATGGGTGCGACTTGTTGCGGAGCGCTGGGAGCGAGGGTGTTGGAGGATCCGGTGGCCGCGGGGGGTCGTACTTTCCAGAGCTTGACCGTCCAATCTACGGATGAGCTGAGCACAAGGTCGCCGAGATCGATTTGTCCTTTTGTGGGATGAAAGTCCAAGCTCATAACCGGAGCTGCGTGTCCTCCATACTTGACGCGTCCGTCGACGCCTGCTTTGGCACCGGCACGGTCGTAGCGGTGACAGGGGTAGATGGAGCCTTCTTCGGTACCTGCGAGGAAATACGTGGGGTCGGATTGCGGGAAAGCCATGCTTGTCACTGCCAGGTCGTCCGTCTTTGAAGGAGGTGGAGAGGTTAGTTCGAGGAATTCCTGTGGTTGCGAGAGCATGTCCACTGTCCAGCCACATACCACGCCGTCCGTGGATGCGGAAATAATGTTGTTGGCGTTTTGGGTACCGACAATATCCACCGAGTAGACTGGATGCGTGTGCCCGGATCCAGTAAGCGGTGTCTTTTGCACAGGGGACGACTTTGCGCGTGTATCCCAGAGCAGCACTTGGCCAGAGTATGCGCCCCCAACGATGATATTAGGATGGAAAGGAGAAAATTTGGCGGTGAGAATGTCAGACTGGGCATGGAAAATGTATTCGGGTCGGTCGTGCATGTGTAGGTTCCAGACCTGGATAAGACCGTCTGGGTCATGAGGGGCGGAGGGGTTCTTGGTGTATGAGGCGAGGACAAGCTCGGGAAACTACACACCATGTCAGTATAGACACAAGACAGTCGACAATGTTCCAGCATACCTTGGGCGAGAAGTTTATATCGGAAATCATCCTCTTCTTGCTCCATCTCTCGTCCCAGAACTGTGCAATCTCCTTGATCCGCCGGCCCTTCTTGCCTCCACTCGATCCATAACCCTCATCTTTATCGTCTACATCCGGGCCTCCGTGCGCATAGTCGGCCAAGATATCGTAGTCCAATTGCTGGTCCAAGGCCCTCTCCAACACTTTCGTACTCCTCTCTACGAAATCGATAAATATGTCCGAGTTCTCGACAGCCGCAAGCTCCTCGTCGGTGAGTGTCTTGAACGGAAAGTTCTCTTTCGAGCCAGCCTGCATCTTCCCCGCCTCGTTTGCCTCGCTCGCCGTCTTGATCTCGTCTTCCAGCTCCTTCCGCAGCTGGGCTCGAATCTCTTCGTCGCGCTCCTTCTGCCGTCGGCTCATTCTCTTGCTCCGCGGCGAGCGCGTGGGACTCTCATCCCGCTCCGAATCGCTTTCCCCCTCTCCCCGCTCCCCCGGTGGACTCCAGTCTATGTTTGCCTGCACGCCCTTGCTGTAGGTAATGACTTCCTTCTCTTTCTTGGGCGCTTCCACAGGCTGGCCGTCGTATTCGAAGACGGTGGCCAGCGAGCCGATCGAAAGGGTCTGCATGCCCTGGTCGACCATGCCCAGGAGCTGGTACTGCGTGGAGCCGCTATTTTCATTGTCGCTGCTAAGCTGGCCAGCGCTGATCACAGACGTCGGCCGCGTGGTTCGTCCGCCAGCTGGAGAGCCCGGCTGCGTAGAGCCAGGACGGCTCTCATATATGCCGAGGATGATGTCGTCGATGTCACGTTGCTGTTCGGGGCCTCCGCGGCGTGGTGTTGGCTGCAATATCGAGGCCTAGAGGATGGCAATCAACCACCATTCCGTCAAGAGCGCCTGGGGGGGAGGGAGGCCATACTTCACCAGCCGGGGAGCCGGAAAAGGACTGTCTGGCGGCGGCCTGCTCTTTGCGCAGCTGTCGCGCCTGCTTGAGCTCAGCAAGTTTGGCCTTCTTTGCGAGGATCTCGTCGCGCCGCTGCTGCAGTGAGTCCATGGCGACGGCGTGTGTTGTGGGGGCAGGGACGGCAGCAAACGGCCAGCTATCTTCTTCTGGTTGACTGTTTTCTCCTCAACGCGCACATCCGTGGTGTGAACATCCAACATCCCACATCCCAGAGCTCCATGGTTGCTCCGAAGGCGCGCCAAGCCGACAGGGACCGGCTGCCGGCGAATTCCTCCCGCGCAACATCTCGCGAAGAACCTCGACTTCGCACGCCCAACCCAACGCCGTCGTCCATCCATCCACCTCGCCGACCACCCGACTACGGTCCGCCGACGTCGTAGACGCTCATTCTCTGCCATTGGACACAGCGAACCCAAAGACACTCTCGCGGGTCCCAGCTCGACCGTCACCATGTCTACTTCCGTGGGGGTCAATGTACGCCTGCCCGCTATACACGGCTGCAATTAGCCTCCCAAGGCCTTCGGGGGCTTTCGGGGGCTGTGGCAAGCTCGCCGTCGGGAGTTTCAGTGCTGACGAGATGGATTGCAGGTCATCCGATGGTCCGCTCTGGCCACGGGCGTCTTCTACGGCTTCTCCCACCAACTCTCGATATCGGCGCGCGAACGGGCACAGGCAAAGCAGCACGAGTACCAGCACAAGGAGTCGCTCATCCAGCAAGCAAAGGCCGAGTGGCAAAAGAAGCAGTCACCAGCGCAGCCAGCATCAGGTGGTTCGTCTTCCCTGCAGCACATGCACGCTTCGGCCTAACGTATTGTGCAGCGAAAGCAGACCCCAAGGACCCCAACGCCGACCTAAACGCGCTCCTTGGAATCACGGATGAGAAATAAGCGGGTGCAACGTCTCTTTTGTTTGGCATGGATTGGAGTCAAGACGGCGGCTAGCTCGGCGAAGACAGCGGAAGGCGAGGCTAGTGCGGAGGATCATAGTACGAGATATCATCTCTTGTGTTCTTGTACTCTATGTACAGTATAGACTGGCGGATGGTCACGTTTCAATATACATGTTTACTCCCAGCTATACCATCGATATCTTGACATTTCTAAAAATACTCAAAGGCGCAAAGATATATAGAGAAAGCATACGTGAAGGAACGTAATAGTAATCGTCACAGCAGCACTTCAGGACCAGCCCTTCCCTCGTCCATCTCATATCCACCCACTCCACCCACTAACATCTCCCCTCCGAACACCTTCCACCCATTAAGTCCTCCCCCCTTTTCACCCCCTTCTCTCCCCTCCTCCCCTCGTCGCTTTCCCATCCTTGACTGCATGTCATCGTTTATTTCTTGCCGCCGAAGCCCAAGAATCCGCCCTTCTTCTTTTCTGGCTTCTTAGCGTTCGGATCCTTCGTCGCGATATGGATCCAGGCGATGAGTCCGCCTTCTAGCCCCAGGCCGATCAGCACGAGGATGACGGTGATGAGTGGCGTCGGGTCGGCCTGTACTGAGCGCAGAGCGTCAGGAGTAGTTATCGGGGCGAGGAACTCGAGAGCCATTGTTGAGGAGGCTTTGCGACGGTGCTGTGCGTAGAGAACTTGGTGGTTTGGGAGTAGTATATGTGCGGCGGGCGTCTTGCGAGATCGCGGCGGCAGGAAGAGAGCGGTTGGGTAGAGAGTGCAGTGCAGTGCAGTGCGATGCGATGTGATGCGATGCGATGAAGCAGCCGGCTGCTGTGTTTTGATTCGAGAATGGGATACGTCAAGACAACAAATTAACAGCCACTATCAAAGTGGGAGAAGAATGGAAAGAAACGTTAAAAAGAGCGTATATCTTGGCTAACGTCGTAGGTCGGTATGGATGGGGGGGGTGGAAGGTAACTTCAACTCTCTTCCACTCGCACTGGGCGCCTTCTTCGCCATTATGAAACCTGAGCCAAGCCCTGGCAAGCGCGCGACACAACTGTTTGAAGAGTGGCGTGTCCTTCAGGCCCCGAAGCAGATGTTTCTCCCGAGCCACCATTCACCGCGCTTTTGCAAATCTGCCGCAAGCAACTCGCCCAATCCCGCTACACAAGTGTTTCATGTGCTGACGAGACCTGTGGCGCGAGGCCGACCATGTGCGACGAACTGTGTTTCGGCTCACCTCGGAACTGGAAGAACGGCAAAACGAGCCCTTTTCTCTCATTATTCCTGACTTCTGCATCCCTAGCGTTATGTAATTGCGTGTAAGCTGATGGAATTGTGCATATGTATACTGCATAGAATCTTCGCCCCCTAGGGGTGGAAGCACGTTTAGACCCTCTACTCGCGCCACGCACCCCTTCACTGAGCGTGACCACGTCGGTCGGCAGCTTGCATCGTCTTATGAGAGAAAAGTAAATTGTCAAGGGGAATGGATAAGTAATTACTGGCAGATGGGCTTCGGTCAAGTGTTGAACCCGCTACACTTTCTGTTCGTTGAGCGTCACATCAATAGCTGCCTGGAGCTGCTGCCCCTATCTCGTACAGTGACACACGCGGACCCAGACTGCATTGATCTCGAAAAGAGAGAATAACTATCTATACAAACGCCGCATTTCTCATCGGACATATTATACATCCATTACTTGTCTCTCGCAAAACATCCAGAAGATGAAGGTGGAGGATGCCTCGCTCAACGCCTGTCATCCACTACATCACCACCCCTCCGACAATCCATAGCCCGCGAATGGCAGAAGAGTAGAAATAGTTGCGATCAAGAGGCCAAAGTACGTAAAGTACACATATAAACAGTGAGCGGCCTCCCCGCGCGAAAAGATGAGATGTGGCTCGATGAAATGATGCCGTTCCAGCCATTCACACACTCAAATGTATATTTTGACCCTGTAAGAAAATCCGTAAAGCGTTACCTTGTCTTTCTTCGTGATTGTGGTGATTGTGGTGAAATGTTCTCTATAGCACTTCGCCCACGATCTTGGCGGCTTCTTTGTATGTCCTGAGCAGCTTCTCGCATTTCTCGCGCTCGGCCTTGATGGTGTCGTCTTCGTAGAGGAGCTCTTGGAAGAGATCCTCTCTGTAAAGCTCACTGACGAGCCTGTTCTGTACCGCGTCCTTGGAGTGGTTGACAAGTAGATGCATGACGGCCTTCGGTACTTGGTCTGCGATAGTCTCGCGAACAATGTTGAAGTAGGAAGAAATGAGGCGGCGGATGAGCTCCGTCTCGAGCGCTTCTCGTTCCGTCATTGCGGGTGCTTGCTCGGCGTCCGAAGGCTAATTGTGTTAGCTTGCGATAACAGTCAGTGTGGACAGGATAAACTTACGAAGCCGCCCTCAAAAGGGTCCTCCTTAACAGGACTCATGTTCTCGTAGTCATCGGGCATCATCTCCAGTACATGCGAGGGCTGCCGCGTGTCCCCTCGTCGAATGCTATGGGTGATGCTAGGCTCAATATTTTGGCTGACATGCCGGCTGCCTGGCCGACTCTCAAAAGCGTTGTGCCCATTCGGTGACGCACTGGCAGGCGCACCGTCCTTGCCAAAGAAATAGTTCAAGAAACTATCTCGTGCTGATCCAGTTCCACCTAGTGGCGGGGGTGAGCGTGCGCGGTTGCCGTTCAAGGCACTCGATATGCTGCCATGAGTTCCGTTCACCATGCGGCCAACAGCTGGAGACATGCTCCGACTGGTCTGAGACTGGTGTTTCCGAAGTAGATTGGCCTTGTCCAACGGAGCTTCCCCCTCCTCTTCGACAACAGGCGTCTCCTCACCGTTGACACCATTCAGCTCCTTCAGCCTGCGCTTCTCCCTCCTCTTCTTCTCAGCTTCCATCGCGATCTTCTTCTCCCTCTGCTCCTTGTCGTTGATCACTGACGACATGGCAGCAGCGGCGCCGAGGAAGTTGGGGTGGTTCGTGTTGATATACGCTCGCTGAATGTCAATCAGCGAGGCAACATATTGTGCACATGGTCCAAGCTGTTCGCGTAGAAGATCGGACACAACCTCAATCAGCTTTCCTTGAAGGCGAGGATATCTAGTTAATTCGGTGGATCCGCAGGTATGGCAGATCTTGATTAGTTCCTCATACACGAGCTCGACGCAGCGTTGAGACGGAATCTCCAGAAGTTTGATCTGGGGCTTTACGAGGAGGTCAAACGCCAGTTCTGGGACGAAAAGACTTGGCCGAGGGCCGGTAGAGTTTCTGATGGCGGTCCGGATGTCAAGAACTGAGAGATTTTGTGTGGGGTCGACGGTTTCAAGCGAGTTGCCGAAGACTGAGTTGAAGATGTAGTATATCCGAGCACCCCCGCACAATTCTTTTGTCGAAATCTCAGCCGAGGTACCGTCGATGGAGGAGATGAAGGATGAAGCGAAGCGTGTCATGAGCTGGAGGATCAGCGAGCCGCGGTGCTCCTTTCCGGTGAATGTAGCATCTCCGTAGCTTGCCAGCTCTTGCTGCGTCTGTCCCATGAGCGTGTTCAACCTAGCCTTGATATCGGGAAGGCGGTCGCGAATGTGCGCCATAAGGGTCTGGTTCAGACTCTTCGCCAGGAACTGGGTGCCGCATCGGTTGGCCATGTTCCTGTATGCGGGGTGGTGTCGGAAAAAGTCCCGCTCGGCCTCCAATGCATCTGCCAGCGGCTTGCCGGTCTGGATGTCTTGTTGTGAACGGTTGACGATGCCGATGAAGCCGAGCTTCAGGGGATACACGCGCCCAGAGAGAATGTCAAGGGCATTTGTTCCCTGGTCCATCAGGTCCAGCTTCGTGAGGACGCCGATGGTCCTCCTGCCCACAGGGTCGACATGGCGGGCGAGTTTCAAGGCTTCCGAGTTGACGAGGTCGACGTTCGCGGGGGAGACGGCGAGGATGACGCTGTTCGGCTTCGCAATGTATTCGGTGATGAGGTTGCGGGTCTGCTTTTCGATGTCGGTCGGCTGGTCGCCAATGGGTACCTGCGGCTGTTAGCCCTGCCTTAGCCAGAGAAATGTCGTCACATGCCTTTGTGAGGCCTGGCAAGTCGACCAACGTCAGACTGAGCACGGAGGGGGAGTAGATCTTGAGGTTGATGGGCTGTCGGTTGATGCCCTTGTTGTTTCCTGCTATCCTCGCCGTCTCGGCTTCGATCTCGCGCCTGACCTCGTTGAAGTCGTAGATGCGTCGGCCCTGGCAATGCAGAAACTCTCCCCATTCCTGCTGCTGCCCCGCCACGCTCGCTGGAGTGTGGGGGACGTGCACTTCATCGCCGTCGGGGCGGTCTTCGCGGTCGCTCGGGAGGTTGATGAGCTGCAGAATCAGCGGCCGGCGGGTGACGATGCCGCTGCCTCGGGGCAAGAAGTCTCTGCCGACAATGTTCTCCAGCACGGAGGACTTTCCTGATGATTGCGATCCTACCACCACCTGCACAAGTCAGTATTGCATTGGCATGCTAGTGCCGCTGTCTGGCGGTGTGCGTATCCGGCGCGGGGCACACGTACAATCTGGGGGAGATCGAGGGAGTCATTGCCAATGGTGTTGAAAACGAGGTCCTGCAGGCGGTTGACGACGTTGAGCAGCTCTTCACCCAGCGACGCCATGGCGCTGGTCGATGCGTGTTGTGCGTCCTTTCCGGCGGCTGATCCTAAATAGATAAACAAGAACCGCGGCGGTGGTTCTCAAGGCTCCGGGCGCTGAAGGAAGGGGCGATCAAGTCCGGAGAAAAAAACAGCGGGCGGGGAGGAATATGTGGCCGGATATGTGGTCGAGTCTTGAAAAGCTTCACGCGCGCGATGCAGCTTCTATAATTTGGCGTCATCAGAATGTACCGTTAACAGGCGAACAGGATCAATGCCACTAACGCTGCACGTGATGCACTCCCCACATTCGCTGCTGATGTGTCTCCTTAATTTATCGCTCTACACATGTCAAAGCCAGCGCATAAAGGAGACGTCCGCTATTTTTTCGCAGAAGCAAGCGCATCCTCGTCGCACGCGCCAACGCATGCGTCGATCGCGATGGCGACGCCCAAGTCCCCAGATGGCTGCCTCGGATGGCTGCCTCGGATGACTGCCTCAGATATCGCGCCATGGCAGTTGACTGAGGTCCAGCTTCGAAGTTATCGTCGAAGTTATCGAATCTATTGTCGAATTCATCACGTCGGCTAGAACCGGCGCGTTTGTCCAGCGTTCAATTCACCGCCCATTCACCGCCTATGTAGTAGTCTTGATCACGTACCTTATCTCACCAAAGAAACCGCGCCCGCTAGAAACTAACACCAACTATCAAAGTAGCCTCCGTACCAGAGGTCCCATGACCACGCGCTCGCTGCTCTGACACCGACGCAAGCCTATCAACATGATAAGGCCATTATCAATCTGTGCCGCCAACAAAGAGGATAGCAGTACCGACAAAAAGTACAAAGGAATGCTAGATTTCCGCTTTGGTGTCGTTCATTTCTTCACATTTCAACCTTCGTCACCTTCTCTAGTCACCTTCTCTCGCCTCACCTTCCCCATCAGAGTTCCATGGCCCTTCAGACAGCGGAAGTGTTGATCCAAGAAGAGCACGATAGTACGACCATCGGACACATTCTATGCACAGCATATACAGATCCAATCCCCTTCGGAGGCGGCGATGATCAATGGCTCTATCTTCCAAACTCCAAACAATTCGACCTTTCTCGGGGAGCAGAGCAACGTCTAGTTGTCGAGTGCGATGAGGCTCGACACAACCACTGCGGTTTCATGATTGACCCAGGAAGTTCGGTTCTCATCATCGTGGACATGCAGAACTACTTCGTCCACCCCATCTACCGGAACCATGCCGCAGGCCTTGCAGCAGTCGATCCGACCTTGAAGGTCATCGAACGGTGCCGAAAAGAGGGAATCCAAATCGCATGGCTGAACTGGGGCATTACCGACCACGACCTTCAAGTCATGCCTCCCGCTATACACAGGGGCTTTAGCAAGAGCTTGGGATGGCACGTTGGACTAGGTGCACAGCTACCGGGCAGTCAAGGAAGATGTCTCCTGAAACGAACATGGAATGCCGCAATTTACGAGCCCTTGAAAGCCGCAGCCCAGCCGGGCGACCTATTCTTCGACAAGACGCGGATGAGTGGACTCTGGTCGACAAAGGAGCCATTGCACGAGTATCTGCGCGCTTCCCAGAAGAAGACTTTGATCTTTGCAGGAGTCAACACCGATCAATGTGTCTTTGGTACGATTTCGGACGCCTACTCGTGGGGATGGGACTGCGTCATGATTAATGACTGTACCGGTACGATGACGGATCGCAACGCCCAAGCGCTCACCGAATACAATGTCGCCACCAACATGGGGTTTGTCACCAACAGTTTGGCCTTTGTGGAGTCTCGGCTATTGTGAGAGGATTCCGCACCAACCCGCTTTCAGTGAATAGGATCCAAGGCCTAGCTACCCTCAAACTTGAACTTAGCAAGTGTCGCCAAACCCTTGGCCTTTAATTTTCACCTTCTCGCCCTATCTTGTAAATCGTTTCTGTTACAACTCTTCAGTTATACCCATTTCACGACAGTCATTAGATATACGACAGTCATCAGAGTAGGCGAAATATAGTCAATACATCTTTTTTTAATGTTCAGAAGAGGAATCATTCAGAATGCACTGGAAGTGTTACGTAGCTGGTATCGACCAATCACCGCGTACTCACAGCCTTGCGGGGTTGAGGCACCAATGACGACACCGCGACGGGACCACGGGAAAGCCTTCTGTGACTTCGTTCTAGCACTACATAAAAAAGAACACTAAATCGATTATTAGAGCTCGCAAGAAGCCTAATCATTACTCAATCTTGACGTTACGACTCGTTTGAATGACCCCTGACTTTGCCGTACACTAAACATGTACCTCCACGCCTCCATAGCTCTCGTTAGCTTGCAGCTACTTCAACTAGGTGGATACACATCCGCGCTTCCCAC
Organism: Massarina eburnea CBS 473.64; assembly: GCA_010093635.1. Taxonomy (NCBI): domain Eukaryota; kingdom Fungi; phylum Ascomycota; class Dothideomycetes; order Pleosporales; family Massarinaceae; genus Massarina; species Massarina eburnea. The sequence continues at coordinate 392,737 of MU006799.1, read as the reverse complement.
TGAGCAGAAGCCGCTCAGGTATACGAAGTCAGACAATGTTCAGGCAGTACGAGATGAGTGAGTAAACATTACTCAATCGAGTCTCCACAAACTGACGACCCCAGGCTCAAGAAAGCGGAGATAATTCCCACAGGTAACCCTGCACATCTACCCTCAAGCTCCTTTAGCTCACATATGCAATAGTCATCGACGACTTCCTTCCTTCGCTCACCCTCTCCGTCTCATGGGACAAGAAGACCGCCAGCCTCGGCAATACCATCAAACCAAAACATCTCCAAGACGCCCCAACCATCACCCTACACGACTCGACAGACTCTGACGTCTCGACTACCTCGAATATCACCTACGTGATCACCCTAACGGATCCCGACGCCCCCTCCCGCGACAATCCCGAGTGGTCGGAGTTCTGCCACTGGATTGGTGCCAACGTTTCCCTCACTGAGAAAACATATTCTATCCTCCCGCTGCCGATATTCGGCTTTCAAGAATCCGACACAGATGATGAAGAGGAAAGGAAGACAGGGCTCGATACCGTGGTAGAGTATAAGCCGCCGGGTCCGCCGGCGAAGACGGGCAAGCATCGATATGTGTTCCTAGTGTTTGGACCGAAGAACGGAACGACAGAGAAGCTGTTTTTGAGTACGCCGGAGGAGAGGAAGCATTGGGGAACGGGCGAGGAGAGGGGTGGTGTCAAGATTTGGGCTGAGAAGAATGGGTTGGTACCTGTTGCTGCGAACTTTTTGTATGCGCAGAATGAGAAGCAGTGATGGGACTAGCAACTCGGGGAATGAGTGGGCAAGTCTAGTTGTTAGTAGTGGCTGGTAGTGGGACTAAAAAGTACTGAATACTGAACATCCCTTATCTGGGCATGGATTGCTTTTCTAGGCTGGTATTGTAAGAATGATATATTTCTTTCCAAAAATCTTGTTGCCGCGAGAGCAATATATATGAGGTTTCCGGTGGGTACAGCATGAAATGTGGTGAGACGCACACACCCCTATTGTCTTGTAATACACACTCACTATCAACACCACTAACAGCAGTGATCCAGGTCAAAAACAATGGGAAAAGCATCTTCCTTGCTTCTCTCGGGTGGAAAGACTTGATCACCATGGCGATATGCTTGTGCACTACCTTTCATGAAGGGGTCGTTGCTTTAGCAAGAAATTCTACTTAGCTGGGAAGGTCAGAAGAAACCCACTTCATAATCGGACAGGGCAGGAGTCTGCATGATTCTGCCTATGATGGGAATGCAGCGCAGGCCCATCTCCTCAGAGTTAAACCTCGTTACAGAGTTTCCAAAGCCACGCCATGAGTGACACAAAGGTAGGATCTGCTACGTGCTGCGAACCAAGACGGTTCTTTTGACGAAAAGGAACGCGTAGATGGCTACCCGTGACGGCCCTTCTAACACATAGTCCGGCCCATATCCAATACCGCCAGCTGCCCCACAGCGCAGGGAAACGGTTGGAAAGTACCGTTAGTCATTATTTGCTTCTTCGTGGCGATCTGGGAGTTCGTGTTCGAGATTGCCGAGCCCCAGGTCAAGGGTAAGAAGATGTCGCAGTGTGCGGCTACGTTGTGCATTCTTGTTTGAACTCGGCGTCGAGGGGAAAGTCGGAGTGTGTGTGTGTGTGGCTAGATCTAGAGATTTTTGGCGGACTCGTACTGTACGAATGCATGATTATTGAACGCTGTTCTTTCTGGGGTCGAGGTGATATTAGTAAGAATTGGTGTGGGACCTGCGGTGATGAAGGATAAAGAAGCCCTAGATTGGAGGATTATGTATATTAAACATTCAGTACATAAGAAAGTCAAAACCAACTAACGTTTTACCTATTAGAGATGCAATCCAACCTTGTGGCCTCTACCATAGTCTTGCAACGAACTCGTACAAACATTAGTCGAGATCACTCAGCTCCAAAACACACACACACACACACACACACACACAGTACTTATTCCCGCGTAACATCCGAAGTCACGAGTCCACAACGTCCAAGCAAACCCCCCCAGGTTGCCAGAACGTGCCCAGATCTCGATCGCGGGTGTAATCCCCCGAATCCACGGACTTGCTTCTTCGGTCTCCACCAAGCATGCTAGTGACGCGGAGATAGGCACAGTACCACCACCATTATTATGGCCATGGTCCATCCGTGTGATCCACATGATCGATTGGTCTTACGCCTTATTCGCTTTTGCATGATCAAGGGGCTGCTCGGCGCGGGTAGAAACTTGCATTCAGCGCCATGATGGTCTAGACTATGCGGAGGTCTTTGCTTGGCAAAAAAAAATGATGGCTTGTGTCAGATGCACGGGATAGACTAAAGGTCCGCGTGGCGGCTCGACGTGGTGGATGCAGGGGAAAGGGTAAAGGTTGTTGGTGAAGACTACCTTTCCCGTGTGAGCACGTGCTTCGGCATTGGTTCCTAACCTGTACGGCCCGTTCGTTAGGCAATGTACGGCTTGTGTTCCCGAGTTCTGAGTGACAGCCTGGAATGTGTGCGGTCCCGGTTCCGAATTGGTGGTTTGAGATCATGCTGTTCTGCGTACGGCGTTGTTGCGCGCTTGGAGACTTTCAAGATTTGTCACTTCTTCCATGCATTGGTAGGTTAAGAATACATGTGTCTTGGGAGATATTCACGAGCACATCTACATTGTATCTTATGGTAGTTGATACAAGGTTGACGCTGAGTAGGAATATGCCATAGGTAGTAGAAGGGAAAGTAATATGAAACGACAACTGAAGGGTACGATTGGTAGTTAGTTGGTGGGAAGAGTGTCCAGAGAAAAAGGGGTGTGCAGTAGATCACATGTGTAGAACCGCGGTGCTGGGTGCGCCGAAGCAAATCGGAACCATTTGCCTGCTTTCGAGACCGGAAAGCGAATGCATATTGAGGTCCTTCAAAGCTGCGTTCCTGTTCACTGGCGTTTTTGTGCTGCGCCAATCAAGTAATTCGATGTAGCCCGCGCTCTCCCCGTTCCAGACCTGCAAGTAGAATGCCGTGAGCATCTACCCAACGATCGGACATACTCTTTGTCTCCTAGCCCATGCTGTACATAGCGTATGTAACCATCTTGCATCTTGAACCCTACCCTACACAGCCATGCATCTCCTCCATCCTCCTTCAAGTTCCCCGTACTCGATCAGGACTTGTCATCTGCAGCGCGCTTACTATCCCAGCACGTCGCCGAAGCAAGCGGGGCGCAATACCGAAAATCAAAAAGCACTGCGAGTGATCTCTCCTCCGAGTGCCGCAGTCCTGAGGGATCACCCCGTGTATGCATGCAGGCCCCAGCTCGGCTGAGGGGCGGCCTCATCAGGCACGAAGAGGGCAAACAGTCTGCTTTGCTAAGTGATTCGAGATTGACTGACTGACGTGTCAAGGCAAAATTCTAGTCTCCTCCACACCGGTTCTCCTGTGAAGCATTTCCGATGTTGTTAGCGCAGGGCAGGCGTGGCGTCATGAGTTGAGACTTTGTTGATTACAGGCAACTCGGCGCGATTGCACCCTCCAAAGTCTGTCGCGCACGTAATAGCGTGGGAGGAGAGTGAAGCGGCGCGATAGCCAACCCCCATACTCGCTCGCTCGGCGCCCGATGTGAGACATGAGAGAGGACAACCAAGCGCATAGCCATTGAACGCGAACGCGAGCTCCAAGGAAACCTACATCGGCTGACCAGGGTCTTGCATCGGCGAAGGCAAAAATTTCACGTCTTTGAAATGGGGTCGAAAAAGGAGGGAGGATTGAGCGCGAATTTTTCAACTTGAGCCTCAGGATGTCAGGGGTCAAATGCACGCTAGTTTCCCTGTAGCGCCGCTGCCCCGCTTTGACATTCACGCCTGGGCCGTGCGCTCGTCTTCCCCCGGGCTTACTGTTCCACAATACCTTCTTCCCATGCGACTGATAAACGCTCCTACAGTTCCCCTGCACCAACTGCTAGCGCCAACTTCGCCTCAGGCCTGGCACGTATCTGACAGTGCTCTTCTTAAAGAAACCGAGAATGTTGGCGCTAGCAGTCCGCGCAGGGTGGGGACTGTGTGTACTATGTTATGAGGATGAAGCGCAAGCGAGGGTACATGTGCGTCGGATTGGAAGACGATCATTGCGTCTAGCAGGAGTTTTCCGATGCATATGCGTGACGGAACATTGTCTTCATGTGCTTGCGAGTCCGGCTTGCATCTTGACATAGACACATATGATGGGTAATCCTTGACCAAAGATACGTCCTAAAGGGTACGCCGACGGCGTTACGAGACCTTACTGCTCGTGCGGAGGGCGATGGGGCTGAGATGGTGGAATGGGCGCAAACCTTTAAGATGCAATCGAGTACCGTTGTGGAATGTCGCTCCTGGAGAACTAAAAGTAGCAGTTTGCACACGAGGAAGGCTGTGCAGGGTTCTCAAGTAGGTCGAAGTGGTTTGTTCGGCTATGTCATGATGCCCACACACGGTAAACAGTCTGTGATTGAGAGTACATTTCCGCAGCTATGAATAGATTTGAATTGAAGCATTAGTCTATGGTCCCCTACGCTACGCACGGAAATAATGGGAAGTTTTTCGTTTTTGCTGTTGTAGACAGGATGAAAATACATGTGGCTGTACAGTGAAGATATTCATAATCAGGGCGTCAAAAGGGTATCGGAGCAAAGAAAATCGTAAAGTTCTCGTTAAAACAAACTGGTCCAATTCCATCTTGTAATACCGAAGCTTTTGTCTTCCCCTTTCGCCATGATCGTAACGTTGGGCCGTATCAGTTGTCCTCGCCTGGTTGTTCTTCGCCGTTTGCAATTTGACGCCTTGGTCGTCCGTCGCCGATCGACCACTGGCCACTCTTGTCAAGCGCAATGATACCTTCATTGCATAACCATTCCTCGAGCAATTTGTCTTGATTCCAGCTTGCGACATCACCTAGCTGTGTATCGGCCTTGCGATCCTTCTCCAAATGTCTCCCAATATGTTCCATCCGATCCTTCCATGACGCCGGCCCATGGAATTCCTCTGGACAGAAGAGGCATTGCGATTGTGGGGGTGTTGCGCGCAGTATCTTGAAGCAGCGTAGTTGATGTACCGTGATGTTGTCTTCGTTGACGGGATACTCTTTGAGATTCCGGATCATTTGGTTTGGTGCGGCGTGCATACGGCGGAGATGTTGAGTAAAAAGGTCTTTGCGGTTGAAGTCGTTGTGATAGACAGTTTGATCATCATGAGGGTCATTTGTCGTCGCGCAGAGGTCGCAGCGCCAGAAGCCAAGTTTGATGTGCTGTGTGCTAACGTGCCTCTTCCACTCATTTTTAGAAGAAAAGTTGGACTGGCAACCATACATGGAGAGTGGGCAAGGAAAGTACTTTTGTCCACCTCCATTGTATTGAGGATCGGTGTATGCTTTCCCGGTGTTGGTGGATGAGGCAGTGACACGGTTGGACCTCTTGCTCACCCTTCTGGATGCCGATGTGGACAAGGGGTTCTTTTTATTGTGATGGGACTGACGACGATAGCTTTGTTTATTAGAGCCACTGTTGGAGGCTGAGGACCGCCTTCGTCGACTCGACCGGCTAGGGGTGTACTCGGTATCTGAAGACTCTTCTTCTGGGCTCATCGGCTGCACCGACTCGCCGTCTCGTAAAGAGTGTTCGGCACGAGGCTCGGAATAATGTTTGTATTCCTCCACAGGTGCATCGATGTTGATGTGAACGGAGTCGGATTTGACAGCAACGTCGGTTGGCGTGTCTACAATCTCGATGTCCTCATCGACAGGCCCCGCTTCCGGTTCAGGTACGTACTCGAGATCGCGTAGACTGATGCTGCCTCCAGACGAAGGAGGCTCAGGTAAGTACAGCGGCTTCATGTGATCCCCGCTCGTGTACATGACAGTAGCCTGTGTGAGGTCTTCCGGGCTGCCGAAGTGATCAGAATGGTATGGCGAGCGAACTTCGTTCTGGGTAGCATAGCTAGAGTTTCCTGATATTGATGTTCTGTCTGGCGATACGTATCGAGGCTCTGGGGTCGGCCACTGTTCGTATTGACTATAGCGTTGGAGTTGATGGGGTATCGTTCGATGGAACTTTGCGCTCAGAAGACCCGGAGACAGGGGCGATGGCTCGACAAGGAATCGACCCATGGGCTGCATGTCCATGACATCATTGTTGTTTAGTCCGTTATAAGTGAAGTCTTCCTCTGCGTGGAAACGCGGATGTCGGTATGCTGTTTGGTTGCTCCATTGCCCGTACCGAGCATCATCTGAGATGGATGGGATCTGGGGGAGATCTCGGTACTGGTGGTACATAGCCATCGTAGCAATGTGGCTCGATACAGCGTCTGTGTGGTACCGGTTTCCGAAGCTTGTCTAGATGGGGAGCCTTTGGCAAGTACAGTGAGAGCCGGTGTGGTCGTGCAGCTAACAACATTAACCAAAGTCGAAAACCAATATTGTAGCACAAAGTACGCACTCGGCTTCCAGTGGACTGATGATGGAGAGGGGTGGAGGTGAAGGTTAAATAGAACTATATTTCGCCGTCGGCAATGGAGAGCAACGCGTCGGTGACCAAGCAGTGATGGGTCGAATAGAACTCAAGAGGACAAAAGGGGCGAAGCATTGATGGTGTGTATGTTTCCCGAAGGCAGCAAAGTTGTCGCTCGTGTAAACTTGCACTGCCCACTTTTTTGGTGTAGTATTCCATGCGGGAATCCACAGTCTCAGTCTCCATTTATGGTGAGGACTATCGCAGAGCCGCATCATTTGTGCTCGGCTCTGATTGGATGCACGATCATACCGGGGATCCCAACACACCTGCATTGCCCGTGCTCACCGGTGGCTCACTTCGAGGAGCTTGGGCAGCAGCCACTGTTCGTTGACGTGGGCGTCTAGCACCCTGCATGACTGTCGTATGGGGAAAGGTGATAGACGAAGGCTCAGATAAAAAAGCAAATTACATGCATGTAGGTAGTTGATCCCTTCCCGCACCAGGTTCGCGCGTGTGCCATGTCCGACCCGGGACCACTCGGACCGCTGTTTGGTTCCCGGACTAAGAGAACGGTGAATGCTAAACATTATTTATTGATCTTAGACCGTTGGGGGCTAGAAGGAAGTGTAGATACTGGAGAAGATTAGGCAGACGGGAAACACAGCACCGACTCCAAGTCCAATGTGAGGCGGCGTTGTGTTCCCGCACCTGCATCAGGGGTCTGACAGGTTGGTCTGGGGACATGGATGAAGAGACACGGAAAGGGACTGGATAGCGCTCAAGCGCCCGATTTGGGCGCAATCGCGACTCTGAAGCGAGCAGGATTGACGTGGGACGTGTGACGGGTAGGTAGTGGAGGAGAAGGAGGCGCGCACCAGATTGGACAGTCAGAAAGAGGAGAGGACTCACCGAAATGGGGCGCAAGCTTCGCATGTTCTGCTGATTTATGGTAGGCATTGAGAACAAGGCGGCGGTGCATCGTTTGCCTTTTCTGACATCACAATGCCCCGGCAAAGAGGGCGCTGTATGGCATGGCAATTAGCAGAGAGCCAGCAAACAAGGTGCATATTCGAAGAGTTCAAAGAACGCCTGTGCAGGCTTTTTTGCTGGTCGTTACGATCGTGATGGATACCGCTGATACGAACCACAACTCGTCCAAAGGCATCCTCGCAAGCCTTTGAGGCGTATGGGCGCAAGCCGTGGGCATACTACTTCGAACTGAGGCGCGGGCACGCGGGCGGTGGGTGCATCCCGAAGGCGTGAAAAGAAAGGACTACCCGAGGGCGGGGAACTCGAAGGACAGCCATCCCGAGCCGGCAGCCCATGACGCTAACCCATGCACCGTCTGCTTTACGCTGAGCTGTCCTGCCCTCTTGAGCGCGATAGAGGTTGATGACACTTTATCCGGCGGCTCTAACATCGAGATGGAGGGTCGTCTCGCTCTGTCGCTGGTCAGCTATCATCATGACAGTTGGCACGCGTTCTTTCGCCCATCTCCGTACTTCAGCTGCAAACTTCTTCTTCCGATCTATCAATATCGCATATACAAGGCCTCCCTTCGCATACGGTGGAGCAAAGAGTAGTGCATCGTGTTCGGCCGGGCTGGTTCGCTTATCTGACAGGACGGGCTACAATTCGGGAAAGCAAGAAGGGAAGTCGATAGGGATATTTATGGATAATACAGCCCTCATAACTCATCAGAAACATTCTTTCTGTCTTATATTAGAGATAACAGTGTTAGTTGTTACAATAAAGTGTGTTCAGGCAGTCGAGGAAGCTTTAGATAAATACTGTGTGATTTTACAGAGACTATCTAAAGCGCCCAGCGCCTGTAGTGAGATGAGGTATCATGAGAACAGCTCGAAAACCCGGGGGATAAAGCCAAGACAAGGAAAACAATATATGCTGACGCCTGTTCTCATGCTCGTATGTACGTACACAATACCACCCGGTTAGTCCATACAGGCCCCATTACGCCCCAGTTTGCTCTGGTGTAATGAGACGCACATCAATTTTGGACTCAACATGTAACCATTCCCCAGCCTCAGCTTCTCTCCCCGTTAGTAGTCGTGGTACCGTAGTTCTTTCCCCGGCCCGTGATATCCTGCCAGGTAGCATTCCATCGTCTCCCTGTACTCGCCAACAATCCCTCCTCCTCCTCCTCTTCCAAATCCCGGTCAAGCTGCTCTTGGTCTAGACCCGGCGTCTTGAACAGCGTAGTCACAAACACAATGAGATAGACCGCAAGGAAAGCGAACTGTGCCCAGAAAAGCACGACGCCGAAGAAGGGGAAGTTGATGGTGACGCGATTGATGAAAGTACTGAGGACGCTGGGTGTGCAGACCGCGTTGGCGGCAGGGTTGGAAGACAGTTCGGTGCAGGGAATGATGCGGGCGTTGTTGTGCGTGCAGTCGGGCTGTTCGCCTGGGTGGCGGGGTTCTATGTCGCAGAATGTTTGAGCGCCAAAGGTTGCGTATTGCGGAGCTACGACCATGGCGATGGAATAGTTGATTGCGAGAACAATGAGGTTGAGCATGACAGTCGCCATGAGAAGTGCCTGGGGCGAAGTCTTGCCCTTGCGGATCTGGAAGATGGTGAGCCAGAGGAAGCGGATCCCTATCGACGCGATGCCAACGACAGAGGCGCAGAAGAAGAAGAGTACGAGGAGCAGGAACAGGACATAGTCGACAGGGAAGACCTTTGAGGATTTAACGAAAATGTAGTTCATGGGTTGGAAGATGTTGATGTAGCCGAGGATGTATCCGCAGTGCGAGCCACAGATGGAATTCTTGGCCTTGTCGACGCCGGTGATGAGCATGCTGACGAAAATCAGGAGGGCGAGCACCAAGAGGACCAGGCCGCCGATGAGCTTGAGGGGTCGGAAAACAGCTTCGACCTTGATCCAGGATTTGATGAGCCAGTGGCGGTCTTCACCACTCGATTCAGCAGCAAGGCGCTCGCGTCGGATGAGCGTCCTCTCCTCGCGGACGAGAGCTTCAAGCTCGCGCCTGTCACGGGAGTCGAGACCATCGTCGCGGCCCTCGTTGCGACCTTCGAGCTGTCTCTGGCGCTCCCGGTTCGATTCGAGCTGCGAGGCCGTGTTCTCGGCTAGGGCCGGAGAGGAAACGGAAGGAGCAGACTTGATCATGGCGACGGGGAGAAGGGCCAGGCCAGCGCCGGTATAGAGAACATATATGATAGTCCCCACCAGCATAAGCAGACCGAGGGCGAAGGAAAGTGCGCTTTCGCCACCTGCGACACGTTAGCTCGGCAATTATCTTTGGCATTATTGGGGTACTTGCGGTTCTCGGCGAGCAGATGCTTGAAGAAGTCCAGGTCCAGACGATGGTCGCCCTTCGCCTTCTTGGCGAACGGAACGAAGAAGCCGACGAGGAAGATGATGACGACGAAGACAATGAAGGCAATGGTGTACTTGAAGGCGCCCCAGAGCCTCTGTCCCGTTGTTTGCTCTCCGTGCTCGGCAGCATCCTCGTCGTATTCCTCGTACCAGAAGTAGGTAAAGGGGACCACGACCAGACACAGCAACGCGTCGAGCGAGTACAGCGTGTAGTATACAATCTCCAGCGTCTTCACGATGCTGTCCACGCTATCGGGTGTCGCCCAATGCTTCTTGCGGCCCAGACTGGAGTGCGACGTGGACGAGACCAGCGCGATGTCGACGGGCGTGAGCAGCACGGTCGCGAGAAGCGCACTGGTGGTGAGGATGCACACGGTGGTTACCGAGGCAGCGCGGTCGGTGGGGGTCTGGTAGATGTAGACGAAGATGACGGCAATGGCGAGCAGCAGCACCACTGCGACGGCGTAGGCCACCCAGATCAGGCTGGTCTGGATGAGCGCCATGATGTACAACAACCGTATTTACGTATTTACTCCTACTATCGATGCGGGGGCGACTCGACTAGATGAATCACAGAAAAAGCACTCGGGCCTTGTTTAAGTACTTGAGTAGCAGAGAGATACGGAGGGCGAGAATGACGTTGGGGGATCGACGCACGGCCGGCCCAAGCTCCCGCGCCTTCCAGCGCTGCATGGCTTGGCGGTCGCGCTTTCCGTCCACGACGACAAAAGACGCCGGGAAGGCAGTCGCAGCCAGCCAGCGCCCACCCTCGCCATCGGATCGGATCGGACCGCGTAGGAATGACACGGAGCGACACGGAGCGGCACGGCGACCTTTGAGACAAGAATGCAGTGCTACACTGAGATTGCCCCGCCGACGGCCGTCAGCCATGCCGTCCACCTGCCCTTCACCGCGCCCAAGGCCCACAACCTCGCCGTCGCGAAGAATTCGCTGCTGCAGATCTTCGAGCTCAAGACCACGGTGACCGAGGCAAGCGGCAATGGCGAGGCGGGCTTTGCCACCGCGGGGCCGTTGCTGGACACCGAGGCCGTGGACGTGCCTCTGCAGCGCAACGAGAACACGTCCCGGCTGGTGCTGGTGGCCGAGTTCCCCCTGGCCGGCACCGTCCTGTCGCTCGCCCGCGTGAGGGCCATGAACACAAAGGCGAAGGCGGAGGCGCTGCTGGTGGCATTTCGGGACGCGAAGCTCAGCTTGGTGGAATGGGATCCGGAGACATACAGCCTCAATACAGTATCAATACACTACTATGAGAACCCAGACTTGCCCGGAAATGCGCCATGGTCACCTGAGCTGAAAGACACGTATAACTTCCTGACGGCAGACCCCAGCAGCCGGTGCGCCGCCCTCAAGTTCGGCGCCCACAACCTCGCCATCCTGCCCTTCAGACAGCGGGGCATGGTCGACGAATATGATTCGGACCACGAGGAGCAAAAGGATGCGAAGACGCCCTACTCGCCGTCCTTTGTGCTGCCCCTGATGCACCTCGACCCCACCCTGACCCATCCCGTACACCTCGCCTTTCTGCACGAGTACCGCGAGCCCACGTTCGGCATAATCGCCTCGTCGAGAGCCGTCACCCCGGCGCTGCTCAGCGAGCGAAAGGACATCCTCACATACACCGTCTTCACCCTCGACCTCGAGCAGAAGGCCTCCACGACGCTGCTGTCCGTGTCGGGCCTGCCATACGATATCACCCAGGTCATACCGCTGCCACTGCCCATAGGAGGGGCTCTGTTGGTCGGCAGCAACGAGATCATCCACGTGGACCAGGCTGGGAAGACCAACGGAATCGCCGTCAACGAATTTGCAAAGGCATGCACCGCCTTTCCGCTGTCGGACCAGTCGGACCTGGCACTCCATCTGGAGGGCTGCCAGGCCGAGCTCTTATCGCCGGATTCCGGGGATGTGCTCATCGTCCAGAACGACGGGAAACTCTTCACCTTGACCTTCACGCTCGACGGTCGCACCGTATCTGGAATGTCGCTGCAGTCTGTCGCTGCAGCCAACGGCGGCGATCTGCTGAAAGTGGGCGCATCATGTCTGTCCAACCTGGGACGCGGCAGGCTCTTTGTCGGAAGCGAGGACGGCGATTCCGTGCTTTTGGGCTGGTCGAGCAAATCCACTCAGACGAACAGGAAGCATTCGCGAGCGGGCTTAGATGACGAGGACATGTCGCTCGACGAAGACGAGGAGGATCTGGAGGATATGGACGATGACCTGTATAACGACACAGCACCTGCAATTAAGAAGGTCACTGCTGCTGCTGCCGAGCCTACCGCCCCAGGATCCTACACCTTCAGGATACACGATGTTTTGCCGAGCATCGCCCCTATACGAGATATCGTGCTACATACCGACAACCCACCAGAGCTTTCCACGAAAGGCGAGATCATGCTTTCCACAGGTCGAGGAGCTGCAGGAGCCATCACAGCACTAAATCGCCAAGTGCATCCCACCAATTTTTCGCAGACAAAATTGCCTGGCGCCAAAGGCCTTTGGGCAGTACATGCTCGAAAACAAGCTCCGTCAGGTATCACAGCCGATTTCGGAAAAGATGTCGAGGGCAACATGTCCGTTGATGCGGAATACGATCAGTATCTAGTCGTGAGCAAAGCTAGCGAAGATGGCACCGAAAGTACAGTCGTCTACCAGGTCAGTGGAAATGATCTTGAAGAGACCGACAAGGGTGACTTTGAGCGGGAAGAAGGATCTACGCTGAATGTGGGAGTTCTTGCTCAAGGGACAAAAGTCGTACAGATCCTGGCATCTGAGGTTCGGACGTATGATCAAGACCTCAACATGGACCAGATCATCCAAATGGAAGATGAAGAAAGCGGTGCCGAACTTCGTATCATCAACGCGAGTTTTGCAGACCCGTACATGCTGGTCTTGAGGGATGACTCCAGCGTCAGATTCTCCAAAGCAAACGGCAGTGGGGAAATAGAAGAGGTCGAAGCCAGTGGGCTGACTTCGACGAAATGGCTCTCGGCATCCCTTTTCAAGTCTTCTACAGTGGAAGAAGTATTCGCTTTCCTTCTGACGCCGGAAGGAAGTCTCCACGTCTTCGCCATGTCGGATTTACAGAAGCCGAGCTATGTTGCGGAAGGCTTGAGCTTCCTCCCGCCCATACTGACGGCCGACTACTTACCTCGACGAAGTACCGCGAAAGCCACCATCACGGAATTAATTGCTGCTGATTTAGGCGACACAACGTCAAGATCGCCTCATTTAATCATTCGAACCTCCACTGACGATCTAGTCATTTACAAAGCCTTCCATTACCCAGGGAAGACCTCCTCGGACCCATGGACGAAGAACCTGAGATGGATCAAGGTCTCACAGCAGCATTTGCCGAAGTATTCGGAAGAGCCGGTCAATGATCTTGGAACTGAGAGCACACTGGTGACACTAGACAATGTTTGTGGCTACAGTACCGTCTTCCAGCGAGGAGCATCCCCAGCGTTCATTCTCAAGGAGGCTTCGAGTGCGCCGCGTGTTATTGGACTGCACGGAAAGGCAATCAAGGGGCTCACGCGTCTTCATACTTCAGCATGCCAGAGAGGCTTCGCATATCTCGATGTTGACGACACGCTTCGAATATCACAATTGCCTGCACAGACGCATTACGGTCATCTGGGCTGGGCAGCACATCAGATGCCGATGGGGTCTGAAATCTACACCTTCTCTTACCATCCTCGGGGTCTCTATGTGATGGGCACAGGCCAAACAGAAGACTTCCTCCTCCAAGACGACACCTATCACTACGAATGGAAACCTGAAGATATAAGTTTCAAACCTCATGTCGAACATGGCGTTCTCAAGGTAGTGGATGAGAAGACGTGGTCCATCATCGACACACATGTGCTTGACCCACAAGAAGTCATTCTCTGTATCAAGACACTGTCCCTAGAAGTTTCTGAAACCACGCATGAACGCAAACAAGTGATCGCTGTGGGCACATCCATCGTTCGCGGCGAAGACCTTGCGACTAAGGGTTGCATTCGCATCTTTGAAGTCGTTACTGTCGTGCCTGAGCCCAATCGACCCGAGACCAATAAGAAGCTAAAGCTCATTGTCAAAGAAGAGGTCAAGGGTGCCGTTTCTGCAATCTCGGAGCTCGGGACACAAGGTTTCATTATCATGGCACAAGGGCAGAAGTGCATGGTGCGAGGTTTGAAGGAGGACGGCACACTGTTGCCTGTTGCCTTCATGGATATGCAGTGTTACGTCACCTTCCTAAAGACGTTGCCAAATACCGGTATGCTCTTAATGGGCGATGCCTTCAAGGGGCTGTGGTTCTCTGGATACACTGTAAGATCTCTCCAACTCTTTACGCTGATTCGCTCGGTATGTTAATATGTGCTATAGGAAGAGCCCTATAAAATGATGCTCTTTGGTCGCAGCAAAAACAACCTCGAAGTCCTCTCCGGAGAATTCCTCCCCTTTGAGAAGAACTTGCACATTATCATCGCAGATGCAGACATGAATCTGCAAGTCCTACAATACGACCCAGACAGTATGTCCTCCATCTTCCCCCTACTACTTTCTCATGTGTATTAAAAATGTTACAGATCCGAAGTCGATGGCTGGCATGCGCCTACTTCATCGCTCAACCTTCCATACGGGTCATTTCCCGGTTTCCATGGATGTAATGATATCAAAGTTGCATATGCCTACGTCATCTGAATTCCCTGGCGACGTCGCACCACCGCCTGAACCAGAGCCTGCGCAGCCGCTTCACCAAATCCTGCTCACGACACAATCTGGGACTCTCGCGCTGCTGACCCCCCTCAACGAGTCTTCGTACCGGCGGCTTAGTGGCCTCGCTACGTATCTATCTAACACGTTGGAAAGTGCTTGCGGTCTAAATCCCAAGGCGTGGAGAGCTGTGGAGGGGGAGTTGGGCAGCGGAGTTGGAACAAGAGGGATTATCGACGGGGGGCTTTTGATGAGATGGAGCGAACTGGGCGTGCAAAGGCAGAGGGAAGGTCTCGGCAAGGTGGGCGGTGATGAATGGGTATTTTGGGGCGAGAGGGAGATTTTAGGGGGAGGGGGTTTGTTTGGCCGGAGAGCGTAAAGTTGACCTGAGGTATGTAAGCAGTGTCGCGTGGGCCAAGTTTGATAAGTGTGTTCCTAGACTAACAATCTAGATTCCACTTTCAGTACTACATACACGTCTACTTCCAAGATTCTATTTCTATCCGGCATCATCCATGCCAGTCTATGGTGCGCATGTAACCGCATTAGGTTCACCGCGGACGCAGTTCGTCTGCACTTCGGCCCTAATACATCATGTGCAACATTTCTATGCTTGTCATATTCCCTGCCACCTGTATGTACTCACTCACTGCGTATGCAGCAAGTATGCTTCCCGAACGCTGCTATGCTCCAGTCACGCGTTCAGTGCATATAGCTCGAGCGCATTGTATGCATGCTCCCCGTAATTCGTACAGCGGGCCCCGCGAGGAGGAACGTATCACGGCCGTCAATTTCGGTGCTAGCGTTACACGGAGTATCATGTGTGCTACGACATACGCGGATGGGGTGATTAGGGTTTATTGAATTGCCTTTGACATCCTATCTATTCTATCCTAATCCCATCCCGTTCGCATCTCTCCAACGTCTTTCGACCCATTCATCTTGAAAAACGTTCCAACGTTATAATTTGCTTCCCCGTTCCTTTGGAACGCGACTGCCGAATCTGCACACATTACATAACAATGGGTGAAGCCGATCTCCCCGCCGAGGCGTCTTCGAGATCCCAAGGAGGGGTAGCTCCAGCTCCAGCACCACAGCAAATTACTTCCCACCTTACGCTCCAAGCACCACTCTCGCGTCGTGGACACGGGCCAGGGTTGATTCTGGTGGTAGATCATTATGCGGAGCTGAAGGGAAGAGAGGGATGCGTGGATCCTGCGCCGCTGATGAAATGGTAAGGACGTCTTTTTCCGTACGGCATGCGTGGGAGAACTTGCACTGATGTAGAGATGCTAGGGCGGAAGAGGGGTTTGCTGTGGTCATGGTGCTAGTGCCGGGGAAAGTGGACGACGGAGGCGAGTTTCCCCTTCAGAGGGCTATTGAGGCGTTGAGAGGGTTGAAGGAGTGTGACGACGAGGGTGGATTCGGGCTAATCTGTAAGTGTCCATTTCTATCTATTCCATATGGTCTCGACATGTGCTGATAAAGTGCACAGCATATCTTTCGCGTCTCCCTTTCTATGTCGAAGAAGCAGTCTATCTCTCCCCAGACATCAAAGGCATCGTCTCCTACGGCGGCCGAAAATTCACCTCCATCGACCCAGAAACCCAAACCCTGCCTCCGCAACTCATCCACATCGGCGGCCCCGAGACCCCTCGTCGAGAATCCATGTCCATAGTCCAGGAACCCGCGACTTCTACACCCCAACCTCCGCAAGGCCTGATCAAAACGCACCGCTACCTCGCCGCCCAGAGAGATACATCCTGGATCCTTCCCTCAGACGACGCCTACCACAAGCAATCCGCCAGCCTCGCCCACTCACGCAGTCTCCAATTCCTAAAACCCTTACTCAATGGACCATACTTCGACCTCGAAGCCATCTGGGAGGAGCACTGTTTGTACGAGTTCGAATTACGACATGTAGAGAAAACAATGCAGACCATGGTCGCCGAACCCTACGTCAACCACATCCCGACCATGACGGGAGGAATCGGGAAAGAGCGGCTCACAGCTTTCTACACGAACCATTTCATCTTCAGCAATCCAGACGACACGTCTCTCGACCTCGTGTCCCGCAGCGTAGGCGCAGACCGCGTCATTGACGAATTCGTGTTCAAGTTCACGCATGACCGGATCATCGAGTGGCTGCTCCCCGGTATCCCACCCACCTACAAAGTGCTCGAGATCCCGTTCACGAGTATTGTGGCCATGCGGGGAGATAGGCTGTGTCATGAGCATATTTTGTGGGACCAGGGGACTGCGTTGAGGCAGGCTGGGTTGTTGGAGGAGTGGGTACGGTTCCCATATGAAATTGAGGGGAAGAAGGCGGGAAAGGGAAAGAGGTTCGAGGTTAGGGTTCCGGTGGCAGGCGTGGAGAGTGCGAGGAAGTTGGTGGATGAGGGGAGTGTGGAGAGCAATGGTTTGATGGAGGGGAGGTGGAGGGAGGTTGATGATGTTTAGGGGATGAGGTGGGTGGCTGGGTTTACATCGTTTTTGGGGCGTTTTCATCGGCTTTGGTGAACTTGTACTTTCTTATGGCTACCTAGGCTGGCATGAAAAACACTTTATTGGCCAGATGAAATGTATGAAATATATGAAACATATACAGTAGATTGGAATGTGTATGTGTAGCGGGCGGGTTGGTGAGGATGGAATGCAACAAGAAATATATCCACGAGCCCAGTGAGGGATATGTAGGGTGCCCGACTCGCACCGACGATCTGAAACATACGACAAAAACAACAGAACAACACAATAGAGCGGCAAATATTTATTTCAAAATAGAAGAGAGATGAGAGCAAAATTAAAATGCTACGAACGGAGAAAACACGACAGTTTCCGCCCAGAGAATGAAAAGAAAAGGCCCCTGAATCTATTCTACAAAACCAACTCATCTATGTCAAGAATATATCACAAAAGAAAAGAAGAAGAAAATCCAATCCTCTTCTTCTACCCCCCTAAATCTTCGAAGCAACCAAATATCCAGGCAACCTCCCACTCACACTCCCCTCTACATCACTATCAGCCCTCCCCTCATCACTATCCTCCCTTCTCGCCACCTCTCGTTTCACATACCCACTAACGACCCCCGGATCCGTGGGCCCCAGCACCTTGATACTCCTCTTCAACCTCTCCTGCCGGGCCTCTTTATGATGGCGCCGCCTCGCCTCCCTCGCCTTCTCAACAAAGCCCGACTTATACGCGTGCAAGTCCACACCAGTGTGATTCTTCAAGCGCTTCCACGCGTCAGGGGACAGAGGTGGCGAAGACACAGAAGACGAAGGGATCGGTGGCGGGGGTGGTGTTTGTGTAGGTTGTTGCGTTACAGACATTTCTGTGGCGAGCGGGTGCGGTGTTTGCGAGGCGCTGGAGCGCTTGGAGTACGAGGACCCGGCTGAGGTGCGGTAAGTGCTTCGCACGGCGATTCCTGGGTTCACGGGGTTGGAATGCCGACTGTTGAAGGAAGACCGGTTCTCGGATCGCGGGGAGAAGTCGCTGCTGGGATGGGAACTGCTGGGCGAGATGGGCGAGGTTTCTGTCACGCTCGCGGTCTCGGATTTCGGCGCTGCTGAGGGCGAGGGCGTGTGTCTAACTACGGCTAAACCTCCCGGAAGGCGTATGAGCGGTGTGGTAGACTGTCCTGGAGAAGTGGCTAGAGGTGGAGCTTTGGATGGCGGTGTGATGTTATGATCTTTGGATTTCTTGAGGAATTTGAGGGACTTGCTGGGTGGAAAGAACATGGAGAAGCGTAGGTCTTCTTTGAGCACTTTATCGACCTCTGCGTCCGGGATCTGCTTTTGGCGCTTGGCTGTTGAGCGGCTTTCCGCAGAAGATCGACGGCGCGCCTGCACGACGCTGAGACGATGCGGTACCCATGAGGTTATTCTCTTGTGTTTGCTTTCCTTGGTTCCGGAACTTGGTGAATTGTCGTTAACATTTTCCTGTGAGCGTGTGCGCGGGGATGACGGATGCTGTGGCGAACCGGCTGGGGACGAGGCATTTGAATTTTTTGACCATGATAGCGGTTGAGGATATAGCTCGTCATGATCTTTAGGTGGAGGTGGAGTTCTTGGATTCTGACTTGGTCTCTCAAGCTGCGCTTCAGAAACTTGATGCGGGCCTCCCGATCTCGAAACTTCCGCTGGACGAACGTTCATTTCCTGGTATTGGTCGACCAGAAGGTCGTGGTAATCTTGAGCGAAGCTTAGCATTCGCGTCTTGTCGTCCATTTCAGTGTCTTCCCAACTATCATCCGCCAAAGGATTCCCTTTGTTGAGAGAGCGAAGTTTTTTGCCTCTCAGATATTGTCGATCAGCTCGCGTTCGCTCCATGGGTGAAGTGGATTCGGGGTCATAAGGTCGGTCCTCTAGAATCGCTGTTTTCTGTCTAGGCGAACCTATCCCGAGCGAGGAGAATGCCTTTTCTTTCGTGGAAGCGTTAGAGGTTACTGATGTGTGATTAGAATCAGAGGGTGAGGCTGTGCGATAGCGGAGATCTGATTCGTATAACACCTTGCTTCCAACAGGGCCTGCCGAGGAGCTACTGCGACTATTATCTGCTGAAGCTAGCGGATTCTCTTTCGTCCTGCCATTCAAAGTCCATGGAGGCGGAGCTGGAAGTGGTGTTCGTGGGGGACTGCGTGGTGGTGGTCCTAGGTCCGTATAGCTCTGTGGACGCTCGTATATCGGTACGAGACGTGATGTTTCACCCAAGTAGGAAGTCGGCTCCATATTGATATTCGGAGAAGGGTCTGGTAGCAGTGGCGAATACGTTCGGGTCGCGAGGGCAGGAGGTGTGCTTGTATCCTGGAACCAATCGACCGGCGCTCTCCACGAAGCAACACTTGAATCCCTTCCTACCGGCGAAGTTGGAGATGGAGTCGAACGAGGTGGGGATGGGGTTGTCTTCGAAGGTGAAAGCTTGGGTGGTGGCGTGGGTGGCAAAGGTTTTTCCACTGCTTGTGGATGTGGAGGCACGGTTTTGATGAACGACTTGAAGGAGCGGATTGGACGTTCCATCCCCTCGAGCGACGAGGAAGATATGTTATTCTGTATGAACGGAGACCGCATATGGCCTTGTCGGCTTTGGCGCATGCCTGGATGGTCGTTGCGCACGGCAGAAGGAAGGTAAAGGCCTAGCATGCTTCATCGAGGAATCCTTCTAGAAGACTTTTGGAAACAAAGAAAGAGAAATAAACACGTGTGTTCATCGTAAGCGGCGAGGTATGTGGCATTCCTGTGGTTAGACAAAGACATGAGGCTGGATGTGGCTCTATTGAGGAATGTATGCTACGCATGCAGCTTCCTTTGCCGAACGCGTATTCGTAAGCAGACATGTTCTCAACTATTTACGCCTGTTCATATTTCATACAGAGATGCCAAAGATGTGTAAGCAACGATTGTGGCGTATGTAAAGGTATGCTGGGGAATGGGATGAATAATTGTAGTGCAAAATTGATGGTAGTGCAGAAAGTGATGGAACTGGACTGTGTATTGAGAGAAGAGTGAAGAGTGAAGAGTCTGACAATAAGACATAGAATGAAGATAGAAATAGGTCGTATACCAGTGCGGAAATGTGTGTTAGTTTGACTTGATGATTGTGACAGCGACGTCCATTTCCGGCGAGCGCCAAGTGATCGTGAACGCTGCGACCGACCACGAATATGCGGCTCTCGGGTTTCCACCGAGGTCATCACGCTCGTATCAGCCAATGTATGCAACAAACAGCATTCGTTCAAAACGCTGATGAACTGATAAGTTAGAAACAATTTGTCGTAGAGCTGGTCGGCTTTTCCTAACGGCCGAGACGGAAGCCTGGGCGCAGTCGGCGTGACATTCCACCGTGCAGCCTTACGTCCATAGCATTAGCGCAGAGCTCTTTCACGATCCGCCCAACTACATAACATGGCCTGCATTGTTCTTATTGGATAAGAATGGATGCATCGAGTGAAGGATTCGCTGAGATGTTGTGCTATTTCTCATCGCGCCTTCTCGGTAATCTTCCGAGCTCCACCGCACCGTGAATAGATGGTTCGGACAATTCGGACGTGGACATTTTTGATCCGAGTACGCGTCTGACTTGGTTTGTAGCGGACAAGCTGGTTATTACGTGGTCGGGGGATGTTCAGTAAAGTTGCGTGCACTAGACATATATAATATGAAGCCGTACTGTTACTATCTCTCGAGTATCACAGTCAAGCCTTTCAATTCCCTCTGATCAAGGTCCTACACTATGTCTAACCCGACAGCTACTAGCTCTTCTTCGAGCTTCAAGGACGAACATCAAATTGACAATTCAAAAGCCTACGTTGTACCCACATCACCCATCAATGACTCCTCATCACAGACGAATGAACCAACAGCGGACTTCAAGCCATCATGGCGCTTCATACTCACATTTGCAAGTCTGTCTGTCATTGTCCTAATGGCTGCACTAGACGCTACCTCGATAAGCGTCGCCCTTCCTGTGAGTTTTTAACAACTGATTTGAGTTTTAAACACTAACCGTCTCTAGATCATGGCCAGGGCTCTGCATGGTTCAGCAATTGAAGCCTTCTGGAGTGGAACCTCCTTCCTTCTTACATCAACGGTCTTTCAGCCTGTCCTAGGATCCTTCTCGCATATCTTCGGTCGCAAGCCCCTTATCTTCATCAGCTTGGCGTTTTTTCTTGCTGGAGCTGTCACTGCGGCCGTAGCGAACGATTTCACCGTCATCCTGGTGGGACGATCAATACAGGGTGTGGGTGGTGGAGGTATCATCTCTCTCACAGAGATAGTGGTTACAGATATGGTGCCTCTGAGGGAGCGAGGGAAGTGGTTCAGTATTTTTAGTGCAATGTGGTCTGTTGGAACGGTCGCTGGGCCTCTTCTCGGTAAGTCATTTGATCAACTACAAACTATCCGAGCAATGCTTATAGATTGAAAGGTGGCGGTTTCAGTGAGAGCGTCTCATGGCGATGGATCTTCTGGATCAACCTTCCCTTCATCGGTGTCGGTGGCGTTATGATCGCAATCTTCCTACACCTCAACAACCAGACCGGTTCTTTCCTCTCCAAACTGAGCCGTGTTGACTGGGTTGGAATGGTTCTCTTCCTCGCATCCACGACCGGTTTCTTGATCCCGCTCACATGGGGTGGCGTCCAATACCCTTGGGATAGCTGGAGAACGCTCGTCCCGCTGATAATCTGCGCTGTTGGCATGATTGTTTTCGTGCTCCACCAAGAATATATCGCTAGTGAACCTTTGATCCGAACGAGCGTCTTCAAGACACAGACTGCGGCTGTCACTTATTTGACAACAGTGGTTCACGGAATCCTTCTTTGGTCGATTCTTTACTACCTCCCACTGTACTACGAGGCTGTCAAGGGGATGTCGCCAATCATGGCTGGTGTCGCCTTGTTTCCCCAAACCTTCACTGTAGCGCCGGCAGCTGGTGTAAGTGAACCAAGACCTGACTTATTTTCTATACTAATCTGTGACTAGATTACCGGAGCAGTGATTGCAAAAACTGGCAACTATCGGTGGGCCGTCTGGACCGGTTGGTTCCTTACCACGTTCGGCACCGGACTCCTTATCTACCTCAAGCCCGATACCTCGACCATTGCCTGGGTCTTCCTCAACCTCGTCGGCGGTGTAGGAACCGGCATGCTCTTCCCTGCCATGGCAATCGCTACACAAGCTTCTGCTTCTACAAAAGACCAGGCCTACGCATCCAACATCTTCTCCTTCCTGCGCGCTTTTGGACAGACGATCGGCGTAGCCATCGGCGGCGTCATCTTCCAGAACCAAATGAAGAGGAAGATGCTGACCTACCCGCTTCTCGCTGATAAAGCAATCGAGTACTCTCAAGATGCTGCCGGTCTTGTCGAAATCATTAGGGCTCTACCTGATGGCGATGTGAAGTTGCAACTGCGCGAGAGCTACACCGACGCTTTGCGGTACATTTGGATTGTCATGACTGTTTTCGCTGCTGTTGCTTTCGCAGCGAGTGCATTTACTAAACACCACTCACTCGACACCGCGCTGGAGAGCGAGCAAGGGTACAAGGAGAAGAGGAAGTCGAAAGATGCGGAGAGTGAGACCCAGTAGGCCGTCCGCCAAGTGCCGACGCCGCACACCATTTCCGAAGCGCGCGGGGGCTACGATAGTATGAACATGAGTCCAATTTCCTTTTGTTCTAATCTTACTTGCATCAGCGTGGTGTTGGGCAATGGATTGGCCACATATGCGGTCAGTGTCGGATATCGTGTGGCCGGTGACAGATTAGACTGGTGGAACATACCTCTCCCTTCTTCAGAGACATGATGGAATAGAACAGATAATGCGTATTCCCTTGCATATGCCTTTCATCTTCGAGATCCGTTCTTCCGCTGTGCTACAGTGCGATGCACCTAATCTCTGTGTGACCCCAGCCTGATTGTACTTCAGGGGTATGCTACACCACGTCTCCGACGTTTGACGAATTGTCGAGGATAGTGCGAGGCTAATTCACAGGTCTTCTACGCCCCTAAGTAAGTGTCAGAGGTGTCCGCAACTACCTGCGCTCCCACACCAGTCATAAGCTACCATGGTAAGATTCGACGAAATGATTTCCCCGGGAGGCCTTACTTTGCCAACAGGATACTGATATTCATATCTCTATGCCATATTCTCGACTTGAACATGAATGTATTTCTTCAACAACTGGTTGATACCTAAGCCTGTGATGTCTTATACGACTGGCCTTGCTTTAGGTCGTGATATTCAAGAAGTGTCCTTACAACAGGTACCCAGTTTTTGGTATCAATCCAAGACAAGCGCCGGGGCTAGCAGACAAGCTCCTTTGCCATGGTACTAACGGCGGAACACGGTAGAGAATGTGTAACACCAGGCTGAAGTCGTGAATATGGGTGATACCAGGCTGAAGTCGTGAGTACGTGAGCGACGTCCCGAGCTGGATGTTCGGTCCCGGCTCAAGTCGGACCATCATCAGACCCAGATCCGCATCGCTTCCGCATCCAAGCCTCGCACTCCAATATTGTACAGAGGCGAAGCGGATATTCCAAATATAAACCATATATACATACCATGACGATGACGACTTTGACCCCGCTATCATACACCTCACGTCCTGGGGTCGTCCTTCTATTCACGAGACTCGCGAATAGGAAGCGAGGATAATGCTGCTTTGGGTTAGACGGCGGCGTGTCTCGAGTCTCAGATTATTGGGATGTCAAAGGCGGGAGGAAGGTGAAACACGTCGGCCGAAAGCAGTGGTGATCAAGAGTCGATCCTTGCGGGCCGCGGTATGACGATAGAGACAGCAACGGGCAATGATTAATTATGGGTAGATGTTGATAAAGATATGAAGATGAACGATAGTGGAAGAGTGTATATAGATAAGTGAAATCCTGGTCGCGATACGATAGATGGAGTGGACAGGAGTCGATGGTGGGAGAAATGCCTCAGTCATCGAGGCCAAACGGCGACAGTCTCGCAATCGACTGTGTATTCCAAAGGAGGCCTCCCAGCGTGCGCATGTCCACGGGCTGCTCTGTGTATGGTTAGGGATCGCGATTCTGAGAGGGGGTCTCGCTGCCACGTTGGTCGCGTTGACGCCGCTTGGGACGCCGACGGCCTGCACAACCGTTATCCCTCGATGATGTGAGGGTGAAGTGTCGCCGTCGTCACGGGCTTGTGTAGCCCTAGCCACGACGAGAGTCGTCCATGGCGTGGTGGTCCATTGGGCGCATGTGCTCGCCTGGCTATATTATATGGCCGGGTGGATCGGCGCCGGATCGCCCGTCAACGCGTGCAACCCGGCTGTGCAGAGCAAAACTACAGCCTCGCGCTCTAGGGGTAATCATCACTCGCTTCACTCGCATCATTTGACATCACTACGACGGTTGCGAATATTGTCGACGCGGTGTCGACGTCTCTCGCAGTTACCGTTGGCCTCCCGAACGACAAGCTTTTGCTAGCGCGCTGAACCCCTGGCCGCACATTCCTCATTGGCCCGACGACCCCCCAAGCTGTCCGCAGCTCATCTCAGCGAACGGACGCAGCACAGCGCCCTCCGCACACGAAACGCCTTGCCGTGTCTCTCACCCTCACCCTCACCCTCACCCTCGCCTCCTAGGGTCTGCCGTTCATTCACCACTCCCGTTCTCACCTCAGTCATTCGTTTCAACGACACTATTTTCGACCGCACTCTCTCGTCGACGTCCCCGCGCCCCGCCAAGCACACTACTGAGCGTTTGCTTACAGACTGCACTGCTCCTTCCCCAGCAAAGCCCAGCAAGCCAATCAGGACGTCACAGCTCCAGCACCTTCCCTAAGGCCATGCACGCCAACTCGTATTGAGTAGACTGGACGCAGCAGCCTCAACCGTCGCCCCGACGGCCCACCCTCTTATTTTTCGACATCCCCACCCGATCTTGTCGCCGCCTGCCAGCCATGAGGATTCCGTTTTCCTCGCTGCTGGCGACGCGCCCCGGCCAGCTCGCCCTCTCGCTCCTGCTCACCTCGCAGCTCTTACTAATACATACCGCGACTGCCTTCTCCGTCACACCCGTGCCGCTGCCGGATCTCGGTCTCGATGCCCTCGGTCGCGTAGCCTTCGCCGGCGACTTCGACGCAATATCGCTCTACCAATATGCCGAACAGAACCAGAGCGCGCCTGGCGAGTTCAGCAGCATCTACCAGCGCCTCCCCAATGGCGTGCTTTCCAAGATCAAGCTTGGCGCATCGCAGGACCTGGACACCGACGGCGACGTCCGCGCCATGTGTGCCTTCCAGCGCGACGGCAAGATCCAAGGCTATATCATTGGCGGCAACTTCACCAGCGTTGACGGCTTGCAGACGCAGGGCGGCATTGCGCAGCTCGACGCAACCACGGGCAAGCCGTCGGCAATGGCGGGCTTGATAGGCAATGTCAACGCCCTGTACTGCGACTCCTCCCGCGGCCAGGTCTACGTTGGAGGCGAATTCGACCTCACCGGCAAGAGCTCCAAGAACGCCGTCGTCTGGAACAACAATTGGCAAGAGATGCCCTTCGACGGCTTCAACGGCCCAGTCAGCGCCATCGCCCAGACGCCGAACAACAAAATCGTATTCGGCGGTCAATTCGATGGCCTAGGCAACGGAACGTCCGGCGTTGCGCAAAACAACACACAATCCCTCCCGGTCGGTTCCGCAACCATCGAATCGCAGACAAGCTCGGGTCGAACCGGCTTTTCCGACCCCAAGACGATCGCCTGCAAATCCAACCCCGAAACCCAAGGCTCCGATTCGACCTGGCTCCTCGCCGACAATACCGCAGGCTTTTGGAGAGCTACCTTTGGGTTTGGCTTCCAGCCCACCAAATTGCGACTGTACAACACCAATTTCGAGGATCGCGGAACCAAGACATGGCGCTATACCGCCTTGCCCGATGGCGGTATCATGAACTTCACTTTCGTAAACCCCGTCACAAAGAAGCAAGAGTTCTGCGACGCCCTCTGCCCTCTGCCGCAGGATAACACCACAGCCCAGGATTTCTATTTCGTCAATCAGGTTGGCATGAATGCCTTTCGACTTGACATTTCCGATTGGTATGGTCAAGGCGGTGGTCTTAATGCAGTGGAAGTCTTTCAGACCCGTAAGCTTGTAGTCCTTTCAATTCTTGCCTTTTGCCCTAACCCGTTTAGAAATCTTTTCCTACGCCATCGACGAATTCAACAAGCCGAGCTGTGGAGGTGCCACATCAGGCGCTAGTGCCTCTGCGACTGGACAGTGGTCACCCACTGAGTCGCATCAGAGCTCGTCCAAGTACCTGACTTCTACACTGACCGTTGATCAAGTGGACCCCAGTAAAGAGTTTGTCGTCTTCCAACCGGACATCCCACAAACCGGCAAGTACACCATTAAGTTATACACACCTGGCTGCCAAGGCGACAACACGTGTGCAACTCGCGGTCGAGTCAACGTTACAGTTGGTATGGGAACAAACGCCAACTCAACGCAACCGTCCAGTACACTGCTCTTCCAGACCAACGATTATGATAAATACGACACCATCTTCGACGGTGTCATTGACGTAGCTGGTGGTGATCGTCCCTCTGTCACGTTGGCTCCTGTTGCTGGCCAAAAAACCGACAGTGGTGTCCTGACCGTTGTCGCCCAACGGGTGGGTTTCGAGATCAAGAATGCCACTGCTGGCGGCGTCAATGGACTCTTCGAATATGATCCCGACCAGCAAGAAGTTGACAGTGATCTGTCCGACTCGGTCATCGATACGGCTGGCACAAACCTCACCCCTTCATCGAATGCAATCATTAGCACTCTTGCCACAGTCGGCGACAACCTATATATTGGCGGCAATTTCTCTGGGTCTGGACTGAACTACGTTTTTGCGATTGGAAAGGATGCTCAAGACCCCACCACCATGAACGGAAATGGGTTGAATGGCCAGGTTACAGCCATGTATGGTGATAGCAACAGCAAGACGTTGTACGTCGGCGGCAAATTCAATAATACACAA
Organism: Massarina eburnea CBS 473.64; assembly: GCA_010093635.1. Classification (NCBI taxonomy): domain Eukaryota; kingdom Fungi; phylum Ascomycota; class Dothideomycetes; order Pleosporales; family Massarinaceae; genus Massarina; species Massarina eburnea. The sequence continues at coordinate 365,697 of MU006799.1, read as the reverse complement.
GACAATAGTGCCCAAGGCCTCAACAGTGTAGCCGCTTACAGCAATGACAAGTGGCAAGCTCTTGGCGCAGGTGTCAATGGCGCAGTAATGCACATTATACCTCTTTCGATGAACATTACTGGCACCACTCCCGAGGATGTCCTTGGCATTACCGGATTTTTCACCCAGGTCAACGGCTTCAGCAATTCCACTGCTTTTCCAGCCAGGAACTTTGCTATATGGGTGCCTTCCAAGTCGGACTGGCTACATAATCTGGATGTGCAGACCCCCATTATCGAAGGGCATCTCATGGCCTTTGCCGAAATCCCCAACGCAGACGCGCCAAGCAATCGCCTCTATGCCGGAACAATTTCCTCCGGTGGTTTGGGTGCCAATGGCGCGGCTGTATTAAACTATGGCGATGACAATTTGTCGCTTGAGCGTTTCGCCGCAAGCATTCGAGCCCAGCAACAGCAAGCCTCACGCAAGCGGTCTTTGTCAGACGACCAAAATTTGAATACTACGGGAATAGTAACCGCCGCGTTCTACAAGGAGAACAACATGAACAAGACAATCCTCGCAGGCCACTTTGCTGCGACCGGATCCGACGGCGACAATATTACAAACGTTGCCATCATTGACGGAAAAGATTCCGACAAGATTAGCGGCTTCAGCGAGGAGGTTGATTCCAACTCCACAGTGGCAGCTGTGTCAGTGCTTGACGGCGTCCTCTTCGCTGGTGGTCGATTGACCGGACACATCAACGACATTGATGTCGCTGGAGTAGTCTCGTACGACCTTGGGACTAACAAGTTCGGCAGCAGCCAACCCCCCGCGCTCCAGGGCACCAATGTAACTGTCAACGCCATCGCCCCGAGGCCAAAATCGAAGGATCTATATGTTGCTGGTCAATTTGACTCTGCAGGAGCCCTCAGCTGCCCCGCCCTGTGTATCTGGAACACCGATCGGAACCAGTGGACCGCCCCTGGTGCTTCCCTCACCGGCGTTGCTACGTCCCTCTTCTGGGTATCAGATACCAAGGTCCTTATCACTGGAAACCTTACCGCAGGCAACAACCAGACCAAGGTCTTCTCGTACGATTCTACGACCAGTCAATTCGAGCCGATTTCGGGTGCCAATGACCTCCCAGGCCCTGTGACTGCATTAGCCCCAGCAGTTGCTGATGGATCTCAGTTCTGGGCAGCTGGTCAAGCCAGTGATGGTTCGGCTTTCCTTCAGCGATTCGATGGCACCAAGTGGCTTCCGGTTCAAGATCAATTCGGCAAAGGTACCGTCATTCGTGGCATCCAAGTGCTGCCTTTGTCCAAGGATCACGGTGATTCTGACCTTATCGACCGTAACCAAGATCTTCTCATCCTGGGCACTATCAACATTACCGCGTACAATGCTACAGTATCTGGAGCTATCTTCAACGGCACCAAAACGACTCCGTTCCTTCTCACATCGACTACAGACGGCAACCCTAGCAGTCTGTCCCAGATTTTCGTGGAGAACCCTTCATCGTTCTTCGTCTCAGGGAGTAAGTTAAAACCATTGATGACGCATTCCATCTAACAATCCTACAGGCAAACACCTCGCTCTCGGCTTCGTCGTTCTCATTTCCCTCGCTATAGCCCTTGGGCTTACCTTCCTCTTGGTCGTCGCCGGTGTTATTATCGAGTGGTGGCGTAAGAAAGCCCAAGGCTATTCTCCCGCGCCGACCAGCTACACCGATCGCATGGGCAATGTCGGTCGTGTTCCTCCTGAACAGCTTTTCGGTACTCTCTCTGGACCTCGAGCCCCGGCAATATGAGAGGCTCCAGACGACAAATGGAGAAACTTTATACAGCTACAGCTTCCTCCATAGCATAATGCGACGGCGCCTCGCATAACGCCAAACCCCTTCAATTCTTGTCGATCATTTACCTGGTACCCGGAAAACTGGTCTGTTTACATGACTGACGGTAAGCTTACCCAACTACCCTTTTTTTCCCTTTGCCCATCCGTAATGCATGACGGGCGTTCCTCTTGTTTGTTCATTTCGGTGCCTATGATGGCGGCATCTACTCTTCTTGCACCCATCTAAGCTCTCTTTCCAAAAGCATTGCTTGAGTGGCATTTGCGAGATTTAAATCGTGCGCCACTTGCTTCTCCAGGCATGGTAGGCCTGGATAATATGAGAGAGATCGGCGAGGGAGGTGAATGGGCCTCTAGTGAGGAAGCGTATGGTGGCTCTGAGGTTTCCATTCCCCTTGCTCTTGTTTTTGATACCATGGCATCGCGCTCAGAAGCGCCAGCCAAATTTTTCACTACTGTCTACTTTTTTTCTTTCTCTATTATTCCCTTTACCGGGGTGTGTATGTGTGTAGGTGTGTGTGTGTGGTGCTGTGTGTATATCTTTCTCGGTGTCGGTGTCAGTGTCAGTATCTTGTGTCTCCTTTATCGCTGCTAGCTGTAATGTGTACTCCTACTGGTTGGTGAGTGAGGGTGGGTTAATAGATGGTCGCGCGCAAGTCGCGTGGGGAAGGACGATATTGGGAAGCGAAAGGGTGGATGGTGTGTATATCTGGGATGTGTGTAGTACTAGAAAGGCGCAAGGCAAGGCGAGCGGGGAACATGGGTGATGGGAGTAAGGTGGGGATATTGTAGTGTAGGCTGTGTAGTCATGGAAAAATCAAGTATATGGGGGTTTGCTTGTCTATTATATCTCATTTGTTGCCGATATCCAATTGTTAGTAGCTTCCGCGAGTCCCTACTGTATAATCACAGCCTTCGTGATCATATATCCTTCCGATTTCCACATCGACCTTTAGCTCCTTGTTCTCTCTCTTGGCCTTCCTCTCCCAGTTCTTAGCCACCATTGTTGCCTCTTTCACCTCCGCATCACGCACATCCTGTTCTGAAAGATTGCCGAACCCAGTCCCACATGTACAGAACCCAAAGTCCAAGGTAATCTTCAGTGACTTCAAACTCGGCAGACTGTCAGGCCTGAACCAATCCGAGAGATGCCTACTGTACCAATGCGGGTACTCTGACCTAGTGCTGCCATCAGAGCAACAGTGCGACTTGACAGCCTTCCCATGCCTAAAATGCAACCTTGTCACATTCCGTTTCAGGTGCTCCAGCCCGAAGAAATGTATGTTGCGTACAAAGCTCCGCACCTGTGTATCTCTACAGATCTGGACCGTGTTCAGTTCGAAGGGGAGGAGCCGCGTCTCGTAGTATATCTGGCAACATGTGGCGAGGAGCGCGAGGTTGGGTTTCTGGTCGGGAATGGTGTGGCCGCCGAGAACGAGGGCGTAGATGATGTTGCGTAGTTCGCCGGGGAGTTGGAGGAGTGGGGACTTTTGCTGGTTCTGCTGCGTGCTGTGGTGGGGGGGGAGGGGGGGTTAGCGGGTTCTATCAAGTGGTGTGTGTGTTAGGTTAGGAGTGTTAGGTGGCTTACATTGTGAAGAGTTTGGTTTTGATGCTATTTGGGTGGCACGTAAAGTCGTCGTTGCGGTCCTTTATTGCGCGTTTGTGTTTTTTGGTTGGCATGGTGGGGGGTGTGGTGGGGGTTGGTGATGTGGGTGGGAAGGAAGGAAGGAAGGTGCGATTGTGGCGCTTCGGTATTTTATAGGAAGCGTGACTCAACGAGTGGACGCGTTTGAAATAATAAATCAGTTAGTATGTGAGCTTCTGTTTACTCTCACATGTGATAGATCTGTGCGCGTGCTAAAGGTCATTTGACTTTGCCTCACGTATTGTGTCCAATCTACATCTCAATCCGAGTGCACTGTTTTCAATATAGAGACCGTTTTTTTGTAAGAAATAGCTAAAGATCTAGCTAAGCTTTCCCAATATGCGCGTAAGGAAATACTGGTATGTAAGTTTCAATGCAAAGTCATAGGTACGATTACGCCGTCCCTTTCCCCAGAAACCTTAGATCAACAGTAAATGCAAAGTCCTAGTCACCTCACCCGCTTCCGTTATCTTCCTAATCTTCAAATCTAGGCGGCATCTATCGATTCCAACAAACGCGCAACTTAAACCGGGGAAATAGCCGCAGCGCCTTCATGTAAAGGACAAGAGTTATAATGCGTTTGGTGATATTCGTAGACACATCGTTGCGGGTCCCTATAGAGAGCGTGTTCGGGGTAAATAGAAGCATGCGGATATCAGCGTGGAGCTGGCAGCACGTTGATAAGAGGGCGAGGTCATGGGGACCTTTTTTGAAGGCGTGATATTTCCTGTTGATGAGGTAATCATTCAAAAAGCTTTCACAGAAAGTCACATCTGTCGCACGTACGCCGTGCTCGCACTCTTTTGTCGGGCCAAGTGAGGCGAGTACGAACAGCCGAATTGCTTGTCTCCATGTGGATACAGTTGAGGCACGGGAGGGGTTTCTGAGTGCAGTTAGTTGGGTAGAGGGAGCTTAAGAGATCCACTTCTCGTACCTTGTTCTCAATGAAATCGGTACCCAGATTATTTGCAGAGGTTTCATTGAGGCCTCTTAGCTTTTCAGTGTCGTGGAGCTCGGCTAGACTGTATAGAGGTTTTCCATTCATCACCTCCGCTTCGAATCGATAGTCTCCATCCGTCATAGCCTCGATATATTCTCTTGCTGGATTCACAGCCCCTATTCTATATCAGCAACTAGCTACAAATATTAGGATATAAGCGCGGAAAGACTCACTTGGTTCCAAATGATCACCCAATACGTCAAAGTCAATTCCCAGCGCAAACCCGAATTCAATCCCATGCCGAATAAACTCCTTTTGTACGAGTGCGAAGTCGAGAGGAAGGCTGTGGACATCATTCAGGAAGTAGTGTTTATGGTCTACCCATAACTCCTTAAAGTTCGGGAGCCTGTCTTCCACGCCATCGAGGAACTGCAGAAAGCCCCGTGTAGTAGCCTCCTTCTTAGATCCAAGACTATCCGAGATATATCTATATTCTCCCTCCAGATAATCCGAGAAATCCGTATATCCTTTCGATTCCAGTCCCAATGTCTCCAAAGAAGCAGGCAAAACCTCTCTTAGATCAGGTGTCTTGCATTTTGTATAACCTTCCTCGTCGGCGTCGTCATTTCCACCGCATAGGAAGTCGAGTGGGATACGGATATGCCGCATTGTAGTAAAATCCGGAAATTTAGTGATAAGCGCACTCGAAAACGTACCCAACAACTCAAGCGCCGTAAGCGAGTGCTTGTGTACCAGAAGAGCTTCAACAACATCAAGCCATCCATCGCCCGTACCGATTGAACTCGTCGAAAATGACCGCAGGTCTTTGCAGGACGTAATGGCCGAGACTATCCCTGATGCTGAGATGTTCATTTTGTCGGAGTCCCATGGTAAATGGGTTTGGTAGAAGCCCCAATTGTAATCGAATCTGAGCCTCAAATGCTGAACGGAAGAGGATCCCAGCGCGCAGGTCCAAACATCATCGCGTTCGGGTTTTTGATCCGTGAATTCTCCCGGAAGATTGACCATTGTTAGGTGGTTGAGCGACTTTAGCTTGAACAGAGATGACGCTAGACTAATTCGCATACCCCCCATGTTGACCTTCAAAGTGTGGAGGTGATCGAATGTATGGACCTTGCCAATACCGTTGCCCGTTGTAGCCAGAATGATCGAATCAAGAACAGGGCGAAAGATGCTCTTATAAGGACGTATATTCCATCTGCCCTCGTCGACTATGTTGATTTCTCGAATATAGGGGGTTCTATTCAGAATGACTACGAGTATTATCGCCTCGGAAAAGAAACGAGAAGGCCGTATCATGTGTGTGGGCTGTGGAATTCGGGGTCGCTGGGCACGATCGGAAATACGATCAAGAATATGGTCCAGGTAGCGAGTAGGAAACATGAACCGGCGGTTCACAGGACCATTGGTCATGTTAAGCACGTGGACATCCTGGAGCAATTCATGTCGGTCCATAACGGTTTGGAGAGACGTATAGGGATACGTGATTTTAGAGTATAGAAAAGGCGTTGCGATGCGATTGAACTTTCGCGAGACCAGTGTCAAAGGATGGTAGGCTTTTGACTGAAAATTATTGTCGCTGGGCTGTATGCTTCCGCTGATTTCGTCGATGTTGTCGAAGATCTTTAAAATGAGTTCTTCGGGAAGAGAGTCCAGAAAGGAACGTTGTCCTTTTTGTTCTTCGTCGGCCACCCGCAAGGTGTTGCATGTGGCTGCCATATCTCGTGTTCAATCCAGCCGGAGTTTCCCTATTGACCTGAGAAGAAAGAAGGGGCTCGGTTGTATGTGACCGTCGAATATAGGATGAAGGAGAAAAGAGCATGAGACAGGAACCGAATATTTAAACGTTGGGAAAAATCGGCGCTAGTATGCTTCCAGTGTTGGGACGATATGTCAGCAAAAAGGGGGTATGTCCATTCGCTATATATCTACTCAGGGTAAAGCACGTGTGGATATACAAAATTCTCATCAGTTCAGTGACGGAGCACGATGGTATCGGCACTCAACAGTTTAACAGACACCCGCGAATCGCAAATCCAACCTTGCGGCACAACAGCAAGCATGAATAATCACTAAACAGTACTACTTTTGCCCAGGAAGGTACACTATAAGTCGATATGAGATACACAGGGTTGTCGGCAGTCGCCGACTGATCATTTCTACGTAACCTAAGATTGCCACAGACATCAAATATAGGTACCATAAACTCCGCTTCTTCAGACTTCGCATAATGTGAGAAAAATGAACACAGACAGCAGAAAATTGGAGTTGAATCTATCCGGGCGAAGGCAGTAGCAAATCCGATACTGCATGGATGATATGCGAAAATAACTTGAGCATTGAGTCAAGATGATTGACATAAGTCTACATATGGTATAAATTCCTCAGAAGCGAATGGTACCTCTAACGATAGGACATGACCGCTTCTATGCTCCATTTGAGTCCGACCAGCTCGCCCGCTAATTCAACCCTTACATGACGCCTAGACGAGACCGAAAGAAGGGGGTATGTATACATGTAACAAACGCCGCAAATGCAAATCTTGTCCCATTGCCGTTTCCATATTCCCTAAACCAATCCCACGTAGAGCCCCTGGTCCTTTCCCTCACGACCCACCCCTCGGCCTCTGATGGAAATCCTTCACCTGTCTCAACCTCACGCTCAGCATAACATACTTCCCCAGTTTCGGATCATACGCGGCCGTCACATCGAGCGTCATCTTTGCCCTCTCTCCTACAATCTCAATCAAACCCCGGACAAAAAAAGCCCCCCGTGGTGCCGACATATGGGTTTGCTTGTGGTGTTGGTGGAGTGTTCTGCGGAAGTGAGAGAGATTGAGTGTGGGAACCTTCGTAGGGTCCGGGAGTGCGAGACCGAAGCGTTCGTTGGCAGGATTGCTTAGTGGCGACGGTGTTGTGGACGGTTTGGCGGAGTCTTCAGCGGTCGATGGAGCGGGTGGAGGTGAGGCAGTAGACGAAGCAGTCGTGGATGGTGCGGGTGACTTTGGGGACGACGGAGGCGGCATTGGAAATTGTGTAAGGAGTTTCTGGGCAGCGTCTGGCTTGGAGGTTTCCTGCCAGCCCAGGTAGTTCTTGAAGCCTTGCCACAGACCATCCGCTCTACTCTTCGAGTCTTGATAGACCGAATGGGCGACCGCTGTTGGCACGAGTAGGTTTTTCATGCGCTGATGGTGGAGCTCGTGTACGTCTTGCGTTGTCTGTCGGAATGTGAGCTCGTCGGTGAGCTCGTAACCTGGCCGCTCATACTCGATGGGAGGGCCGTCCGGAAAGACGACGTCGATCCAAGTGCTGCCCTTTGTCGGGTCGATCTTGCCCAGTCGCCTACTGTATTGCGGGTTCTTGACGGCCAGCCCGCGGACCAGAACGACGAGCTCTCCTCGTATGCGGTTTATGCGATTGCGGTCGCGCGCAAGCTTGACGAACTCTTGCCACTCGGGATCAGAGCCTTTGTAGAACGTCCTGGGTTTCGGGCGCGAGAAGCCAGTGGGGAAGAAAATCAAGCCTTCCTCCTCGTCCTCATCCTCGTCCTCTTCCTCGTCTGTAATTTCTCTTCCTTCTCTTGCAACCTCTTCTGGGTTCTTCGACTGTACAGCGGGGTTCTCGATCTCTTCCTCGTCTAATGCTTCGAGCTCCCCGTCGACCCATGATAGAAAAGCGTATGCGCCTGCGAGAGTGACTGTAGTGCCTATTATGCGCCTGCGCAATAGTCAGTGTTGCACGATGACAGGCGCACGCAGCACACTCACGATACAGAGAAGAAGCGCTTGCGGAAGTGGACGCGCTGGATGCGTATCGTGTCGTGGCCATCGCGGGCAGCGCGCAGTGCGAGTGACGTCGTATTTGGCGTCCTAAAGAGCGAGAAGCTCCGCCGTATGATCCTCGACATGAGGCGCGGTGGGGAGAAGATCGGAGGATATTAAGGCTACGGTGGGCGGGAAGAATAGATGCTGCGGGCAGACATGTGCTGCAAAGGGTATATATATAGGCCAATAAGGAGAGAGAGTCACATGGAGGGATGCGGATGGATGCGCGTGTCAGCGTTGCTTTGGTAGATAGGTAGACTAGATATCTATGAGTCCTGCCTACGTGCTAGATACCATTGGAGTTGGCCAGCGTCACGGCGCTTTCTCGGCGGCAACTTCCGCGTGTGAGCGCCGCAGCTTCCTGGCGGACGACCTCCGACATCATCGCCCAGCTCACGACCTCCCGACACGCCGACACGCACCACACCCATCGAGTCCGCCACCATGAAGCTGTCTTGGAGCCTGACTTTGTCCTCGCTGTACTGCGCAGCCTCCGCCGCGAGGGAAGCAACCGTCTATATGCACGACGCGACACCCGGAGCCACCACGACGCAGGGACGCTTGAACGTGTCTCCCGAAACCGCTCGATTGATCCTCGCAAGACGGCTCGGCCTGTCCAAGTTCCATTCGCTGGAGGGAACGAGCCGAGATGAGGTCCAGCAGCTGAATGTGTTTGGTGGGAGGCAGCCGAAGCTGTTCGGGGGTGACCAGGCGGTCGCGAAGGACCACGAGCTGCTGTGGCTCGAGGATGTGGAGGACATGAAAGGTACGGCTTCCGATAAGTTAGGCGTCGACAACGGCTGACATGGAGACAGCATTCGCAGACTGCTACAAAGACTGGTCGAGCTTCACCATCGCCAACCCGCCTTCCACGTCCGACAACGACCACCTCCTCTCGCACTTGACCCAGCAAGCGCGCACCCTCTCCAGAAACAAGATGAACTACGACATCGAAACGCACAGCGGAGTCAGCATTCCCAACGAGTGGCTCACAATCTCCCGCCAGAGCGCAAAGGAGATCGGCAACGCTTGCCCTTCCAAGCCATCAGAGACCTCCATCACAGTCGTCCTGATGCCGCCCTCGTCGTCCAATGCGAAGCGGTCGCCCCACCCCTACGGAGCATATGACCTCCTCTCCGACTTTGAAGCTCGCCGCGATCCCTCGGAAGCTCCCCTCTCTCTCGCCCCCAGACCGGCCACATCGCCCAACCCCCACATTTCTAACCCTCACATCTCTAACATGGAAGACTTCCCAGTTGTCACAGCGCAAACCAAGGGAAACGACACCAAAGCTCCTCTCGGCATACTCAAGCGCTGCTACGAGACCAAGGCCCTGTGCGAGAAGGCCACAAACAGCTGCTCAGGCCACGGATCCTGCCATTCTCCCACCGAGAAGGAGGAGAACAAGGGCCAGAATATTCCCGTGTGCTTTGCTTGCGCGTGCGAGAAAGAGACAACGTACAAGGATGGAAAGGGCATGGAGACGAGCACTAAGACAATCTACTGGGGCGGACCTGCATGCCAGAAGAAGGATATCTCGGTGCCTTTCTGGTTGCTTACCGGAACGACTGTTCTTTTGGTCTTCTTGATCACTTCGGGCATTGGATTGTTGTACTCTATGGGCAGTGAGGAGTTGCCGAGTGTGATTGGTGCTGGTGTCAGTGGGCCGTCGAGGAAGTAGGTAGCGAAAAGAATGAGACGAATTGCAGGATAGATGAAGGAATAGCTGCCGGGGACGGCCGTATGTCCGATGTATGTACAAGATTCTTATGGCGGAGTGTGGCTCGCGAGCTTGGGACGTGTAACATCACTTGATTTGGGTGAGTTGGTCGATATGGGTAATGGCGTTACGTAGCATTGCAACTGTTTGAATCCGTCTATAAATTCTGATGCTGGGCTCGAAGGAGAGCAAAAAATAGAGAAAAGTGTTCATACAATGAATCTGTCTGAGTATCGAGCGCCCACATGTCCCAACGAGTACCGGAATCCCCCAACGCCGGCAATGCAAATTTGGAGTAATCCTACCCCGCAGCTCCGCGAAGAATGACATGACCATACATACCCCTAGTGCTTCGCCCTCCTCTTCTTTTTGCTCGACTTCTCCGCCGGTCCCCCGCCCTCTACGAACACGGCATCATCGCCCACACTGCCCGCCACACTACCGGCCACACTGCCGGCTACACTACCTGCCATACTTCCTGTCACACTACCGTCGGTTGTCGGACTCCTGATTCCGGCCTTCTCCTCGTCCAGCTCCCTCATGAAATCCGTCTTGATCTCAGCTCTGCGCTTTTCCCACCACTCCTTCTCGGCGTCGGAGGTGGCCAGGATATCGTTGACGCGCTCGCGGATTTGGCTGTTTTGCAGCATTTCGGAGGCGGATTGGAATATCGTCTGACCCCAGTTGGGAACGAAGGCATTGGCCTATACAATGTTAGAGGCGTGTGATATTTCAAGTGCAATGAGTGACGTGGGAGTCCGCACCTCACTAACAACATCCCTCAGCTCCTCCTCGATTTCTTTCTCTGCGCGCTGAAACCGCTGCCATAGATCGTCGCCCACACTGCCCTTCTGCAACAAGGCCTGCAGCGCCTGCTTCGCATTTCGGATCGCCATGATACGCGTAATGTCCTCAGAGGCGCGGCGCAACAGTGCAGCTTTGAGGATGCTGTCGGGACATTTGGGCGACTCCATGTGCAGCAGCGACAGGTAGATGTTGCGCTGTGTGTGCTGCGGGAACCATGGCTCCAGCGATGCGGCCTTTGCGGCCGTGCGCTTGCGGTAGATGCTGCTAAAGGTGTACAAGGAGCCGACGAGGATGAACAGGTAGGCTATGGGGACAAGGAGCATCAGCCAGTCGACGGCGTCGAAAGGCCACATGTTGGCGGAGGGGATGGTGGGATGGCGCGCGGTGCTGTCTAGGATCTATGTGGGTATGTTTCTGCTGTGGCTAGAGAGATGCAGAATCTCGAATCGGGGATTCGAGACGGGAAGAGGCCAAAGGAGCGTCGGAGGGATGAGGGAGAAGGAAAGGTGAGGGGTGATTACGGGCTGCGGAAATGCTCAATAAGTTTCCATCGGCTTTGCACGTTGCAAACTGTCCTTTGAACTAGAGCGGCAGAAGGAAGGACCCTGCAAGGTGTGGCGCTGTGGCTAGTGCTATCCCGCGTCATCAAGCGCCTACCTAGTGACTACTAGGCTTCTATGCCCACCTACGCCTCTCACCTTCTCCACTCCGCGCTGCTAACTTCTTGACAACCCCGCGACGTGCGTCTTAGACTACCAAATACAGACAGATTTCCGCAACTAGACGCCGCCATGATCCTGCGATTCGTGAGCAAAGAGGGCCAGTTCCGCCTCAACGTCGAGCCCACGACTACCTTCACAGACATTATACCCCAGATAGCAGAAAAGCTGCCCTCAACCGCGGACACTGCCAGCATCACAGTCAGCAACAAACGGCACGGGGGAGATGCGAGGGAAATCAACGCTCTGAGAGGCATAACGTTCAAGCAGGTCGGCTTAACGTGAGTAGCTCGTCGTCCCGCACCTGCACGGCTAATATCGCCACTAGAAACGGTGCGCAGCTCTTCCTCGACTTCCAAGAGCAGGCGACGCAGTCCAACGGCCATGCTGCAGCTCCCACTGGCGCCGCCCGTCTAAATGGCAAGCCCGTCGACCCCTCCGAAGCTCCGACCGTGCCCCTCGGTTCGCCGACGCAATACATCAAGAATCCCTGGGAGACGGTCAAGCAGTCGCCGCTTGATGACAGGTTAGACAAGCTCGATGGGAAGATCAAAAGAAAGCTGGACCAGAAGATGTGCAGGCATGGAGCGAAGGGTATGTGTGACTACTGCATGCCGCTAGAGCCGTACGCGCTGGAATATCTGGAAGACAAGAAGATCAAACATCTGTCATTCCATTCGTATCTGAGGAAAATTAACGCGGGCAAGAACAAGCCGGAGAGCGGGACATCGTACATGCCACCGTTGACCGAACCGTACTTTCGCGTGAAACCAGATTGTCCTTCAGGGCACAAGCCCTTCCCAGAGGGTATTTGCACGAAATGCCAGCCTAGCGCCATCTCATTACAACCGCAGGAGTTCAGGATGGTGGATCATGTCGAGTTTGCGTCACATGCTGTCGTGGATGACTTGCTCAATTTTTGGAGGATGACGGGCGCTCAACGGTTAGGCTTTCTCTACGGCCGATACGAGGAATACCCCGAAGTTGCACTTGGCACAAAAGCGGTTGTCGAAGCCATCTACGAGCCACCGCAGGTCAACGAGTTGGACGGGATATCCCTGAGCGAGTGGGACAACGAGGCACAGATTGACGAGGTGGCGCGCCAGTACGGACTGCAGCGAGTTGGTGTCATCGTCACAGATCTGCTGGATTCTGGAGTGGGCGACGGTACCGTCGTTTGCAAGCGACACATCGATTCATACTTCCTCGCCTCGTTGGAGATCGTTTTCGCCGCGCGTTATCAAGCGAAGTACCCGAGACCAACCAAATGGAGCGAGACTGGCAAATTTGGATCCAACTTCATCACCTGCGTGGTGAGCGGAAACGCCGATGGCGCCATCGATATCGCATCGTACCAAGCGTCGAATACAGCGGTAGAGATGGTCAAGGCCGATATCATCGAACCGTCAGCAGAGCCATCAGTCATGCTCGTACAGTCCGACGACGACGACTCGCTCAACCGGACGCGATACATCCCGGAAGTTTTCTACCGAAAGAAGAACGAATACGGAGCGAACGTGCAAGAGAACGCGAAGCCTGCCTTTCCAGTTGACTACCTGCTTGTTACGCTGACACATGGCTTCCCGATCCAGCCAAACCCCATGTTTACCGGACCCAAGTTCACGATCGAAAACCGAGAAGTGGTTGGCGAGACGCAGGAATACTCATCATTGGCTAAGGCGCTGAACGCGAGGGCAAATGGAGTCGCTCTCAACACGACAAGCGGACTCAATGCCGTGTCAAATTTCCATCTGCTGTGCTTTATCCATAGCCTAGGTATACTGTCGAAGGTCTGTGATTCTCTCAATCCCAAACTACAACGATTAACTAGTTACAGGACGAAGAAGCACTTCTCGCCAGGGTCGCATCTGAGCGCGATCTCTCCGAGGGCCTGCAACTACAACAAACAAACGGCTGGAGAACACTATTGGCGGTACTCAAGGAATCTGGTGAGCGACCCCCGAAACGCCGTGGATACTCTCCGGGAGGTGCGACTCAGCGGCAAGCCGAGCAAAACCTCTACGGGGACGCATCAGCGGCGTCAGACTCCGACTGTTCTGTGAAATTAGCTAAGCGGGTTAAAAAGGTTAGCCTGAATGGGAGACGTTGAATGAGAAGCGTTGAGGTCTGTGGCGATTCAGTATCGCTGAGACCGAACCCGAAGGACATGGTATCGAGCATCTGGTTGGAGCATGGCATTCTAGATAGGCGATGGAAAAGACTACGAAGTCGCACTTTGGCGTAGGGGTTGCAAAGGCTCTGTTCCTAACGAGCCATTTCCATGAATCTGAACATGTCAAGAACTGAACTGATGGCTGAATATATGACTTGATGACGTAAGTGATGAATTGCGCTTGCGGAGCACGGTTGCACTTGCACTTTACGCGTATCGACGCGTCGCGTCTCACGCCAGACTATTCCTGCGGCTTCACTCCACACCACACTCCCCCCACATCATGTCCGACTTTTTCAATCTCAAGGCACGGCAGGCCGCCGCTGCGAACTCGTCAAAAGCCTCGACGACAAAGCAAGATCCCAATCGGCTGCAACCATGGGTCGAGAAATAGTGAGCTCCCCGCCTAGCGCACACAGAGCCCATTCTTCCAAGACTACAGTATCTAACATGTTGAACAGCCGCCCCAAGACACTCTCGGAGGTTACAGCACAAGACAACACAATTCAAGTCCTCTCCCGCACCCTCCAATCCACCAACCTCCCTCACATGCTGTTCTACGGCCCACCCGGCACCGGAAAGACGTCCACTATCCTCGCGCTCGCCAAACAACTGTATGGACCCGAGTTGGTGAAGACAAGAGTCCTCGAACTCAATGCCTCAGACGAGCGCGGCATCTCCATCGTGCGCGCCAAGGTCAAGGATTTCGCACGCCAACAACTTTCTTCTGCGCCCTCGCACAACGTTACGATAGATGATAATGATGCACCTGGTGGAGTCAAACAGGTGCGTTATCGGGACAAGTACCCGTGTCCGCCGTTCAAGATCATTGTGCTGGACGAGGCGGATAGTATGACGCAGGATGCGCAGTCTGCGCTCAGGAGGACCATGGAAACGTATTCCAAGATGACGAGGTTCTGTCTTGTATGCAACTATGTGACGAGAATAATTGATCCACTGGCGAGTCGTTGCTCGAAGTTCAGGTTCAAGAGTCTAGATCAAGGGAATGCAGTGAAGAGGGTTGAGGATATTGCGCGGTTGGAGGGTGTGAGTTTGGGTGATGGCGTTGGTGGGGAATTGGTGAGGGTGGCGGAGGGGGATCTGAGGAAAGCGATTACGTTTTTGCAGAGTGCAGCAAGGTTGGTGGGCGCGGTGATAACGCCGAAAGGGGATGATGAGATGGACACCGACACGGCCACCACCGTGACAAAAACCCACATCGCTGACATCGCAGGTGTGATCCCCGATACCACACTCGACGCTCTCACCTCCGCCATAGTTCCCGGTTCCACGAGAACCATTCCGTATGAAAAGATTGCGAAAGTGGTTGAGGACATGGTGGCCGAGGGCTGGAGCTCGGCGCAGACAGTCAGTCAATTGTACGAGAGGATTATGTATGATGAGCGTGTGGGCGATTTGATGAAGATGAAGATTATGGCACTGTTTAGTGAGACTGATAAGAGATTGGTGGATGGTGGGGATGAGCATTTAGCGATACTAGATCTAGGGCTGGGGATAAGTGGCGTGCTTGTTAGGGGATGAGGGAGGGATGCTAAGTAATGCGAATCTGGAAGCATAAAAAACACAATTTTGGGAATAGGATGAGCAATACCTCTACCATTAGTATTGCGACCTGCCAAGTTACGTAGAAACTCGTAACATTGACCAATAATGGAATAGCTCGACATAGTAGGCAGGGATGATCGGCTGTTCCCCCGCGGCTTGTACTTAAGCGCGACGGACAGCTGCCAGGAACAGTTCAAATGACGACGGCTTGCGTCGTCGTATTTAAAGAGACTTTATTAGCTGCCTTATTAGTTCCGAGGTTCGCTTCCCGATGTTCGGTTTGCTTGCTCTGTCTAGATACGTTACTCTTATAACTTGTGCAAGTTTGCCTGGGAAGAGCTACCCCGCTATTTACCGTCTTCCTACTTGATCCCATCACTCAGGAGACAGTAGACACTCCTCTCAACAAACCTACACCTATATTCTACGTCTTACATACCAAGCCTGTTATTCTCGAACAGATTGGAAATAGAACAGCATGGCAGCTCCAGCGACCAAGACGATCAAGGATCTGAACGGGAAATGGCTCATGGTATGTTTCCTCGCACACTTTCTGGCTTCCATATTCTCCCCAACCTCGGCATGAGAGATGCGTGCAAGCAAACATGATAGACAGTCAAGGATAGATAAAACAACACAGCATGAAATGGGTGCAGGCTGACCAAACCGATTAACTAACTAACACGTCCACAGAACAGGAAACTCTCCGACCCTTCAGATCCCATCCTCACGCTCCAAGGCATCAGCTGGTTCACCCGCAAAGCTGTCAATCTGGCCACCGTGACGCAGCATACTAAACAATGTACGCATACATCTGTCCGCTCTTCTCTTATCACCCCCCAACTGAGATACTGCAGATGAGCAAGATGGCGTCCCACACATCGACGTCGACCAAACGGCAACGGGCGGCATCAAAGGCACTTCGGAGCACCGCACCCTCGACTGGACGCCGCGCTTGCACTCGGACTGGCTGTTTGGCGACTTGATGGGGCAGAGCAGGTTTAATACTATCAAGAGTATTTTGGAGGAGAGTAAGGAGAAGGGGGAGAGCGCTGAGGTATGTTTGTTTTCATCTTTACGTCCGTGGCTACCTCTTCGTTGAAGTTTACGTGAGCGCTTTCGTATGCATCAGATGGGTTGGGTTAGGGATTGAGGGTCGACGGTTTGGATTCTGGTCGTCGCTAACATATATGTGTTCATGCTAGGCTGACGTCAAATACTTGACCGAGGGATGGCTTCCCGAGTCCCTGGATGGCGATGTCTTTGAGGGGTTCGTCGATAATGAGAAGAGTCACTGGACGGCGTGGGCCATTTGGGGATTTGCGGATATTGAGGGCGAAAGACGGTAAGTCCTGCCATCTTACAAATACTTTGCACCTTTCTCGTAGAATCGTGCGTATAGGATACACGATATGCGATATGGTGTATGGGAGTGGGCTTGGGCTGACTAGATTGTGTGCTCTAGGTTGGTGAGGAAGTTTGCGTTTAACAGGAAAGATAAGGCGGAGAAGCTTCATTCGCGGCTGGTTTATGAGTGGTTGGGTGAGGAGTAGGGGTAGAAAATATGTCTGCATAGGAAGTCGAGGAAGATGTGAAAGTGCGAAGGGGCCTTTCTACAACGACGGGGAACTCATGGCATCCTTATTATCTCAACCACATTCCTTCACCCTTGGGGGCTCAAGGGCCCTAAGTATGTTGATGCTGTAGGCATAAACGTAGAGGAAAAAGTCAGACACAGCAGCTTCATATATAAAGGACGAACAGGAATTAGTATTCCGAAAGAGACGTTTTAAGAAAATGAGACACCTTGAAGGGCTATAGCTAACAGTCCTGACTGTCCTACCATAACTCTTATCTCAGCCCGACACACCACACCCACAAATCCACCAAACTCTTTAAGCTAGGCCCCATCATACCTCGCCTCATTCATAACCGAAGAACATTCCCGTTTCGTAAAATTACACGCATGTGAAAGAAAAGTAAAGTTAGTCTCCCCTTACACCACAACCCCGAACATGATGCCCAGAACGCCAAAGCCCATCACTTTAGCCACATCCACCGCGCCCGCAACCGCAGCATTGGAGTTCCAGATGGGCGGTGCGCCCGTTGTCTGCGAAGCCCCGGTACCGCTCGTTGGGTGGTGATGCGGGACAGTGGAGTTGTAGGTTGGGAAGGGAGGGGCGCTAGGCGAGATGCTATGTGGAGAGTTAGAGCTAGGCATCGATAATAACACTTGAGGGGGGATGCTATAGTGTGGTAAGGGCAAAGGGGAGCATAATGTGAGACTTACGTGTAAGTTGGATCAGCCGTGTTGCTGGGAGCTGTGCCAGTGGAACTGACGGGGGGCTTGGGACCGGGTGGAGTAGCAACCTATGCCGTGTTAGTTACGCATACATATGCGGTGGAGGTGAAGGGAGAAACTTGCCGAGGACGTCGAGGCCGAGGTTGGCGCGACACTAGTTGGAGGGTTGGACTCGGACGGAGGATTCTAAAGTCTTCGCGTTAGCCGCACTGCACGCGATATGAAGAAGAGAAGGCCGAGTTTTGTGAGCATGTACCTGAGAAGTCGGGGCAGAAGCTGGGGCCGAGGACTCGGAGACGGTGTAAGTGTTTGTCGTAGTCGTAGTCAGCGTGGTGGTGCTGCAGCTAGAACTACTGGTCGGCTCCGGAGCCGCTGAACTCGAGGGCGCAGTACTCGGCTGCACGGTCAGAGTCGTGGTCCGGGTCGTAGTACTCGTCGTGGTGGTGTGGCTCGTCTTCTCTGGCTCATTTGGCTCGCTCACAGTCGTGGTCAGCGTGATAGTAGTCGTCGAAGTCGTGCATCCCGTCTCGGGCGTCTCGGTAGGTTTCTCGCTCAGAGTCTTCGTGATCGTTGTGGTACTGGTCGAGCACGTTGACGATGAAGCAGAAGAAATGATGGTACCCACCGCGTGAACATCTTCCTCGGGAAACAGCTCTGGAAGCAGACTCTTGACATCGGCGGGAAGCTTCTCGAACCACTCTGGGGGGTTGGCGCCGGGAGCGAGAGTGGGGTCAGGATGAGCGGACAAGCTGGAGAGAACATCGGAGGGAATGGCAGTGGCAAGAACGCTGAGGACCGAGGCACGGGTTGGGTCTGCCGCGGGGTCTACAACACGCTTGTGGAAGAAGTTGTGGGCGTGGTTGACAGACATGCCGTGTGCGTGGCCATGGCCATGGCCGGCGTCGCGGAAGTGGAGTACTTGCGCGGCGCTGGATATGGACATGGACACGAAGGTCGCGAAGAGAGAGAAGAGCTTCATGTTTGCGGTTTAAAGGAATGTGAGGTAGACGGTTTGAAAAAGAGAGTACCTATTGCTTATCCTCCGCTTAATGAAAGTGGGTGTTGAGTGAAAAGGAGAGTGAGGTGTCTTGAGCACCAAGAAAAGAGTGTGAGTGTCGGTCAGAGAGCAGGTGAGCAGGGGCCGCGACAATAGAAAGGAAATAAGTGCAATTTCTACCTGTTGCCTAGGTACTAGTCGTGCAACGTACAGCTAGATTCGCGCGTTCGTCGTTGGGCCCTGGACCCTTTGGTTGTTTGCTGCATCGCGCGTGCTACGCTATGCACTCTGAGCACTGTTGGCCATGGTTCGATAGGCTACGTGCGTACTTGGGGCAATTTCACATTCACAGTTTCACGGGCTCATGTGGGTTCGATGAGGTTGGTTAACGCTCAGGGTCGCTGTGCTTTTGTACGACAGGACTAGGAGCCAACACATGCAGGTACCAGTAAGGCATGACTGGGATGTGTGTTTGTGCGGCGTTTTGCGGGTTCTTTGTGAATGGAGGAGTCTCTTGCTGCAAGGAGAGTCTTGCGTCGGATGTAGCTTGATGTCTAGAAAGGTTAGATGTTGGCGAGTATAGTTGAAAGGAGGATATAGTCACGTACCCGAGTTTTATCTAACGCGTTGGTTCACAAATTACCTATAAGCGGGCATATAGCGTTATCATTAGTTTACTCTACATCTGGTTAAAAAGGTAGGACGGTGAGGTTCCGGGAAGACGTATGGCTAAGAGAATAGGGGGAAAAGCACCATCGCGGTGCAGGACTGTCGAGGATGTTTGCAACCCTAGATACAAGGCGGGCCAGAGGTGAGAATACAATACAATAAGCTCATTGAAGATGTCTAGCGAAGAATAGAAGGTGATAAGGGAGGGCATGTCCTGCTCCAAGGTCACAACACACGTGGTAGTACATACTCCAGCCCTCGAAACCGTGCAACGGCTGTCCACAACCCGACGCAAGGTTGCGCTTATCACGGTTTCCACGCGTGTGGCGAGGCAAGAGACAGGTTTCGCTTTGTGATAAGAGACTGGAGTTTTGGAAAAATGAATTGGGGCATTGTGTAGTGAGTCTACGTTCCTTCTCTTTCTGCCTCTTTCTCCGCCTTGCCTCTCGCACCCTCAACAGTGATACACACACACACTGCTCTACTTGGATCCAGGCTCTCCCAGCTCTTCCCGGGCTTCGTCGGGCCGTGGTTGCGGCATGCATTCGGAAAACATGGGCGGCCGCATGTCAGGTGGGATGGTGAGGTGAATATTCCAGTGGCCCGAGCGCCGGAGAAACTCGGCGCCGGGGGCAGGTGCGATCGCCGGTAAACATTATTTGTAGCTTCCAAACAAACACTGATCTCTCCACTCGCGCGTTTCGTGGGCAGACCTGCAGCGCCCTCGCTTCTACTTAAGCATAGCTAGCCTACCCCCCGTGCGAGCAACGCCTGCACCTGCAACTGCCTGCACACCTGCTGCCCACCGCCCCGCCCCACCATAGCCTATCCAGGTACATCTGCGCGATCCAGAAAACCCCGCTGCAACACCATGGCCCAGGACATGGACATCGATATGACGCGTCGCAACAAGAAGCCGCGCCCGCTTTCGGACATGGAGCGCGAGAAGCTCGACGACTTTATTGTTGACATCCACTATTCGGCCCGGTGCGTTTTGCGCTGCTTCCAGGTCGCGCGCCCTGCTGACGAGGGTGTAGATATTCAGACGACGAGTACGAATATCGTCACGTCCAGTTGCCGAAGCAGATGCTCAAGGCGATACCCAAGGAGTACTTTGACGGGTCACGGGGCACGCTAAAGCTGCTGTGGGAGGACGAGTGGCGGGCGCTGGGCATCACCCAGGTAGGCGCGACCTGAGCTTGGTGTTGATACGTGCTGACGATAGGCAGAGCTTGGGCTGGGAACACTACGAGGTCCACGAGCCTGAGCCGCACATCCTACTCTTCAAGTAAGCCGCAAATCTAGACTGGGGAGACGGCCTTCTGACTATGCACAGGCGGCCCATCAACTACCAACCCCCCATGCACTGAGCCGACCCTCCACGCACTTCCCTCTCGTTGACGCCTGCCACCCCGGCGCATCGCGCGCGATTGACGAGACGACGATACGCGCGATTCGGCCTCTGGCGGCTCCACCCGCCTTCTTTGTCTATTTTGAGCGAATACGGTTAAGCTATGTAACGACGGCATGATCACGGCGGAAATGAATGACTGGAACTGGATGGCACGGCGGATTGAGCCACAGCGGCCTGCCTTGAAGAGCGACGGATGCTCGGTACTGTATATAAGCAAGAATGGCTTGCGCGGAATACCATGGCATCAATGGCAGCTTGGAGCTTTGCTTTCAAGATGAATGTGCCGGTGATGCTTCACTGAGGAGAACTTGTGGCTTCCGAGTAATTATATGACTAACACGGCATATCCGCACAAAACAATCCCCGTAAAGCCACCATGTTCACCCGCATGACGAGCAGCAAGTTTCTACTCTCCGAAGATGACACAATCATGCCGCGAATCACCCCACCCAAAATCTCTCCGCCTTCTAGAAGACCCATTGCATGACGATGGAAGGGAATGAAGCACGGCCGCTTCTTGATATGGTTAGCGCCCTTCCCCGCAAATATCCAGAAGTCATCTGGTTCGCCTCATCCTTCGTGCCTTCCTGCATCAGGCACGAATGTTAGCCGTCATCTGGATAAATAACAAATAATGTTGCCTCCAACCCTCCACCCTCATATCGCCGGCCCTTGCAGTTGAGCCGTTAAGCTCACCCTGGTTCTCAACCTAGCCATGGCTCACGAGAGTGGTTAAACCATTCAGAATGGGCTTGGACGGAGCCTACACTCCGCTCGCCAACCCAAGACGAGGTTGGAAACTCCCAACGGCTTTTTGGAACTTTACAATACATTTCCATTCATGGCGATCATGTCGATCGGATAGACTTGCTGCTCTTCACCGTAATATTTATCGCCTAACAAGCGGCTGTGGAAGCGAGTAATCGCTTCATCATCATAGCGACCCATATTAGACAAGCGATCTGTTTCTGCTTACTGTTACCTAAAACACCAGTGTCAACTAATCGCTCGACTGTGGGCAAAGGTTGAACTTTCCATCACACTCTTCTCAACTCACACTCATGCGACCATCGCCACCGCCGCCTCATCATCTGCTCTGACTATCTATGCTATCCACGGTTGAACGCTTGCTTGAGCATCCATCTCTCCGGCTGTTGCTCTCTCGCACATCCATCGTCTTGGCAGTATCCCTGCATGAGCATGCAACGAGCTTCCCCAGACTGACCGTGAACCAGGCATGATGAGTTTCAGGCACGCCTCGAACCGTGCACCATCAATTTACGCAAGAATTATACTTTACGTTTACGCTCATTGCATAGTGCATCTCCAGAGTTTAGGAAGAGATGAGTTTGGTACCGAAATGTTGACAGTGATACTCCCGCTGCAGGCTAAACTTGTCTCATCTCGTGCTTTCCGTTGGAGGTTAGGAAGGGATGAAGATTCAGACAGACAGGGTGGCCAGGCATGTAAATATGAGAGCTTGTCCACCATGGCAGAAGTAGAGGTCTGGTTTTGGATTGATTCCTTTTGGACGACCCGCTATCACTGATCGCCTACTTCCCAATACGAGGTCGACATTTTAGAGACATTACCTCAAGCTTAAGCTCGGTGAAGTATATCCAGGATTTCAACAAAGCAACATATCCAATATGAAGAGTTGGTTCCACAATCATCGTATGCGGAAATCTCGGCCAGGTAAACTGAACGGACCATGTTTTCGATATCGTCTAACCGAATGTCAGATGTTCTCTCGATTCAAAGATATGAGTCTTCCGAACTCGACCAAGGGCCGCAACGACCTTTACCAGCGCTCCCAGGTCTGGACAAGGCAGCTGAAATTGCTGCTTCACACACAACGAACAGAATGTCGATTGAACGGTAAGCGACCGCTATGTATACTAATATATGCTTAAATGATGTTTGCTGACTTGATTTCTACGTTCAGGTATCTCAGTGCGCCCTTGGAAGATGAGCCGGCCTCTGTCCCAGCCATTGACGCCGCACTGAAGAGGCACAACTCTAACAAGAGCCGCGTCGCTCGACTTCCTGTTAATACACGGAGAATCCACACTCGGGAAAGTTCATATGATGTTAACTCGGAAGGTCGCCGTACCTTTTATACTTCTGGGAGCGCACCCGATTCTACGGGCACATCCTATAGCACCGCATCGAGAAACAACCATCACCAACGAAGCAATACTCACCCAGATATGCCGCAATTATCCAAGACCGCGATGTCAAATTCTATCAACGCAAAAACTCAGTCGCCTGAACGACCCATGACAGCTAGGACAGTGGATACAGAGAAGACGTGGGCCGAACAAATGGAGATGGTCATGCCGGGGTACTCCCCGGACAAGAGACTCGACTACAAAGCAAGAGCTGAAGCGGAAATTGCGCGCATCCAGGAAAAGGCTCGCGTTCTGGAAGAACAGCTACGGCGCTACAAGGCCGAACGAAATAATTCCGACCTCCTAGTTCCAAGGATTACAGATGAGATGGCCTACGAACGGATGGTTGAGAAGCCAAAACTCGCATGGATTCTTGGTGGCGATATCTCTGACGCGAGAAGTGTCAGGCGACCAAAGTCAAGAGCAGGCAGTATGGCGGCAAATACAACCGACGACTTGCCTGATCGACCAGGTACAAGTGAGTCATTGGTGGATGGGTCGCAGAACAAGATACCGCGGAGGACAAAGTCTAGCGGTGCCTTGGATGAGAAAGCTCGGAGGTCGGCCGTCGAGAAGAAGACCACTACGACAGCTACTGCAACAGTGGAACGAAAACCGAGCAAACGCTCTCGCTACTACTGTACTTTCTGTCAGAAACGTTTTCATAGCCGTACGGAATGGACAAGACACGAACAGATGGTCCATATGCCCGAGGAGCTGTGGGTTTGCTGCCCACGGACTGGAAACTTTCCTGAACGATGTCCATTCTGCTCGGAGAGGTATGCAACCTACTATCCCTATATTCAATTCAGTATAGCCTAGTCTACGTCCAGGATATATCGCATTGAACTTTCCCTAGATTATGAGCTTTACTGACTGTACCTCCAATCATAGGGATCCTAGTACCTCCCATTTAGCTGATCACAATTACACGTCATGCCAATCAAAGCCTCTGTCGGAGCGGACATTTTCTCGCAAAGACTTCTTCCTACAGCATATCAATCAGGAGCACAAAGTCAGTCCGGGACAGAAACCGCTACGCTTGACAGAATTATTGGAAGCATGGCGACATCCTTTACCACTAAAGCAAGGCCATCAGGCGCTTCATTGTGGGTTTTGTGGTATCACATTCAAGACATACAAGGACAGGATGGAACATGTTGCGAGGCACTTCGGGCAGGGCCTAGATATGATGTCGTGGTGGTCGGCAAGAATAAGTCACGAGGTTCCCGCGCCGAGAGATACAACATACAACCCGTGAGTCCCTCAGTCAGATAACGTCGCGATACTGTATATGCACCAGTCTGCTGATGTGATCTCAGTGAACTACCACATAAGTGCAGCTACTGCGAGCGAAGTTTCAACAACCTCGCCGCAGCGCAACAGCTCCACCCGACCTGCACTATGTGGTCATGCAGTTTCCTTCCTGGTATGCAGTACACAATTTACCCCTCGGGACCCAAGACCGATCTCGAAGCAGTATGTTGTTACTGCAACGAGACACTCGTGCGCGGCAACGGAAAAGTCAAAGGTGCTGTCCTTAAAGATCACGTCATCCAGCATAACTTCCGCAACTGCAACCAACGCCTCTACTTCTCTGGTCAACGCTTCCGACAGCATTTGCAAGACTCCCACAAGACGAACCACGATGCTACGCTGTTCGCAGGTTGGACTTTGCTTCTCAAGTCGTGCAAGAAAGTCCGACCGTCTGTCTTTGAGACATTGGAAGCAATAGCGGTTCGTCGCGCATACACGGACCCGAGTTCTGGTGGTGTTGGGCAGAGCAGCAAGAAGACAGAGAAGGACAAGAAGGGTCTGGAGCCTCCGATGCCGAAGATGAACTTCATGGATCTTTCAGCAGAGACACCCCAAAAAACACCAAAGCGCAAGATCCGCCGAAAAGCCTCGACTCAAACCATGCCTGAACAGCAGAACGACATTGAAGTTCGTTCCTCCAGCCATTTCTTCACCCGTGCGGCCACGATCGACCTTGCATATGGGACCTCCGCCTCACCCTCTCCACGTAATAGATCTTCACCCCCGAGATACCTTCCGCCCCAACACAAGCCCGGATATCCTGTCTCTTCGCATCCCGTCGACGCTGCGAGTAGCTGTCCGCGGTTTTATCGGAGACGACTGGATGCGAGTACACGGAATAGGTTGTATGTGAGAGATGAGGAGGAAACCGGGCCTTTGAGCAAGAATTCACAAAGGTTGTTTCGGGGGGTGGATGGCAGTGTTTTTGGGGGGCTGGTGTTGCATAGCAGTCTGGTTGCGGGCGTGGGGGCACGGATGACAAATGGGGTGGATGTTTACTGTTTGCATTAGGTAGATATATATCTTCTGTACACCATTATCGTTTGATCGCTTTATCAATTTATCATTTGTATCACGTCCGTGGATATGGCCCAGTATTATTGTGCACGAGACCCTCTGCAATACGACTGCAATGCCTCCTACAATACATCTCGTATCTGTACTTGTCGGCCCGAAAAATTAGCCTCAACCTCCATCAAGGCCACCACAGCCAATCAATCTACTATGCAGACATACACGGCGATGCAGCAACCATGTGTCTTGGATGCAGAACCGATATTTCAATTCACTTCGCGCATTTCGTGGGTTTTTGAGCCGTAACGCCAACATCGCCCAGCACAGTGGCACTTGCCTCTTTAGACCAGTTAGGGTAGGCGGAGCGACAAAACATAACTCCGGCAATGTACATAATGTAGCGGGTCGTCGTACCTGGTAGCTTGGTACTGCAGAACAATCTGGGAGCTCCCGAGGTGAGGCGCTTGGCTTGACACATGGATACTGGATGGGTAAGGAGGTGGGCGGCTTGCGCGCTACCACGGTGATATCATAGACGTGTGGACAGATAGGGAGGACAGAGTCGAGTACGTTAAAGGGAAGGTACAGCGGACAAAATAGCAGTCGCGCCTACTCATCAACAAGCGAGCAAGACTATCCACGGCTAGCGTACTTTCTGTAAGAAGGGTGTTACATAACGGAGGCAGGGGTTGGCGGAGATATTCGGGGGGCGGTGTGCGACTCCGAACACCGGATCTCGCTGGATCTACCGTCGCTGTGGAGAGAGAGTGGAGTTGGGCTGGAGAAGCACACGTGCAGTGGAGTCGGGCTGGTACATGTACATAATGTCATAATGGCAATTGGTGCGACCATGTCGCGCTCTGGTACGTTCTGTATGTTGTACTTTCGGTGGGTTTGTATGGGTTCGTATGGGTTCGTATGGATTTGTATGGGTTTGTATGGGTTGGTATGGGTTGGTATGGGTTGGCAAGTTGGTGGGTGGTACCGCATGGGTGGTATCGGGACATCTGGATGCTATGACGTCGCAGCCCTTATCACCTCTTATCCCATCACCACTTATCACCACCTATTATTACCACCTATCACCACAGCACCAGCCCTCCGACAAGGCCATCGCGGCTGGCAACAAACTCGTACCTAACAGCAATTCACTGCTTGGTCGGACAGGGCTGGCCACTCCACGGCCCAGCGCAGATTGCTAGCGATCATCCTCACCTATCTACGTGCACAGCTCAGATGTTCTAATATTTTTACGCGCACGCTGGGTTAGTGGGATGGGGGTCGGGTGTTCATTGGGTGGCGGCATCGTCCTTATCGCAAGGCAGTGTGGAAGCGCGCCCGCGAGATGGGTCCGTGGATTCCAGAGACGCGCTAGGCCGCTTCTAGAGGCTTCCGTTTGTCATGGAAAGCGCACAGGCCGCCAGGCACATGTCGCCGTCGCGGCTTCCTCAAAAGACACTGAGCAACCCAGGCCAGGCTGCGTTCCCCAGATCAATTGTTCGTCCTAGAAGGCACGACCCACGACCCACGACACTGCTCGAGCTCGCGCGTCCCCACCCCAGGGTCCCAGTCCCAGCTGTCTCTGATCAGGACGGCCGTCTCTGTTTCTGCCCGCCGCCCACACCCAGCTTCCGCATCGCAGTATACTGCAACGCTGCGAGCCCTTCAATGACGACACGCACCATCAACCATCTCATTCTGCTCGCTGCCATTACGGGCAATTTAGGCCCCTAATACCGCCCCAGTCCTGCCCAGTCCTGTCCAGTCTTGTCCAGTCTTGTCCAGTCTTGTCCCGTTCCGCCCAGACGTGGTTACATACACATACATTCGTATAAGTACCCGCGCGATAAGCCCACAGATATCCCCATCTGGAGCCGAGGACCTACAGCCAAGACGTGTGGCAGGCGAGCGAGCGCTTGAAGTCGATATGACGACCGCCGTGGCAATTCCTATACAGCCTGCTATGCCGCGTCCAGCGCCCGTCGCCATTGCCGCGGCCCGTCCCAAGAAGCAGACGAAAGCCTCGCCGGGCAAGGAGAAGGTCGCGTCGGCCAAGCCGCTGTCGTCTACCGTCGGCCCCGTCGCCAACATCCGCACTCGGCGGGAGCGCCCGTGCGACGCCTGCCGCCGCAGGAAGAGTCGCTGCGTGATCCACGAGGGGCAGGTGCTGTGCGTGCTGTGCGACTTCCACAAGCAGGAGTGCACCTTTGTGCAGAGCCCGCTGCCGCGGAAGCGCAAGGTCGTCGACGACGGGAAGAAGGATTCGCCGAGCAGTTCGAAGAAGAGGTACGTTGAGTGTTTGTCTGTCGGAATCTTTGCCCGCATTGTGTCGTGCTTTCCCGTAGCCTTCTCGCTTGCGTGTTGGTCCCGCTAGCCCCTTTGGTGCTCCCATCCTCGAATATCTGACCACAGCATGTTATTCAGACGTCGGAGATATCTTTATACCAGTTCCACTTATCACTTTTACTGTTATCTACCAGCCTAATCAGTGCTAGCAGAACCGTCGATACTGAGCCGCCTCCACTAGCGCTGCCGACGCCCACGATAACTGCCACCGCGCCCAGCCCGCCTCCACCTCAACCCCCATTGGCCAGTATCCACATCCCTCACCTGGGAGAGACATTGGGCCTGCAACGCCGACAACACAGCAGATACATTGGGTTAAGTTCTCCTTTCGACTCCTTACTCATCGGCCTATCGCCCTTCGACACTCGCAACGAGTCGACATTTGACCTTGGCACTCTGCGAAGAGTCAATGATCATGAGTGTTTCATCATGCTACCCGATGAGAATACCCAAGACTATGCCGACGAGGCCGACGGTCTGAACCATGTCGAGCAGATCGTGCATCCGCATGGCCCGGCCTTACTGGACCTGTACTTCCGGATAGTGCATCCGAGCTTTCCCATCGTTCAGAAGCATCTCTTTGTTGAACGCTACCGTAACGGCGATCGCTCCTTTTCGCCGTCGCTGATGGCAGGCATGTACATACTCGCACTGAACTGGTGGTCATATGATCCGGTATTGGCCCAGCACCCCAAACCCGATGCATCAAGGTTGGAGGCGATTGCGATGGGTTCCCTGTCGAAAGCGATGGAGAGGCCGAAGCTGTCCACTGTACAGGCCGGCTTGTTGTTGTTGCAGCGCCCAGAAACCGACTCGTGGAGCTTGACGACGCAATTGGTGGCCATTGGCCAAGAGCTTGGTCTCCATCTCGACTGCTCGGGGTGGTCGATTCCGATGTGGGAGCGCGGTTTGCGGAAACGCATTGCATGGGCATTGTACATGCAGGACAAGTGGAGCTCACTGATCCACGGCCGTCCATCTCACATCTTCGGTCCGAACTGGGCCGTGAAACCGATCAATGACGAAGACTTCAAAGAGGAGGGAGATGGCTTTGATCATCGGCAAGAAGAGACGGAGGAAGAGGTGGAAGAGAATGAGCGCGGCCAGATCTTGTTTGCGCAGATGATTGTGCTGACGCAGATAATGTCAGAGGTGATGGACACATTCTACACCCAAGTCGCCATCCAAGACTTTGCAAACGCGGGTAAGAAGTCGACGGATATGATCATTGCGCGAGCGAAACCGGTGCAAATCAAGCTGCGGCAGTGGCACGAGCAGCTGCCCGCAGTGGTCAAGATGAACGCGCCAACCAAGAGCAAGCTCTCCTCACTAGGTTTGTCAGTCCATCATTCAAACCTAGCTCGTACTTACAAGGTCAGGATACTTGCATCTCGCATACTTTGCGACCGAGATCACGCTGCACAGGCGTATCGTCCAGTCGCTTGATGATCCATCCTACGACTCTTACGGCTTCTTCATGTGCCGTAACGCCGCAAAGACACGCCTCATCTCTGCCATGGACTTCGTCAACCGCCTCAAACCCGAGCACCTCCGATCTTTTTGGTACTTTGCCTCCAAGATCAATTTCACGCTCATTGGCACCTTTGGCTCGCTCCTCTGGGCGACCGCACCCGCTCAGGAAGAAGCAGACTTCTACAAGACGCGTCTATGCGAATACCGCTGGACATTATCCGTCTCATCCAAGCGCGCCGAGTTCCTTGATTACGCAGTTTCTATGCTCGATGCCTCGCGTGCGATGTTGAGCAATCTCGCCGAAAAACCAAGTCTAGCGCAACAAGTTAGTAGGATTGGAGTTCCGCCTGCAGCGCCGGCGCCAACGAGGCAGTATACCATGGATTCGTCGCAGTACCAGCAGCATAGTTCAGGACAGAGCAGTCCAAGCGATGTGCAGATGCAGGAGGGTGAGGGGTTGTGGAGGCATGACAGTAGAGGTAGTTATGGGTATGGGAATGAGCAATACGAAAGGTATGGAAGTAGACCGGAGAGTGTGGTCGAGGAATAAATGGGGGATAAACGGCCATTTAGAGGGATAGGAGATGGAGACGAACAAACGGGGTTGATGGGGTTTATGTGCAACGATGATACCCATGGAGGAATTCCAGGACATGACTATGATGATTGGGGGTATATAGGGTTACCTGTTTGCTTTTTTCCCAACAGGTGTTGGGAAAGGATGGGGGTTATGCCAGGTTTGGCTTAGCGT
Organism: Massarina eburnea CBS 473.64; assembly: GCA_010093635.1. Lineage (NCBI taxonomy): Eukaryota > Fungi > Ascomycota > Dothideomycetes > Pleosporales > Massarinaceae > Massarina > Massarina eburnea. Next base: position 335,993 of record MU006799.1, on the reverse strand, counting down.
GTTATGATGCAAGGTTCGCGGAATATGGCGCATTTATGATGGGATAATGAGATTTCTCCGAACATGGCGGAGGTTTGATGGTCCTGTAGATATTTATGCAGGTATATAAAATTGGAGCAATAATAAACATGACCAGATCAGATCAGTGAGTGTATGGATGTTGGAGCTGCCTCGGAGGTGAAGAGGGAATCACTCAAGAACATATTAGGACGAAGACACAGTCTTACTTAGTAATTGATTCGATTAAGTAATAGCGATGATCGTGATGAAGACGTGACTAGGAACAAGTCAAGAAAGACGGGAGATGGCGGAAGCATGGTGGCGATGGCAACGGTGACGGTGATCATCACTTCCGCGCGTCAACCTTCACGATCTTCTCGGGCCCATCTTTTCGGACATTTTTATGTTCGGACCAAGTTCGCTCCTTTTTTTTTTTCCCGCTGTCCTCTGCATATCGGTGGATTATTGGAGGTTTTGGTGATGGTGGTGGTGGTGGTGGGTAGCATCATTTGTCGTCGCGGTCTCTTGTGTATGTTTCGTGACTTGGAGTTTTGTGCTATGTAGGTCATGTTGGTTTGTTGGATGATGGCTTTTGAATGCTAGGGGGACTGGCGAGATGCCATATATAGAAGGAAGGTGGTATTTTAGTATGAGATTCATTGTTAACTTGTTTGTCTTTTGGTTTTGGTTTTAGGTTTTTACGGTAGAGAGACTGTGTGTGGATGTGGAAGAAAGGGAGGAGGAAGTGTAGACGGGTATTTATAGCAGAAATTGTGTAGCGAGAAGAACGTATATAACTTGTTCTACGAAGTATGTATTGATAGTGTCGTGCATGGTTATCACCATCATCGTTATCTATTTCCTTGCTTAGCGGTATCTCGTTTGTAGCACTGATGAGGATGAGGTTACATATAGTTTGTTGAGGTCGAAGTATTAGTATATCAAAAGCAACAGGACACATGGAAATGGTAGGAGGTAGTTTTTACATTGAACACGTGGGTAATAGGTAAGAAATTAAAAGTGGATATTTTGATGGGTTTGGTCTCATAGATGTGTTGAGCATAGCATTTTAGTAGGGCGGGTAGAGTGGAAGGGTGAGAGGGAAGATGTCAAGAGAGGTGGGTTTTTATAGAGGTTTGAGAATGTAGGGGGACAAGGATATGTAGAGGTTTGTAGGGATAGTGTTAGCCATATCGTCGCATATGTAGATAATAGTGAAAATTATTATCTTGATATAGAAGACACGCTTCTTTTATCTATGGAGAGTCGGAAGAGGGTTTCTCGAAATTTCTTAGCACTAGAAAAACTCTCTTCTGTAGAGTATTTGTAGCAGTAGTCCGTATAAAATGCTCTTATAATCACTATAAGCTGCCGCTTCGGCACTATTAGCTATTTTAGGTCCTTCAAACTGCCTATAGAATGTTACGATGATGATATAAGACTGGCACATATTGCATTCATTATAATCGACCTTTAGAAGATAGAGTAGAAGCTTGTAAAATCGCGTACACTTCAAGCTTAGGAAATGCGGTGTACAGGACTGGAAAGGGAAAATATGTAGAAACTACGTACACACTTCGTGGATCTTAGTCTAGAGATGATAGATTAGTAAAAACCGAAGGTGGTGCTGATTATCACCAACCCTACTCGCATGCTTCAAACGGATTCTGCTTTTAAAGGGTTTGGAGAGTACGGATATTAGTATACCACTCAGGAGCATATGTCCTTAACCTATTCCACTTTAGGTTTAGTTAACACGGGATGATATCATGGTACAGTATCCATTTTAGAATAAGACTGTTTAGACACCTCGGGAATAAACGTTACCCCACAGAGGATCGTCACTTGGTCTAGATGTCCCTGAGAACGAAGCTGTTGAGTCACACACTGCGCTCAGGTAATTGCCATGATAGCCTTGAGTTTGACCCAAGCACTAGTTAGAGTTGCTCTTGACATACTTGCCCGCAACACCCAATTTACTTCCCGTTGCAACTACCGTGGTTCGATCTGAATCCTCCAAAGTTTGATGAATAGCATCAAGCAACTTCATGTCTGCCCCTGGAGCCCCAATAATGGACACTGCAATCGGCAGATTTTCCGTTTTCTCACTGTACTCTGACACGTATTGCATCTCACCGACTGTATTAAATCAGACATGTACATATTACCGGGGTATCTTAAACTCACTTGAAACCGACAACTCAGGCGCGCTCAGTATAGGCGCGAGCCAAATACCATCGAATGCGTTTGGGGCCGAGGGTGGACTAAAGTAAGGTCAATCCAAGGGTGAAATAAAAATATGAGGTGCGACGTACTCATCAGACACATCGCGATAGTCTACCGCTTGTGATGTGATAGGCAAGATCAAAAAGGCCTCACGCTTCTCAACTTGCAGCACCTCCTTAAGCAAGAAGTCTTTGTATAGTGCTAGACGCTGCACTGCATTTTCGTGTTGAGCCTTGGTAACATTTTTTGCGGCTTCCCTGAATTTGTTAGTATTAGGTCTTGAGTGAAAAACGATGAACATACCACCTCCACCGCATAGTTGGGTTCACATAAGGCTCCTTTGAATTCGCGGTACTTGTTCCTGAAGTCTTCGAGTTCCTCGTATACACTATAGCAGAATGATGTAATGCCGACCTGTAATAAGTAAGCTCAATCGCCAGAACGATGACATCTTACTCACGTTCCTGAGATACTCATCGATGTCCGAACTCTCAGCCTCTTTGGGAGTTCTTTCTTTCCAGAGGTCTTTAATCGAAATCTCAGTTCTCTTCACGCCGTGCGTCTTTTCAAGATCGACCACCAAGTCTTCAACAAGCTCCTGCTGAGCTTTGTTGGCCACGGGCCAGAAATCAGTAGGCCGAAGAATAGATGGCTTCGGCGAGTAGGTTTCCGTCTTAGCAGATATCCAAGCACCGATCCACTTCTCGAGTTTATTTATATCTCTGGAATACATTGCAGGAGAATCAAAGGGGCTGACGAGCGTTAGCTTGACTTACGTCCACGGTTGGTGAACTTACAACCACGACGGCACTATGCCTTCAAACGGAAGCGCAGATTTGGTGACTCGGAGCTGGAAGAGACCATTTGCAAGCGCCAGCCTGCGACTGCTACCAGTTGATGTGTCACGTGAGCCGATAAGTGCGGGAGGTGGAAAGAGGAAGAGACTTACTGTCAGTGGCTAGAGTGAAGTCAAGCCAGTCGTATGATGCCAGTGAAGCACCGTTACCACCGCTACTGCTCCATGCTGGTTGGTAGCCATCTCCTCTCGGATTGAAAGCCGCGAAGTAATCTGCAGACTCCGCAGGCTCTTCTCGAGTGATGAAAGATCCTAGCTTCTGCAGCATAAGTGCGGTCTTCTGCGCAGGTTGTGAGAGATCGAACCACGAAGAGGTCTTTGACGGCGAATCGTGCGCCGTCTAAAGCGCTCTTCTTGGTATTGGAAGAGGCAATACGTGAAGGCACAGCTACACTCAACGCCGAGTAGTAATTACCACTGATTCGCAAATTTTCGAAAGATCTAGTGAGAAATGATTTGATATCTTTCTATTAATACAAATGAATGCTTACCCCTTTGAAATCTTCGGTTTCGTTGCGACTACAAATGCCTGCTGTGGGTCGTCATATAACCTGAAAGCCTTGCAAAGCTGGCCTTTCCACATAACGAACGGGCCTGAGCTGATGGTGTCGCTGTTGGTCTCCGTCTGGATCGTAGTAAGCCACTCAGTGCCACAGCAAGAGTGTAACGTGTCTCGAATGCTATCGATATCTGACTTCCGCTCTTCAGAAGCAACAAATATGACATTCTGGAGGAACTCGGGGCGGAAAACATCATCTATACGAGACCAACCTTCCACACGATTTTGAATCTAATTTGGATCCAACTCATTTGGAAGAGGCTCTGCGATGACAGTCACTGGAGCAATTATGTCCGTTGGGTAGTCATTCTTCGGCGTATGCTTGTATTTTAGCATTCCAAGGCTGGTTCTCGTAGAACAGTATAGTACTAACTGATGGCAAAGGCATCGCAATGTAATGTATATCTTTGAACTGGAACAACCGCTGCTCTTCTGTCTCAAACCCCGGACGTAGGCCTGAATGAGGCAACGACAGATTGGGGTCGGTCATGGTTGCTGGTCACAAAGATGATAGCCTGCAGAGACTGAGAATGGGACTTTGAGGGCAGCTCATGTACTGACAAAAGATACGTGGCAACGAGCCAGCGCGGGACAATATCATTTCGCAAAGAGTCACAACATCAACTTGGGGGGTGCACGTATGTTTGCGCCGCTCGCGCACGGGTCTTTAAGGGCCCAAACTCTCCTAATCGGGCTGTATCACCTCAGCATGTCTTCTGTAGTCCATATAAGAGCGTACCTGGCGTGTGATAAGGAAGGCTTTCGGGGAGACATTCGAGGCTCCGCTACCACTTTCCCCGCTTCCCCGCACACAGCAGTAGCGTCTCCAATTCCCCCACAATTTTCTTTACATTATGGCACCAGAACAAATTGACTTCACATTTCATCGGATACGGTTCTCCGAGCTCACCGTCATACTGAACTTTAAGTACATGGCCACCAACAGCACTCAGGATTTACCATCACCGTCGCCAGTTCTTTTCTCCGAGTCCTCAAACCGCCATGGCATCACCACCTCTATTCCCGACCTTTCCGGATCTAAAGGGCAAAGTCGCTCTTGTAATGGGCATCGGCCAAACGAAAGTTCCCGGCTCCAAAATCTGGGGAAATGGCGCCGCTACTGCGCGCGCATTGAGCTCCAATGGCTGCAAGATTTTCGGTTGCGATATCAATCTCTCTGCCGCTGAATTCACAGCGACACGGCTACGCGAAGAAGGCGGTACATGCGATGTCACTACCGCGGATGTGACTTCCTCGGCATCGGTGAAGAGCGTTGTCGATGCAGTGATGGCAAAGTATGGGCGGATAGACATCCTCATCAACAACGTGGGCATGACAAGACCGGGCACACCAGCAAGCATATCAGAAGAAGTATGGAACCAACAACTGGACCTGAACCTCAAGAGCGTATATCTAGCATGCCACCATGTCCTTCCGATCATGGAGAAGCAAGGCTCTGGCGCCATCGTCAACAACGCTTCCATCGCTGGCGTCGCCTATCTCGGAAAACCACAAGTTGCGTACTCTACCGCTAAAGCCGCTATCATACACTTCACACGTGTCACAGCCGTCATGTACGCAGATAAGGGAATAAGATTGAACTGCGTGGTTCCTGGCATGATATATGTCCCATTGGTAGAGAGTTTGGGCAGGAGTGAAAAGGAGGAAGATAGGGAGGTATATAGAAAAATTACACAGCACAACGTTCCAATGGGACGAATGGGAGAGCCAGAGGATGTGGCAAACACTGCGCTTTGGTTGGCGAGCAGAATGAGCAAGTATGTGACGGGACAGGCGATTGTTGTGGACGGGGGGTTGACGAGTTCGACTGGGACGGGGTGGGAAGGAGCAAAACTTTGAAATCTACATATGATAATGGCTTGCGACAATTAGAAGAAAGGTAGTATTTATCTATAGTTGAAGCCTTTGTTATGGAAAACATAGGCTCCTATGAACGGGGTTTTATGATGACTCGGCGGTACATGGCCCTCGATCGCCACTACCCACAGGCAGCTTCCTATATAAAATGGTGCCTCTGTAACGCTCTAAGAGTAGGTCAGGACATGTGAGCAAAGCTACGTACTTTCATATTCTACTTATTCATTGAACGAAACAGTACAAACAGTACAGATAAAAATCGCCGCTCCATGAAAGGTAGTCGCTTGGCCTCTGACACATCGGGGGAAACCCCATGTCTCCGGCCCGATTACTTCGTAGGAATGATCTTCTCCGCATGCTCCCAATCGATAACCTACCCCAACCGAGTCATTGCATATTCTGGGGCCCCGCAATCTGGAGATGGTACTCCGCTTCCAGAAGGCTATTTAACGAAAGAATAGCCAGTACGAAGCCCAGGTCTTTGTTATTTCTATTGACTTATACTATAAACAATAAAACATAAGCCAAGTTACCAAGTTCGAAAAAATGGACGAGAAGAACGAGATTGATATGCTGGAGTTCGGCAACGACAAGCCAGCACAGCAATCATCAACCGATACTGTACTCGAGAAGAAGTATGGTGTTCACATGATGTATCCAAATTATACACAATTGACATACATCTAGTATGGTCCGCAAGATCGACATGCGGCTCCTCCCTATCACCGCTATCGTATATCTCCTCTGCTACCTCGACCGCTCCAACATCGGCAACGCAAAGATCCTCAACTCCTCTAGCAACTCCGACATGCAACACGCGACCAGTATGAGCGATTACCAGTTCACCATTGCCCTGATGGCCTTCCTAGTTGCATACTCTATTTTCGAAGCACCGAGCAACCTCATGCTCAAAATCATCTCTCCGAATCGATGGATTGGGTTTCTTGTTATCACCTTTGGGGCCTTGTGTGCAGGGATTGCAGGGACACATAATTTTGCGGGGGTGACAGCATTGAGGTTTTTTCTTGGGGCAGCGGAGGCCGGTGCTTGTGAGTACTGCTCGTGTTGAAGTCTACTCCAATCGAGGAAAAGTACTGATCTGAATATCTACGATTAGTCCCAGGGTTGATCTTCTATTTCAGTCTGTGGTACAAGCAGGAAGAAAGAGCGACGAGAATCGCGGCTTTTCTGTGTAGTGCAACCCTTGCCGGAGCGTTTGGTGGCGCTCTCGCGTACGGTGTCGGTCATATGAATGGGGCTGTAGGACTTGAAGGGTGGAGATGGTTGTTTATCTTTGAAGGATGTCCTACAGGTCGGTGTCTTTTCCCATGGCTCCTTCAATCTAAGCAGTGCTAATAATCTACAGTTGCCGTCGGAGTGGGTATATTTTTCTTTCTACCAAGCTATCCCGAGCAAGCCTCCTGGCTCACTGCAGAAGAGAAACAACTCCAGCGAGACCGGTTGGGTGTCAATGCATCTGCTAGGTATACATTTTGCTCTCATCAAAGTTCAGTATGGAAGAGCAATCACTGACGAAGTGTAGCGAGGATAAGAAGCTCAGTTGGTCTGAGATCAAAGACTGCCTCACAACCTGGCGCCTTTACATCCATTACATAATATATATGGGTGCAGGATGTGGTGTTGCTTCACTATCGCTGTTCTCCCCAACCATCGTCGCCGGACTCGGCTACAAGGACCTTCGCGCCCAACTCTTCACCGTACCGCCTTACGCCGTAGCTTACGTCGTCACTCTCGGCGCCGCTATGATCTCTGATCGATATAAAATGCGCGGTCCCATTGCCGGAATCTCTTGCATGGTTGCAGGTATTGCCTTTATCATACAAGCCTGTCTCCCCGCCACCGCGTACGTGGCCCGCTACATCTTTCTCATCATCGCTACCTCTGGCGTCTTCGGAGGTCTGCCTTCGTTATGCGCCTGGGTGGGTGATAATGTACGAAGTTCAACTGCCGGGTCGCTTTCTACAGCGTTGAACATTGCGTTCTCAGGACCTGGGCAGATCGTTGGTGTTTGGATCTATCGGAAGCAAGACGCGCCTGCATACCGGCTTGGACATGCAATTAACGCTGCATTTGTAATTATGAGTGGGACGCTGAGCTTTGGATTAATGTTCTACTATCGAAGGTTGAATAGGAAGATGGTGGGCACGAGTCAGCAGAGATGGATTGCCTAGAGTAGGAGCCGCAACTTTTAGTACAATTTTATCGCTACATCGGAGAGTTCATCTTTCAACATCACTACCCAAGAATACCATCGTACTGTATGTTTTTCTGATGCCTACTACAAAGTCAGTATAATGGAATGGTGGGTGGGGTAGATCGCACAAAACGCTGCCGTAACCATTATTGTAAACCTGCACTATTTTGAAGAGCATTCACGATACTAGAACTGGATGATATGACCGCATAGATACTTACTGAGTTAGAATAAATGTTCTAAATGCTAAGCCTCAAAAGCAATGCCCCAATAACACAGCTATGACGTCGTCAGCGGGGGCTGACTGCCTATTTACCCACACTTCAGTTGGAATCCCTGACATCCACCACTCACACGACCCCAAACTATGCCACCCTCGTTATTGGAAATGATTGTCGTGTCACACGGTATTGCCTCCACAGCCTTAAGTCCTTCTTCCTTTATGCCCGCGCCTTCATTTCACTACACCCGTGAATCCGAGCATGGCTAGCAGCACCTTGACAATAGATGATTCGATCCAATCGGAGGCACGACCTCCAGTTACCACCTCAACTTCAAACCAACTACCACCTACAGAGACCGAGGAGGCTAATCCTCCATCGTCGACGTCTTTGCGATCGAGTCTGTCATGGAAGAGCTTCCGTTCCTCCATCTCGATGACCGAGAAAACATCGGCGAAGCTAGGATGGGTAATTGCACTTCTCAGCGTTATTTTCACCATCATAACTCTTTCGCCGGCATTCAAATCGCAGGGCATGTCCGAGAAGGCGCTGGAGCTAGCACAATGGACGGCTCTGAAAGACTACATTGAAGAGTGCCGAGAGGAATTGGCAGCGGGGATACAGAGTCAAGCATGTTTAAGAGCTATGAAGGCGAATATACCACCACCTCCGTACGTTAAGCCTGGCGTACTGGACCGAATGAAGAGGGGTCTTTTGCAAACATCTATGGAGAATAACAGCACAATCATAGCCCCAAAGATCACACAGGGAGAGAGCAGTGGGCTGGGCGCAATCCAAGGATGTATATGCATTATCCTAGTACTTACAGCTTGTATGTCCTTCTTCGGATTACAGCGACACCGAAACATCAACAGCGTCCACTCAACACCCACCCCTCGAACCAACGAAAAGGACAAAGACGAAGACCAAAATCTCTTCCCACCTCCTAACCCACCCTCCCCACCACAAACAACCCTCCGCTATCCAGCCAACGATACCACAACTCTCCGCCACCGCCGCCCCGTCCGCTCCCACCCCATATACACACACAACAGTCTCGAAAGCGCAATCCACCACTCCGCACTCCCCGAGATCCGGCTTCGCCTCCAAAACGGCGAAGACGTAAACAAGCACTGGCCCTACCTAATCTACAAACTCGCCATCATGCCACCCTCGACCGACACGCCCAAACGGCTCGAAATCGCGCGTCTCTGCCTCGACTTCGGCGCAGACGTGAATGCGTTGAAGGGATGGAACGGGCAATCCGCGCTCATGATCGCCATCCATTTCGGCAACGTGTCCGTGGCAAGACTCCTCATCGTCAATGGCGCGACCGTGGGATACTCGCCGTCTGACAGCAATCTGACCGCTCTCCACCGCTGTGCGCGTTTAGCTGTCACCGGCAGGATCAAGGACGCGCTCGATATCATGACCTTGCTTCTCGAGCACGGCGCGAATCCTAGCCAGGCCGACCGCCTCGGTGAAACGGCGCTGCACAAACTATTTGTCGATGCATGGCTGCGGAGGGACGATAGTGCGACGATGAAGAAGTTGGAGCCGGCTGCTCTTTTACTTATCCAGCATGGTGCGAGGTTGCCGGAAACGATCAAGGAAAAGTATATTGTAGGGAATCCGCTTTGGGATGCTGTGTGGTGTGCGGTTTGGGACAAGGAGGGTGAAAAGGGGGTTTGGTCTCGCGAGAGTGATTTGGTGTTGTCTGCTTCTGAGGGGGCGAGGAAGCTTGGGGGAAGGAGAGAGGGGTTTTCTTTTTATGGGGTTGATAGGAGGAGTTGAAGATTTCGCTTGTATATGTTCCCTAGATGTATTATTAGTAATTTAGTAACGATGATATCAAAGCAAAGTACATAGTTGATATGAAGAGATCGATCGATCCCTTCAAAGCACATACCAGAAACACATCCATCTACAAGATCGTTCCAGAAGCAGAAATTACTCTTCCCCAAGCCTACTAAGCACTGCGCATCCCAAGCCCAACTGAAGCTTATCTAGCCTATAAACCAACCAAGAGCCTCAACAATAGGTACACATCCAACCCTTCACTAGTCATTCCACAAACTCTCCCATTCTCACCCACACTATTTCCTCCCACTCTTACCGCATCTAGCCGCATCTAGACCATCCTCATATGACATCGTTCCATCTCGCGTCTGATCACCAACTAGGATTCTATCCCCAACATCACCCTCACCGCGTGCACTTTCTACCACTGATAATATGTACGCGTTGTATGATCACCTCAGGCATCGGACATGACATCAGCAGAATCCGTAGTCAGCTCCGCTGCTGCTGCGTATCGCAAACGACTGCAATGCCGATCATACCGACCTTTTGAGGTCTCGGTTCCCTTTCGCTACCCTATCCATCATGGTGCGACGTAAAGGGCCGCGTATATACCCACACCCTTTCCCCCCCCCCCCACGACGGAGAATTCTTTGGCCGTTCGAAAGAGGTTCGAGAAGCCAGGCCGTCTTTCTAGCCCGGCTGAAGTTTTTAACGTATGGGGGTGTGTTGAGATGCAGGGGCAACTGAAAAACTAGACACGGCTGCGACAGCGCACCACGCTACCAGCGACGGCCAGGGCAAATTCAGGAACGGTCTATTATTACCATGTTAGCTGCATGCTTTTGGGCTTGGGATCGAAGAATTTCATGCATGCGCGCATGTTCGCACGAAAGGATATAAGAGGGTCTGGAAGTGATCTTCAGTGCCACGATTTGAATTATGTAACAGTCTGTCTCCTACAGACGGAATTCATGCAGTCCTTATCATGACAGAAGATTCCAAAAATGCATCTTCTCGCCTCTCGGTCTCTCACGATTACCCATCAAAAATTAACAAGGCATTGTCGCCTCACGACCACAGAAATCCCTCCATCGTCGCAATAAAGTCTTGAACATGCTGGGAGAAAATTGAACTGAGGGAATTTGAACATTTTCATGAGAAAAGAGCCACGCCATGCTGATGCAATGACCACACCCCGAGCTTTGTGCAAGCTTCCGGAATTAATTAAGCGTATGTAGATTTCCCAGGATAACTGGAAGCGCACGATAATAAAGAAACACGCTGAAGTGTAGGAGGTGGAAGTCGTCTTTCGTACTTTTCCAATCCAACTAAAAAAAACTGGGAGGGTATCAATCGTTCCTATGCTGCATCGCACCCCCTTAGTAGCGGACAGGCGAGTCGGTAGACTCAACGACCCATCGCTGCCCGAGGTTGTTGACAAGGTTCTTGGCCCATGTTGCCGGGCTGCCCGTGACCGTGCGCCTATCTTCGGGGGTGGTGCGCTTGATGCTGTAATTTGAAACACTGCCGTCCACGCCGTTGCTCAGGAGAAGGTTTGCGCTTCCACCCAAACTTCCAGTAATGACGTTCTTGCGAGCGAGCGAGAGAAGCTTGGCCTTGAGCGCGGCGGGGTCGGTACGGAGGGATGCGTCCTGCTCCATGAGGTAGGCCATCACGCCGGAGTTCTGAGGGGTAGCCATGGAAGTTCCGGAGAGGAAGTTGATGACAGCATCGCCGGTGTTCCAGGAGCTGAGAATCTGCTCGCCGGGTGCGTAGATGTCGACGCATGAGCCAATGTTGGAGAAGGATGAAACAGCGTTCTTGATGTTGACCGAGCCGACGGTGACGACGGCAGAGTTGGAACCACCGAGATGGCTGGGAGAGATGGTGCAAGCATCAGCTCCATCATTGCCAGCAGCGACCGAGACGTGGATACCCTCGCCAATAGCACCGTCAATGGCCTGGTCGACGGTCTGGGCAATGGCCTGAAGACCCCAGGACATGCTCATGATGGAGCCGATGAAGCCATCCTGAGTCTTGCGCTTGTTGTGGTTGTTGATGACCCAGTTCATGCCGGCGATGGTGTTGGACGAAGAGCCTGAGCCGTCGTCGCCGAGGACCTTGACAGCGATGATGTTGGCCTTTTGCGCAACACCAAACCTAGCACCGGCGCTAGAGCCTGCAACGTGAGTACCGTGGCCATCACCGTCAGCAGCGGTGTCGGTGAAAGAGAAACCCTCGACAGCACGACCGCCGAAAACAGAGTGCGAAACACGAACACCGGTATCTACAACGTAGATGTCAACACCGGCGCCAAGCGACTCGTCCTCGAAAGAGTAGGTGAAGGCCTGGGCCTGGGCGTCGCCGGAAGCACCAGCTTCGTTGGAGATGCGCTGGAGACCCCACGGTGCGGTCGTCTGCTGGGTAACGAAAGACTTGACTGTGGCTTCCTTCTCGACGAGGCTGACCTCGGCCATGCCGTCGAGCTCATTAATGCACTCCTCGGTAGCGTTCATCTGAATGACAGTCCAGGCCGCGTTGTCGTGGATAGCGAAGATACCGTCGTCGTCAAGGTTGCGGCCGATCAACTGGAGGACCTTCAGGGCATCGGGGTGCTCGTCCTTGTCCAGCATGACATTGACGAACTCCATCTTTCCCGGGACATTCTTGCAGGATGAGTCGGTGGTCAGGCCGATGAGGCCTTCGTCGGAATCCTGGGCGGTGGCCAATAGCGAAGAGGCGAAGAGGGTGAAGGCGAGAGTAGACTTCATGTTGGCGGATTATACAGAAAGTAACGAAGGAAGGTGTCGAAAGGTAGTAGTTATGGTAGAGAGCGACTGGCGGTTTAATAAAGGTTGTAGGAAGAAGAGAAGTCGACTAGCGCTGCTAAAAGTCAACGGGGGTGCCCAAGTGATGGACCGGCGAGGTGAAGGGGACAGGGAACTGGCTGCGGTGGACGGTGTGGCAGAGTACCGGGCGCAGACAGTCTATAAGACACCAAGGCGAGGCATGCACAACATATCGTGCAAGTAACGCGGCACTTTAGCTCCGCGTTGAAAGCACACTTGGCACAGTATAGGGCAGATAGCGCAGACGAGGGCCATGCTGGGAGAGTGGATATGTAGTGCCTGAGACTAGGCGATATGAGACTCCAAGACTTACATCAACGCGCAAGCAGACCAGGGCAGTCAAGGTGCGGCGGAACTGAGGCACGAAGGCGCTTTAGCCAAGACGTGCCAGACGCAAAAGGAGGTATGGAGATGCGGCCAGGCGAGTCGAGGGCGGTGGAGGTGAGAAGTGTGGGCTAATGAGCGACAGTGAACAGTGACGGGCAGGAACTCTAAATGAATGAATGTCGTGGGTAGGGAGAGAGCAACGGTCACGTAGAGAGAGAGAGAGAGAGAAGGTCTGGTCCAGGGCGCCGGAGTGAAGGCTAAGAGGAGAGCGGGACCGGAGCTGATGTACTCAGTCAGTCACTAGTCAGCAAGGTCGTAGGGCAGGCGCGACCCATAGACACCAAGCACAGTCCGCATATGAAACGTCTGAGCACCCGGCAGCCTCCCGCGCGCTTTGCCCGATTGTCGAACGCCGAGCGCCACGGCTGCTTCACGTCGGAGGGCCGCGTGGGCGTGTGAATACGACGACAGCAGACGGGCGTTCTACCATTATTTTCCGATTTTCGCAGAACCGCCGACGATCGACTGAGGCCATCTGGAGATGTGACAGCCAACACTTGAGAGTGGTGCCTGCCGAGGAGAGTGTGCGTGGCCGCAAGTGGCATGTACGGTGGCAGCACTGGGGAAGTCGCGATGCAGTGATGGGCAGCCGCAGGGGCTAGCGCAGGTGGAGTCCGCTGCGGCTGCTCTGATTGGCCGACGGGGGGCGTGCTAGACATGGGCGCGCTTCAGGGGGCCTGCCGAGCCACCAGAAGGCATTGCACCAGAACCACAGCCACTAGCCGCGTAGTACGTCTCCTTGGATTCGTGGACCGTCTGTTTGGTTTGATGGCTGCCAACCGTGAGATTTGCCGTGGAAACCAAACCAACCAAACCGCCGCTGCGCGCCAGAGGACCGCCGTTTCGGACTCTAGATGAAGGACCCTGTCAACAAAATTGTGCTGCTGGGAGTTGGCTGGCTGGAACCACGGACTCGAACGCTTCCCAATCGGGAGCCATCCAGCCACATCAGTCCGCCGTCCCAGCAAGCAAATCTCCTCTACAGACGGCACATCGTAATTTGGGAAGGTCGACAACACTGCTGAACAGTTTGGGGAATCATCGGAGGGCGCTGCTGACCCCATGCCCCCTGCTCCTCCACGGCTGAGTCCGTGAAGCCTATCAACGAACAGCTGTTGGTGTTTTGCTTTTAAACGTCGACTATCTACCGATCTGTTGGCCTATGTCGTACATGTCGTACATGCCGTACTACGCCACGCTCTCCATGTTCCAAAGTTTCCCATCAGACACGAACATGGTCGCATGAGCAAGTCGCTCAATTCGTCACCTACCAGACACTGCGCCTTGTCTATCTGTGAATCTGCGTTTGAGACACAGTACCGTATTGTCTTGCGTTGAAAAACAACATCCAAGACCATCCATTGACGCATGAACAACAGCGGGCGTAAGATAGTTATAAACAGCTGAAACCGCAGGTACAGTTTTGCCGAAACACGTCTATCGAGTATAGCCGCTGGGCCAATCATAGCCGCCATCTCGCATAAATCGCGAACTTTCCAAGAATACGTCTGCCGTTATAAGCCACTTGCGGCACGACTCCACGTATGTACCTCCTACTGTGTACAGAGTGCGGCATGAAGCTGCTCAATGCTCGAGGTGCCTGATTGCTCGTGACCCTCGGTACGAGGGTGCTGTGTGGGCGAGAGTGTTCTGTTTCTACGGAACACCCAAGTATGGTACTCACGGCATGTTCGTGACCCAATCAAACCTGTCCACGGGAGAAATAACGATCAGACGCGCTGAGCCACGACACAGTAGCAACCGCTCCTGCCGCTTTACACAAGGAAAGACAACACGGCTCGCAACTATCGAATTCACGGCACAGCAACAAGTCACACAGCTGCGACCACGTATGTGTGTATTATTTTAAATATTGCCAACAAAGCAAACACTAAACGCACAATTATAAATTGCATCTTAAATATCGGATTCACGGCACAGCAAAAACAAAGAAAAAAAGGCCGCAAGCCACAAAAGATAATTTGGGGTAATCAAACAAAACAATAATCATATCGTTGATCGACGGTAAACCACTCATCTACGGGTCCTGGTATCCACCGAGATAACCCCGTTACCGATAATTTCGATAGTCAGTCGATCAAATTCAGTGACCCATCAGTTTGGCCCGTTGTTGACAGAGAACTCGGAGACGAACGTTATGCGAGCACTTGACACTGCCGCTGTGGACCTGAGCGCCAATCATACATGGGCCTGCTATAATACACAACATATGGATATATATCCCCATCACACCTCCCACGACGGAAAGCAATGGGAGAGCATGAGCGTAGCCTACTATCCAACATGTAAAAACATCGTGAACATATGGAGCATGCTGCAAGAGCTTCGTCTCATCATCGTCACCGTTCAGTAGGCGCGAAATTGTCATGGCACCATGAATTGATACAGAAAATGTACACTGGACAACCCCTTTTACAATCCACATCCCCTCCTCCCTACCCCACCCCACCCCCCGATATAACCAACTAACCAATTGACAAGTCCCACCATCCATCGTTCTCTCATCCCATCCTGCCTCGTAAACAAAAGCGAACGAAATTTCCCTTCCAGCCGCCCTCTAACAGTACACATACATATTGACGAAAAGGAATCCCCCAATCACACATCCTCGTCACTATCCTCTCCAAGCAACTCCCCCTCATCCTCCACAGCCGCATAATCTCCTCTCCCCCTAGCGAAAGAGCTCCTACTTGTGTAAGTTCTTCCTCCATACCCTCTGCCACCTGATACATTCCTCCAAAGACTCCCCACCAGCAATGGGATCGCCGCGCCCACTGCCACCAATCCAGATATGGCTGCCACAGGCCACTTGATCAAGGGGCTGTCGCTGTCGAAAGTCCCACCTCGTCCACCCTCGCCCAGCCTGATGCGTCCGAACTTTCCATCCCAGTGCTTCCACAAATAGTACCCGATGCCACCGGCTGCGGCGAAAGGAAGCACGACAGCGAGGAAGATGCCGAAGCCTGATATCCCGTGTTTGCGCTCGTACTCTTCTTCGTGGCCAGGGCAGGGGTGTGACTGCGACGTATGGTCCATCTCTAGCCCGCCGGAGCACGTCGAGATGGGAATCTTGCGGTAGCCGGTTATTTCCCACCACTCGTCAACACCAGACTTGCACACGCTGTCGCCCGCTGGGACAGGGAGACCTTCGATCTTTGTGCACTCGCCACCGGCCTGTCGTTCGTAGTTGTAATCGCTGATCATGTCAGTAAGCAAAGCAGTGTAAGTAGGGGAGAAGAGGGAACCTACCACTCAAAGTCGCGCCTAGTGCAGGTGCAGTTTCTTTCAATGTTGTGCAAGTGATCGATCCTGTCACCATTATAACACTTGCGATCAGCTCTCTTGCGATGGTACTGCGATACGTGACCGAACAGGCACTCAGGCTGATCCTGTTTCAACGGATGCTGTGGGGTCCAAAGCTCGTAGTCGCCAGCCTCAGGGTCATTCTCGTCGAGCTTGCATTTCTCCTTGAACTCATCCAACCCAGAGAAATCGACATTGATAGCGACCAGCTGCGAGCTGTCCTTGCCCCAGATGAGGAAGTTGAGTGATGTATCACTAGGCACCGTCGTGACGGACTCGGCTCTGACCTTGTGATCTGAAAATTGGAAGAGATCCCACTTGATGCCAGAGTCTAGGGAGTAGTATAGATGGTCCACGTCCTGGCCTCGTCGGACTATGACAATGACGGAGCCCTGGTCGCCGAATTCCCATGCATAGGCACCCTTCTTGACTTCAGTCCAGGTAACACCCGCATCGGTGGTGATGAATGTGTCCGCTTCACCAATTGTGGCAAGCGACTCTCCGACGTTACCCACACCCATGACGATACCAACAGCCGTAGGAGAGGAGAATGTCTCGCGCGGGTCGGCACGCTCCGTGTAGCCGTGAAGGTGCAGCCCACACTTCTCTTTGTCTGAGACGTCACACTTGTAAGCATTGCCGTCGGAGTCTTTCTGGGGCGCTTGGAGGGGCTCCCAGTCTGCGCCGTCGTTGTGTGTAACGCGAGTCTGCTTTTTCTTCTTCGCCGCACCCTTCTCCACCTCGTCGACATTTGTCACAACGTTCGCGAGAGCTACACCCTCGATGCCTTGGATCTTTTCGAAATCGACATATCCCTCCGTGTTGCGGTTGACGTTGCCAAGACTCATGACGTACGATGTGCCGTTGCTGTTGCTCTTGATGATCGAACCATACTCTTGATCCATTCGCCCATTGACAGTGACGTGCAGGAACACTGAGTGGGTAGAGCTGTCCAGGACAGTGTACGCTGTCTGATGATCAACCTTGAACTTCGGTGGGAATTTGGCTTCGGCAAATGTACTCGCATCGAGACTTGCATCCAGCTTGAGCGAGTTTCCGTCATCGCCCTTTGTCGCGACGATGATGAATTCAGACATGGTGGCAAATTCTACAACCGACTTGAACTTCACATCCTTCGTTTTGAAAAAGTCGTGGCTCGAGATTAGTTCGACTGGGGCCCCCATCTCCTCGTTTGTGTGCTGTTCACAGAAAACCTCCTTGTCTGTGATGTTGTGGCCAGCTTCGCGCCAGACCCATGCACATTTCTTGACGTACGGTAGAAGCTCCTCCCAGCTACCTTTGCCGCCATTCTTCTGCGACACTGAAGCAACAGTATGGCACTCTCCGGTAGTCGATTTTTCACAATGCTCACCACCAACCCAAATGATCCAATCGGACTGTTGCGGATGGAACTGCATGATTTGAGCCCTTTGTACATTCGGCATCTGAGGCGCTTCGAAATAGTGAATGCTGTCGGCAAGACCTCGATCCATGGAGTAAAAGACCTTCGATGAAGCGGTGAGCCAGTAGACATAATCATTGTTGTACTGGTGAGGGTAGATGGCGACAATAGGATCCTCCGGGCCCTTTCTCCATTTTTTACCATGGTCATGTGAAATGTACGCTTCGTTCTCGCTAGTGAGCATGACGACAGTTTCATCTTTCTTGTCGCTCTTCTCGTTTCCTTGTGTGGCACGTTCCAGATAGTAGTATTCCTTGAACATGGTGCCTTTGAATTTAGTGATCTCAGTGGAAATCTTTCCACTGTTGGGAGGAATGCTCGGTCTTTCGTCGCAGTTGCGCTCCACCTCCTCGTCTTTCTTGGTCGAGCCTTTGCATTCGTTGCCAGGAATCTTTCTCCAGCCGGATTTGCCCTTGTACTTCTTAGCGTCGCCTTCACATGCTCCTTTCGGAAGCTCCAAAGCGGACGATGGCTCGCATGTCTTCTCCTTGCCAGTGCCTTTGGGAGTGAAGTTGAAGTCGCATTCGTAGTCCCGGAGCTCGTCGCAATCGCATGGTTCAAAATTGGGTTTGGGATCCTTGAAGTCCTCCGAGACAAAGCATTCGGCGTCCCATTTTCGTCGTTGGAAGGTCTGTTTATGTCCCATGACACACATCGGATCGCCCTTTTCGTCTTTGCGTGCGGCCCATGTTTCAAAATCCTTCTCCCCGCATTTGCGCTCATGCATCTCTGAGAAATCGAGATGAATCGCGATATGCTTCTTGCTACCCTTTTCGGCCTTCAGTCCATACAGGATGAATTTGAGACTGGTCGAATCAGGTACGGTTGTCAGCTCACGAGCCCGGATTTTGTAGTCAAGTTTAATCTCCTTCCAGGTATCCTTGCGGCCGTGTTTGAGCGAATACATAATCTTGTCGGTATCGCCTTCATCGTATACGGCCACCAGCACTGCTCCCTGATCGCCAAACTCGTATTTGTGAGCTTCTTTCAGGGCACGCTCCCAAGTGAGACCAGCATCGTCCGAGACCCAAAGATCGCCCTCGGTGTACTTGCCTAGGCTGTCGCCCGTGTTTCCGACACCCATGACGATGCCAGGTGCAGGACTTGAGAAGACGCGTCCGCTGTTATGGAGATTGGTGACGGAATGCAGATGAAGACTGTCATCGGTGCCTTTGACCTTCAAATCCTCAAAGCTTCGCCCATCGTCGAAGCTGATCTGGCTCTTGAGTTTCTTTGACACACTCGGCCTTTCTGCCTCTTTTGGATTCTGCACAATATTTACCATAACGATTCCTTGTATGTTCGAGATCTTCTCAAAGTCAACGAAACCATTTTCGTTGCGGTTCGTGTTGTCGATGTTCTTGGTGAAATAAGTGCCGTTTGAATTGCTGGTGTACAGCGATCCGGTCAAAGAGAACTTGGAGGTTACAACATCGACCTGGATGCTGTAGTTTGTAGACTCAAGCACGGTGTATGCGTCCTCTTCGATTTTGCCCTGTCCGAATTCCGCATGGTGCCATGTCTTCGAGTCGTCGGTAACGTAGAGCGAGAGTTCGTTTGAGTGGTCGGATTTGGCAGCGGCGACAATGTAGCCCTTGACGGACGCGAGGTTGGTCATGCCCTGCACGGTGCGGCCGGACGACATCATCGGCTCCTCCTCGTTCTGGAAGTAATTGTCCGTGTGCACCAGCCTGAAGTCTTTCTGGCGCATCGAGTATTTCCCTTTTGTTATGCACACTATGCGGTCATCCAGGCTGTCATCTTCCATCAAGAAGCGCTCGTGGCTCTTCGCCCACATGCACATCTTGCGATCGTCGATGATTGGCTTGGGGTCCGACTTGAAGCCGTCCGTGGTGTACATGGTCTGGCCGAGACACGGCGCAGTGAAGCAGTCCTCCATGGTGTGGTACAATATCTTCTTGTTGTCTGTCGCATGGAAGCTCAGCGGGTTCCCGACGAACGAGGGCGGGTATCTCGTCTTGAACCTATTCCACGACTTCCCCTGGTCATATGTGATCCAGTGTGTAGAGTCGCCATCTGGCGATTCGCCCAGCGCGACAGCCACATTGTTGTCGAACGGGCTCTTGATGATGCCAATCGTCTTCACCTCCTTCACCTGGTCCCATGACTTGCCGGCAGTCTCGGAGCGCCAGACTTTGGTCGTGCCATGCAATTCGGTGGCAATGGCGACGTCGGAATCGTCGAAATAGAAGAGGTTCACGAGCTCGCCGTCGAATGTCTGATCCTTGACCAGCGGATCATCGTTCTTTGCGACGGCCAAAGAGGCGAGGCCCAGCAGGGCGGGCAGCAGTATGCCCTTAAGGTATTTCATCATGCATGAAGAGGAAACTCGTTATGGTGAGAAGAAGGAAAACGGTGACGGCGTGGACAGCTGTCTGGTTGTCGTCACAGCCTCGGTGGAGCCTTGGCGCTTTCGGAAACGACGCGCGGGTGGCGAACGGGGGCGATGGGCTGTCGTCGCGGAGAGGTGGCTTTCTACGGCCAGACAGAAGAAGCGTGCGGTGATGAGTATCTGCAAGAGTGCGTCTCGGGACAGGTGGAAGCTGTGATGTGCCAGAGAAGTGCGGCAGCTAGCAGCGCGCAGCCCCCCCATCCCGGTTCGCCAAACACGAAGACGTCGTCACCGCGGAGGTCCCGAAATAGACTGTGCTTTGCGACCACTTCGTTGTGCCCTTTTTATGGCCTTTTTACTTTTGATATATCCAGCGGCTATCTACATAGTTTTCAATATCCGCACATTGCGATCGATCGTGCCCTTATTTAATAATGGAAAGGGCGACCATGAACCTTCCTCGATGGTCGCGTCGCTCCTTCCGTTCCTGACACATGTTAGATAATCCCCCGATACGCGTACTCCCCGAATCTCACACGCAGCCTTCCCATCCTGCGCCATGGCTATTCTACGTGCCGCAAAGTGGACATACACTTCCTGGCCTTCTTAGAGGTTCAAGAGTACAAGACAGAAGTAGTTCTGATATATGTATTAAGCCAAAACCCAACTACGCTACAAGTGCTGATTTAGTCGCATGTCCCGTCTATGCTGTTGAAAACCCTCCATCGCTCGCATCTAATACTCCCATCAATGCGCGCCCTCAATGAACCCCCAAATGCAATTCCAACCACTCCCCAGCTTGACCCCTCCATCCGCATCAGCTCATCCTCCTATCCTTCCCCCAGCAAAACTTCTCCCGTGCCATGTTCTCCTCCCCATCCCTCACACTCCTCTCAATCTTATTCCTCAAAACCTCCACTTGTCGCTCATACTCCCACTTCGGCGTCTCCGTACCCCTCATGCCAATAAACCGTGCAAACATCCGCATCTTAACCTTCAGCCGCTCGATATCAGTGAGTTTACAGTTTTCAGGCAGTGTGGGGTCGGTGCTGAGGAACGGACGGCTCCAGTCCATGGTCTGCGGATATGCGTACCTGAGATTGGTGGGTGAAAGGGGGTTGGAGGTAGCAGTGAGAGAGTTTGGGGTCGAAGGGGTTGTTTGGGAGTAGTACTGGGCCATGAAGTCTAGTTGGGATTCCGTGAGGAGAAAGAGTTGGAGCATGGAGGAAGGAAACGCCGGGGGAGGAACGCCGGTTCGAACGTGGACTATGGGCGCAATGGTGAGGCGGAGTTGCTCGATTTTCTCAGCCAACGCTGGATTCCGTTGCGCCAATGGCATCCTAGCCCTCTCCCTGAAGAAGTTGGTGTGCCCGGTCGGCTGCTTGTAACTCGAGTCTTGATTTGTCTGGTTTGAGTCGTTGTGCGGCATGGGCTGTGTCTTTCGCTTTCTTCCTGCTTGATCTCTAGAAGCGTTTGATGTTTGCAGAAACCCAGTCAGGTTGGCTTGCGTATGCGTAAATAAAAACGGTACCGTGGTAATAGTAGCGAAAGTGGGAGGGTGCGGTAAATGTAGGCTAGTAAAGCGGCAATGCCCGCTTGGTATATATTAATGGAACACAAACGGACAAAGAATAGTTCGTCGTAGAAGGGTATTGTTGTTAGTTAGATCTGAGGAGCGGTTTCTTTGTGTCTTTGTCCTGGGCCTTTAAGTCTGATAGTCGTGACGCGAAGGTTCATTGTCTGCTTGTGACATGTCTCACAGTGAACAAGTGCACAATGTTGACGCGATGCGATCCTTGAAGCTTAGGGCAGAGGAGAAGAAACACATGATCGTGTCTTATGGTTATGTGAGTCTCTGGAAGACTCCTAGTAATCATGTATTGTCATTCGCCGTGAGTTGCACTGCCGTCCTGCTCGGTGTTCGGTGAAGTGTATAAATCTTCCAGCGTCTCCGAGATCTTTCGCCAAGGTTGCAGCATGACGGTGTTTTATAAAGATTTTATCATGTGAGCAAGCCGCTGAAGAGTTTCATGAGGCTAGAATGTGCTCCATAGACACGTCTCGGTCCACACCACCAATAGGCTCGGTGTTGGCCCAGAATTTGCTGAGATGTCTCGCGCCACTGTGAATAAATCAGTGTCGAGCCCTGTAGAGTACCTAAGTCCATACCTGTCGCAGAGTAGCGTGACAATGCGGTGCCCGGGACCGAGTTGCTTTGCCAGTTCCGTGGCAGCCACGCCTGATGTGAGTCAGTAGATGATATCGAGGTTCTGTGAAAGAAGATCTTACAATTCACAGCGCTGCTGCTTCCAACAAATATGCCGTCGTTCTCCACCAGCCATCTTGCCATTCCGGTAGCTTGCTCATCAGTCACTCTTATAGCATCACTGATGAGTTCCCTCCCCACTTCAAAGTTGTGCGTGACGCGATTGATACCGATACCTTCCACGATTGTGTCGACCTGGTGTCTCCGCCTTGTTCCTTCTCTTTCTTTTGGATCGAACATGACACCGTACTTCACCTTGTTGAACAGGCCACTACCCTGGGGATCAGCAAGCACAATCTTGAGATCGGGAAGTTTCGATCTTAGGAATAATGCGACGCCGCTTATTGTACCGCCGGTGCCAGCACCACTAACGAACGCGTGTAAATAGCCACCCGTTTGCTCATATATCTCGGGACCAGTGCCTGTGAAGTGAGCGCGCCAGTTCGCTTCTGTTTCAAACTGATCAGCGAATAGACCTCTTCCAGGTTTCTCTGGGTCGTCAGTGTGCTCTTTAGCACGTGTTCGTGCCAGGTTGACAAATTGCTTCTGATCGACTATAGGTGCTGGTCGGACTCTTTCTACTTCAGCCCCAAGCTTGAGCAGTAGATCTGATTTTTCGGTTGCCATGTCGTTTGGCATGCAACTGAAACTTCTGTAAGCTTGCCACTATGAATGATAGAGTGGCCACTCACATGTGGGCTTTGTAGCCTCGCGCGCGACATATTGCTGCAAGAGAAATTCCAGTGCTGCCGACGGTACCTTCATAGATCGTGTCGCCGGAGTGAGGTATGAGAAGACCTTGCTCTTCAGCCTATATGAAAGTCAACACATGGAGTCCACAGTGTCGTTCAAGACACGCACCATTTGAATGATGCTCAAGGCGACCCGGTCTTTCGGACTGTTGCCAGCCCCATTTAGAAACTGTGACGCTCATTAGAGACAAAGGTAACAAGTGACGCAACCCTGAATACCTCTGCCTTTGCGAGAATTTCGCATCCGGTAGCTTCAGAAAGTGATTTGATTTTTATGAGAGGTGTGTCGCCAATGCACCCTTCAATCCCCTCCTTGATGTTCTCGCCACCCTTCTCTAGGCTTTGCTGGATTTCAGCCAAGCTCAATCTCACGGTATCCAAATCGTCTATTCTCGAAAATCTTGATAATATCCGAAGTAGCTGGTTTGTATATAGCTCCGAAGTCGGATTTTCTTTCCGGTCTGCATATTTTCGGTTCTGATACAACAAAGCCAAAACCGTCCCCAGAACAAAAGCTCCGGCAACGTAGTATCTTGTATGGTCCGGCATATTGGGCACAGTTTGAAGGTACCTGAATGTTGGTGGAGAATGGAGAAAGGTTTGGCCGAAGAGGAAACTCCGACTCCTCGTCTTGGCGCTCAGAACACGTGCCCGGCGTGCGGGTTACCAAACAACCCACAGCTTCACCAGAAGCCTGTCGCAGGCTCCAATGGAATCACCCCTGATAACGAACCTCTTCCGTCAGCTCTTCTCACATCGTGCGCCGCAATGTCTCGTTCAGCGAACCGCTCGACTGGCCGTCCCGACGGCAAGCGCTCCGCATGTCGCACGCCGGGGAAAAGCTACAAGAGCTATGAAAGCAGCTACGGCCGGCCCTCGGACGCCGCGAGTACTTGAGGGAGAGACCAAGAGGGAGAGTAGATGGCAGCCCCGGAGAAATGTGTTTCCGCAAGAGAGGATGGAGGAATTTGAGCGGTATCCGATGGTCACGGCGGATATGTTGAAGAATCGGCGGGAAAGACCACGGAGAGTGAAGATGTTGCTGCGAGATTTCATAGAAGGTCAGAAGCTTCAATTGGCTTACATTGTACATAGAAACGCATGCTAACAATTGTTCAGACAGTCTCTACAACCCCAACTACGGCTACTTCTCCAAACAAGTAGTAATTTTCACGCCGGGTGACCCCTTCAACTTCAACAACATGGCCTCAGAGCACGAATTCTTCCAACAGCTGCGCCAACGCTACACCTCTTTCGAAGACTCGCTCGATTACCAAGAGCCGAACGACTTGCGCCAGCTCTGGCACACCCCCACCGAGCTCTTCTCGCCCTACTACGGCGAAGCCCTCGCCCGCTACCTTATCGACGACTACAAGTTCCATTTCTATCCCTACCACGACCTCAACATCTACGAAATGGGCGCCGGGAACGGTACCATGATGTTGAACATTCTAGACTATATTCGAGATTATGATCCCGAGGTGTATGGGCGGACAAGGTTCAAGGTCATTGAGATTTCGAACCAGTTGGCGAATTTGCAGCAGCAGGGTTTGGGGCATAGCGCATATACGAGGGGGCACTCAGACAAGGTGGAGATTGTGAACCGCTCGATCTTCGAATGGGATCAGTACGTGTCTTCGCCGTGCTATTTTCTGGCATTGGAGGTCTTCGACAATTTCGGGCACGATGCACTGAAATACGATTACGAAACCGGGGCACCGTATCAATCTCACGTTGTCGTCGACCCCCGCGGCGAGCTCTTCGAGTACTACTCGCGCACATTGGATCCCGTAGCAACACAGTTTCTGGAAAGACGGCATGCTGCGTGCAAGTCATACCCACACCCACTCTCCGGATCGCGGTTTATGGCGAACATGCGATCGCTATTACCGTTCCGAGGTTCCCAGAGTATGCCCGAGTACATACCCACTCGCCTCATGCAATTCTTTTACATTTTGTATCAGAAATTTCCAAACCATAGGCTCATAAGCAGCGACTTCAACAAACTCCCAGACGCAGTCGAGGGGCTGAATGCACCGGTTGTTCAGACAAGATACAAGAGACAGATGATTCCTGTCTCCACGCCTCTTGTAGGTCTCTTCGATTCTGCTTCATCACAAGAATGCTAACTCAATATTGTAGGTCCACCAGGGCTACTTTGACATCCTCTTCCCCACCGACTTTGAGGTCATGGAGCCCATGTATACTGCCATCACGGGCCGATTTGCTCGCACATATACACACGAGGACTTTATGACTAGCCGTGCAGGCATCGAAGAGACGCGGACGAAGAATGGGGAGAATCCGTTGTTGAGCTGGTACAAGAATGCTAGTGTCATGATAACGGTATAGATAGAAGGGTCGCCTCTCACAGAGCCAAGCGAGGCTGCTGTACAAATATCATATTTATCCTTCCCTATCTTGATGTGCATGTATGTGTAATGCTCAGGCGGCAGTCTAGCAATCCGTCAAGGTGGTCTCGAAACGGCAAGACGGCAAAGCTCACAGCCACAGCCACAGCCAAGCCACAATTGAACGACACCTCTCCCGTCGCCGACACCCGCTGCGCGGCACATTAGTCTTACAGCAAACGGTATCCCTTTCGCAGATTCACCACTTTTGCCGTTTTCGGCCACCTGCGACAAACCCCGTCCCTCCGTAGCGACCGCGCGTTCATCGATTAGCCCGTCACGTTCTCTTACCTCGCACCTCCGCACAGCTCCACAGCTCCAACCGGACTCTGAATAGCTCTTTCATTGACGCGACACAACCGGCGCAATGGGGTCATTGGGGTCATACTTCCTAGATGTTGTCTATTCGTTCACGAACTGCATGGTGTGCTTCCCCAGCTCACCACAGCTCAAGATCAACAGCCGGAGCTTCAAGATACAGCGACTGCTCGGCGAGGTGAGCTTCCCCCCTCTCCTTAGCACACATGCATCCATTGACCAGCGAATGTCCAGGGCGGCTTCTCCTACGTATACCTCGTGTCCGACAATGCGAACCAAAAACTCTACGCCCTGAAGAAGATCCGCTGCCCCTTCGGCCAAGAATCCGTCGCCCTCGCTCTCAAGGAAGTAGAAGCCTACGCGCTCTTCTCGCCGCACCCCAACATAATACACTCCATCGACTACAGCGTAGCGTCCGACAGGTCGGACCCGTCCGCTAAGACGGTCTATATCCTCCTCCCGTACTACCGTCGCGGGAACCTGCAGGACATGATCAATGCGAATCTCGTCAACCATACGAAGTTCCCAGAGAAGCAACTGATGCAGTTGTTTTTGGGCGTTTGCAAGGCACTAAAAGCTATGCATCAGTATAAGGTAAGGGAGGGGCCTGGGGGAAAGGCCAGCGAAGGGAAGGCGAAGAGAGTAAGAAACGATGCAGCGAGGGCGGATGCGGAAGCCCAGAGTGAGGCTATGGAGATGAGGGCTAGTAGGAGACATAGAGAGAACCAGGACGATGAGGAGGACATAGAGGCGGAGCCGTTGATGGAAGGTGAAGTTACGATGTCGCAAGAGGGGATTGCGCCGGGTGGGGTGAGAGCGTATGCGCATCGGGATATCAAACCCGGTATGTCGATCCTTACACATGGCATTCGGGATGCGATTGCTAATATGTCATGACAGGCAACATAATGATAGACGACGACGGCGCAAACCCCATCCTTATGGATCTTGGATCCCTCGCGCCCTCCCCCACGCCTATAACATCGCGCTCGCTCGCCCTACAAGTCCAAGACACCGCCGCCGAACACTCTACCATGCCGTACCGCGCACCCGAGCTCTTCGATGTAAAAACCGGTTCCGTAATCGACACCAAGGTCGACATATGGTCGCTTGGCTGCACACTTTATGCCTGTCTAATTGGCAAATCACCGTTCGAGGCACGCAGTGATGAGACGGGTGGCAGTTTGAGTATGTGTGTTCTTGGCGGCGATTGGCGATTTCCGGACGAGGGGAGGGAGGGCAAGAAGAAGGTTGGCGAAGATGTGATTAGAGATAGCGTGAAGGAGGTGGTCAGGAAGTGTTTGAGTGTCGAGGCAGGGGAGAGGCCGGATGTAGATGACTTGATTGGTATCGTGGAGGACGTTATTGCGACGCTACCAGAGGATGGGGCATCGGAGTAAGGAGATGGGAATCTGTGAAGATGTGGAATCTTCTCTTAGATGGTGTTTCTTATGTACCGATTTGGGGCTGGGGAAAACTAAGGCTTTTCTTCTTCCGGCGCATTCTGTATTGTTGTAGGATTACCTGGGTGAGATTACGATTGGATTTATCATCTGGAGGGATATCGGTTAGACGACACCAAGCTTAATATACCCTCTTGAACGCCCAATGTAACGACCTCCACCAACTCTAGTGCTTTTTTAGAATCGTGTGCTTGCACCGAGTGGGCAAGGTAACAACCCCAAAACGAAGACGGCATACATATCTTGCTAATTCACCCAGTAAACTTGCGTCGCCCTTCCATACCACCTGAACACTACACACCGTTTCCTCTACTGCTCCCTACACCTCACTCTCCCCACAGCTCTCAAACTACTCGGCTTCTGTGATGATAGTGGAATCAAGCTCCAGCGATAAGAAGCCCCGACGACGCAGGTCCCATGTCTAGCGGGGCATGCTTTGGAATCCAAAAAGTACCTCGGACATCGCCTTCCAGTACCTTCTAGTGACAATAGAAGTGGTCTCTTTGTAAGACGAGTGTTGTCAACCAGCGAGGCAGTGGATCCAATGTCATCATAACTTTGCCTTGAAGCGATTTTTTGCCGACATTGGCCGTTTATAATTGACCACCTCGCCCACCTCACACCGACAAACCCAATCCGAACAAGAAAGACTTCAGAAGAAAAGAACAATGACTTCCCCAGAGACCTTCAACGGCTGGCTCGGCCATGATTCCAAATCCGTGCAAGGAAACCTTCGCTGGGAATCCTTTGCACCCAAACCTTTCGCCGAAACCGACGTGGACATCAAAATCTCCCACTGCGGAATCTGCGGCTCCGACCTCCACACGCTACGCTCCGGATGGGGACCAACACACTACCCCATCTGCGTTGGCCACGAGATCGTCGGTCACGTTGTGCGCGTAGGCAATGTTGCATCTTCGCGGCTCCAAATCGGCGACCGTGTCGGCGTCGGTGCACAAGCTTTCAGTTGCCAGAAAGAGGACTGTGATGAATGCTCGAGCGGTCTCCAGCAGTACTGCAAGGGCTTCGTCGGAACGTACAATGGAAAGTACGAGGACAGCGGCTACTGGAGTATGGGTGGGTATGCGGACCATGCGAGAGTGCCAGCGGCATTTGCGGTCAAGATTCCCAAGACATTGAAGAGCGAGGATGCTGCACCGATGATGTGTGGCGGTATCACCGTGTACGCGCCGCTGAAGAACAACGGTGCTGGACCGGGCAAAAGAGTCGGTATCGTAGGCCTTGGTGGACTTGGACATTTCGGCGTGCTATTCGCCAAAGCCTTGGGCTGCGAGCAAGTAGTCGCCATCAGTCGCGGCCGTAACAAGGAGAAGGACGCCCGGGCTATGGGCGCAACGGAATACATCGCTACCGCCGAGGACGAGAACTGGGACAAGAAGCACGCAAAGAGCCTCGATCTCATCGTCTCAACAGTATCCTCGCCGGATTTGCCGTTGGCGGAGTACCTGTCTCTTCTCCGCACGAACGGCCAGTTCATCCAGGTCGGAGCGCCCGAGGACAAACTGCCTGCTTTTGCGGCTTTCGCGTTGATCGGTCAGGGGTGCAAGCTTGGAGGCAGCTTGATTGGGAGTCCGAAGGAGATTGAAGATATGCTGGCATTTGCAGCGGAGAAGGGAATTAAGCCTTGGGTGCAGACGCAGCCGATGGAAGAGGCTAACAAGGGAGTGGTGGAGATGGATAAGGGGAGCGCAAGGTATAGGATTGTGCTTGTGAATGAGGAGGAGGCTAAGGCGAGGGGGTTGTAAGAGTATATATGCTGCCATTACTTGAGATTGCTTTCCTAGACTGTATAGTAAGCGGTGGACTTTTGTTCTCCGTGGCAAGTGCTATTGTGTAGTTAGGATACACTCATTGCAATGCATATACCTGACCCTCATATCGCTTTAGATGTAAAGAGTGCAATGGCGAACGTCGTGGTTTCCGTCTACAAACTTGTGAAAACGCTTTTGAAATGTTCGATATGTACACGGGGAGACAGATACTTTGGTACACTCGCTCGTGCCTAAAAAGAGTGCGTCTCGTTCTCTACGCCTCCATTGCCACTCTCTATGTCTTTGCAGTCTTTCTATTATCGGTCTGATACATAGCTTCATTGTAGACTCGCTATCTGGTCGTTTAGTGATGGTGTCAATACGCTTGAAGCTGTTCCATCTTCAATCAGGTAGTGGACGCGAGGCTTTCACGATATCGTGAATTGAATAATGAGAAATAGGGACGTGCAGCAGCAAGAGGAGATGGAGTAGTAATCAGGTCAGGTGCGATTTCTGCTCGTGCTGATGGAAATGGTAGTGTTACAGAGGATGAGGAGAGAAGGAAGATGTGTGAGAATAAAGGAGAGGAGACAGGAATCTCGATCATTGTATGAAGATTTACTACTAAGCTCAAGGAAGAGAGGTTAGATTTAGGTAGAGGAAGAAGTCGCAAGATCAACAATCAGCCGCTCCCCTCAACCTGCGAAGATCAAGAAGCCCGATTCGATTCCGCTACCCAGCATCCCACTCAACCCCCACCATTATTACACACAATCTGTCCACCCCCCCGGACACCGATCCTCCCACGTGCCTCCACAAAATGCTCACATGCCGAACGCACGCCCACATTAAAAGTTTCCACCTTCCATCTTCCACAATATCTCCGCATACCCTGTCCCAGCACGGGATCCCCAAAAAAGCCGAAGGTGCTGGGGCTTGCTATCGATAGTAAAAGTGGCTTGTGATGGGGAATTATTATTGAAATGTCTCTGATCGGTGCCACAAGTCTGGAAGCATGGTACCGTGTTACAGAAGCGTTGCGAGGGACGTGGTACGCATGTTCAGCTGCTGCCTGACCGCCGAGCTGAAAGCAGTGACGTCGAAGACGGACGGACGGACGGACGGACGGTGAGGCAGCGACCTGGGAAGGCGACTGGGCGGGTTTCAGTGCGCCGCGCGTTATTACTGGTCGTCAACGCATTGAAGGAGCACGATGTTGGTTGCACAATAATGGGGAAGATATGGGCCTCGCATGATTTTCTTTAATGTGATCAGGGTATATGGCTTAGATTGTTATAGTTTAGATTTGTTCTACCAAATCCTACTCTGTCTGAAGAACTGCCGTTATAGCAAAGTCCAAAAGGCAAAACTGCCATTGCTTCCATAATCTCATATACACGAGAAGTGTAGTATTCAAAAAGTCGTAAAGGAGAGGACGGGTTCACCTCACTACTGACATAGTAGTGAGAGTGTAGCCCAGGCGTGTCAGCCCGTGTGAAAAGTGATTTCCAAATATGGAACGCCTTGTCTGGATACCCTAAAGTGACCAGTATATGGCCGTAACAAATGAGAGTGATGAATAAAAGTTATGTTCAAAGGTCAAAAAATATTTACAGTAGAAGGAAGCCGTTGAGACACGCTGATGGTGTCCAAGGGAGAAGGATAAGTGGGATATCTGCTTTGAAGCGAAAGGTAATGTCGGCGAAAGACCGGGTGTATCATCGTGGTAGGTGTAAAGCAACAAATTCGAACCAAGGGAATTGTGTATCGCCATGGCGTTGGAGGTTTATATCCAAGCCAGAGGCGCAGTCGAGTGGTACGTATTGAATCGCGAGCTGAAGAGGGGTTGGATCTCCGCAAGGTAGTCTGCTGCACAGTACATGGCGAGATGGCGGTCTTGGATGATGGCGAGGTCGGCCTCCTTCTCTGCGTCGCGGACGACGCCGTTGAATTCTTCGGCAACTTCGCTGAGCTGCGCGAGTTCCTTGCCAAAGGGGTGAACCTGTTTCTCTTCGACGGCAGCGCGGAACATGTCGACCGAGGTTCGTCGTTCGTGCGATGAGCGGGTCGAGTTTTGCCGCGAGAGGTGCTGAACGGACCGCTTCTGTGCTAGGCGTTCGTGTGCACGCTTGCTGTGCGAAAGCGCCCTTTCCGGAATGGCAGGGACATCGGGTACAGCTGGTTCCTCTTCCTGAGATTCCTTCAGCTGCTGCAAGTTACCAGAAGATGAAGACTTTCGGATTTGACCGGATGATGGTGATCTTCGTAGGTTCTTGTTGGCAGCGGAGAAGTATCCGGAGAGGTGGTTTGGTGCCGGTGAAGTAGGCGACGAGGAGCTCACTGAGGAAGCATCAGTGAACGTGTCCCTCGAGCCCTGCGACGATGCCCTTGACCGTGTCGAAACACTGTGGTCAGACTCATCTGACGAGTGGGTTGACGCCTTTGACGATGTTGCCTGGAAAGGAACGATATCGGGTGCGTTGTAGGAGAGCATGTTTGTCGTAGAAACCAGAGCAACAGGGGCGGAGATTTTGGTGCGGTCAATCTGGATACCAAGGTCCTTTACACTCTTGCTGCGGGTCAGTGTTGGTGACGACGTAGTGTTCTGGGCATCGGGACGCTTCATGCGCTTGGTGAGGCCGCGTGCGAGAGACATGATGTAAGTTAATCCGGGATAGATTTGCTCTTAATTGTGGGTAGTGAGCAAGAGGCCAGAAGTTCGGTCCAAGGCCCGGCAATCCTCTTAAAGGCAGGTCGTTGGTTCGTCCGCTTGAGTAGTGTGCAGTAGCTGCGGGGTGGATGACCACGGATAAATTGGCGAGCACACTATCTTAAGTGTGGACGCTCGGGCAGACGCAAAGCGGCACCTGACAAAATGGCAGCGGTCCTGGGAAGAAGAAGAAAGGGCCTGAAGAAAGGGCCTGTCGCAGTGGTGTGTGAAAAGGTAGAGGCGAGGTGATCACAGCCTCAGCGTGTAACCTGATGTTCAATCGGGGCTGGACTTGTGATACTGCAATGACAGTATTTGTGCGCAGCAAACGGTCACAGAGTTGGCCTGTAATTTCGGAGCTCGCGTTGCGTCAAGTTCCCAGATGTGATTGGGGGTTTTGTGATTTTTGTCCTCGCGCAGCGGGTTTCGAAGAACAGCGGGTGGATGAATGGAAGTGAAATCAAAGCAGACTGTCAAAGAACGTAGGGACCAGCGTCGTAAGGAGGGCGTAGACCGGGATCGCGGCGAGAGTGAGCGTAGCTGGTGTTCAAGTCACGCAGGCCTTAAAGGAAGGGATGAAGAGTTGGACTCTGAAGAAGAGAAGGCACTGCAGGGGCACGGGTTGATGAAAAACCAGCAGGACTCTCAGCACTCCTCAAGGGAGCGGGAAGATGTCCTGGTTTTGGTAGGCTAGAGTAGGCCGCGTTGGCCTGTCGAACAGAGATTGGAAGGACACACAAGGGTCAATGCCAGGAACAGTAAGCTTCAGCGAACAGCAGCGCTCAGAGCCCCGGGGCTCCCACACGGGCGGCGACCAAACGCCTAGATACAGTTTAGTCTACGCATCGTTTGCATGAACCTCCAATGATAGACGAGATGGTAGTCGGAATCTAGCGCCATTGTGTCAGATGCCTGCCGTCCTGTGTGCCTCGCGCAGGGATTGAGGCGCTGGTTTGTTTCAACAACATTACGAAGAAGCACCGTCTCCTCAACTATATTTGTGGCTGTCCAGTTTTTGATAGAGGGTCCCCCTACGTAATCTAGGCCCTAGTCGAGGAGTTTCCAGAACGATGGAAACAGAATGAAGCGCTTTTTACTTGGTGAGCACGACTGTTTGGGTTGCGAAACGAGAATGCCCGTAAAACGGACAGCCTCATCCCCAATAAGCTCCAAGCGTCTGAGATCGGATTCGCCATCGTGATGTTGCGTTTCGCGATGGGATGAGCAGCCGGAGAACGCAGGTCCTCGGTTTCTAGGTCCCACAGCACAGCCATCACCACGCTAGGGGCTTTCTCCAGGTTGGTGTTTGTCTGTGGGCGCTAAGCCTCCCGTCCTGAGTCGCTGGGAGGAGCCTTCGCATCGCGCTTAAGGAGATTTTCTTTTGCGGGAAACTCGTCCGGCGCTTCTGCCGTCGTCTTTGAGTTCCAGCTGGCTTGCTGACTCGCTCGCGTACCGAGGTTGAAGGCATCCGTTTCAAAACATGACGGGGAAGAAATGATATCAGAATCGCACGAGTCGAGTCGAGACCGCATGTTGGACCTTGGATGTGCAAGCAGGTGGAGCCGACGTTGGCCCAAAGGATGCGGGTGATCAGCCGCTCGTTCTTTAACGGCGGTCCGCCTTACGCGAGCTCGGGTCGACCTGTACAGTATGGAGTGGTTCTGTCGATGATGGCACCGAAGAAGGATTTCGGATAGTTTCGAAAGCTGCGACGGAAGCGCAAAGGCCTCCACAGCCGTCCCTCTACCATCCTCCAAGGCCTCCATGCTCCATGGGGTCCAGTACACGCCTCATAAAACGAGCATGTTCTAGGCTCCCATCAGCTTGTAGACACAACTCTGGTACCGGGACCCCCGCATCCGATTCCCATTAATAGATGCTCGAGGTTGGTAGCGTCTCCCGGCGATTGCATGAATGTCGATATAATGACCTGAAATAATAACCAATTTCGTCATACTTGTGTACATCGAACATGTTCAATGATTGATGAGAGCGAGGGCCGTGCCCGTTCGCCAAGAGTCGTCTATCTGAGATGGTTACCTTCTCGCGGAGTCGGTCTCCTACTTCATCTACGACCTTGTCGCCCTAAACAACTTCATGTATATGCATACCCAGTTAAATGATGTAGAACGCGTCACCGTACTCCTCTTTCATCTTGGAGCTGAGCAATATGGTTGCACGTCTACGGATGATACACGGCTGGAGCAACTCACAACCCTTCTCATCACTCGACCAAGGCGTACAAAGAGGTCACAATCCGAGCGCATCAGTGCTGTCAAAAAAGGGTATCGCATTGAGTGCCAAGGTTCGTGTGAGACCTCGTGAAATGTTACACTGTACAAGGAGAAATCTATTCTTCCATCGACTCCCACCCCTTCTCGCCATCGCCCTCCTCGTCCCCGCTCTCGCCCTCTTCCGAGTCTGAATCCGTATCAGCCTCCTCCAATCCAACCAGTCTCTCCTTGCCACCAACCTTCATATCCGGCACCTTGGTTGCGAAAGCTGCGCGTACAGCTGCATTCGTGCTTGTGTCCCAGATCTGCACCGCACCTTTGCTTCCTGCGACAGCGAGCCGGAAGCCGACTTCTTGATCGGGGGCAAAACTGGTGGAGAAGACCTTGCCGACGCCGAGGTCGCGCGACACAACCATGCTGGGGCCGGTGGATTGCACGTTCCAGAGTTTGACGGTTTTGTCGGTCGAGCCGGTGACAAGGTAGCCGGGGATCACCGGGTTGATGTCGAAGGAGGAGATGGATGAGTCGTGGGCCTGGAGCATCCAGACTGGCTTAGATGCGGAGGGATCGGAGGGAGCATTGCGTGCATCGTGGCAGTGGATCATACCGCTCTCGGTGGAGATCTGATGGGCGTTAGCTATCAATTGCTTGATCGGGTGATGATGTTCGACTTACGTAGAAGAAGTTGGGATCGTGTGGGTTCCACCGCACTGTCTCGACATCGCTTTCTACTCCCCAGCGTGGCGCTTTGGCATCGGGTGCGCGCATGTCAGCTGCGACTACGGTTCGATCGTAGCTACCACTCAGAAGGATTGTCGATTCAGTGGGATGCCATGCAACGGAGCACACCTTGTCTGTATGGTAGGAGTATGATTTTGCGCATTTTGTCGTATTCAGATCCCACAGCTTGATCGTCTTGTCTGCGGAGGCAGATGCAAGGAGGTTGCGATGGTGGCGATTGGCGGCGAGTGAGAGAACAGAGTCGACGTGGAAGTCGTCGTTGGCCTTCTTCGACTTCTTCTTTTTCTTCTTCGGCTTGTCCGCATTCGCTGCGTCTTCGGCGCCTTGCCCTAGTATCGCATCCGGGTACATGCTATCCACAAGATCCAGGTTCCAGATCTCAATATCCGGGTCCAGGGTGCCAACCGCCACGAAGTTGCCCTTCCCATTGCTGCCTACATTTGACTTTCCGACAGGCAGATCTAGCCATTCGACAGCGAGAGGGATCGCGGGAAGCATGATATCGTGGTGGACGTAGAGATTATCGTCTTCATCTTCGTAGACATAGACTTCCAGATGTGCGACCTCGTCTTCTATGCGCCCGGCCAGCACTAGGTTGTCCGTGGCCAGAATCTGCAGCTCTTCCCGCTCTTCGTCCTCCTCCTCTTCGTTCTTGTCCATGGTGATGTACGGGTCTTCTTCGCCGTTCTCGTGGAAGACCAGCTTGTTGAGGTTGCCGAACATGGCCATGTTGCCGCCGTCGGCATCCTGCTCGTCATCGTCGTAGTGCTCGAGGTCATATTCTTTGAGATCGTCATCGATTTCTTCCTCGTCGTCCATCTTGGTGCCACTGCCTGCATTCGGCTTGTTTTTGTTCTTTTTCTCCTCTTCCGCTTCCTCGAGGTCCTCTTTCGCATCGTCGAGCTGCAGCTTCGCGAGCTTCGATATGCGCTCATATTCGTCGTCATCGAAGTCATATTTCTTGGGAAAGGGCGCCGCGAATCCGCGCGGCACCCAGGAGGTCGCCGTGATCATCGACATTGTGGTGCGATACACGTGAGGCTGCGGTGTGAGAAGTGAGGTAGCAGCACTTAATGTCGAGATTTCGTCCCCACCAAACTCTCAACTTTTTTTAGTGTGGCGCTGTGTGGCGCTGTGTGTGGCTGGAGCTCCCCGCGACTCCCGACTCCCGACTCCCGACTTTTTGCCCGCAACCTTACCGCCTTGGAATAACACTCGACAGAAAGCCGTCAGCTGATTCTGCGCAATGGACAACGGCGGCCACAGTCCGAAGCGGAGGAAGCTCGATCACGCCGAAGAGGGTTTCTCGGTGGCGCCACGCCCAAAGTTCCAGAAACGACTCCATCCCGACGCGGCCAGGTCGCGGTCGCATACGCCCAGACGCGGCAATGGCCCTCACCAGGAATCGTTCCAGGGCGCGGAGCCATTGGTGGAAGACTTCGACTCGATGGCCCTCGACCGCGACTGGTACGGCGGAGAGGAGAACGGGCACACGTTTGGCGACGAGACGCACAACCCGTTCGGAAGCGTCGAGAACCCCTGGGAAGACGCCGAGCGTGAGGCGATACTCACGGAGAAGAAGCAGAACAACCGGGCAAGCCACAGGGCAGTCCAAAAACAAAAGGATGTAGATGCGTGGGAGACCAACCGCATGCTGCAGTCGGGCGTTGCCCAGCGACGGACCTTTGAGGCCGACTTCGAGGACGACGAGGAAGGCACCCGTGTGCACATACTCGTGCACGACCTCAAGCCGCCATTCCTGGATGGGAAGACGGTCTTTACAAAACAGGTGGACCCGGTTCCGGCCGTGCGCGATCCGCAGAGCGATATGGCTGTCTTCAGCCGACGGGGCAGCAACGTCGTCAAAGACAGGCGACAGCGGAAGGAGCGCCAAAAGCAGGCACACGAGGCCACAAATGCGGCAGGAACGACGCTGGGGAATATCATGGGCGTCAAGGAGGACGAGGGGGACAGCGCCGCACCTGCCCCGGAGGAGGAGAATCAGGGAAGCAACAACAAGTTCGCCCAGCATATGAAGAGCAACGAAGGTCAGAGTGTTTTCAGCAAGAGCAAGACGCTCCGCGAACAAAGACAATACTTGCCGGCCTTCGCAGTGCGGGAGGATCTACTGCGCGTGATTCGCGACAACCAAGTCATTATTGTGGTCGGTCAAACAGGCTCGGGAAAGACGACCCAGTTGACCCAGTTCCTCCACGAGGATGGGTACGCTAAGAACGGCCTCATAGGCTGTACGCAGCCGCGACGTGTCGCCGCTATGAGTGTGGCAAAGCGTGTTAGTGAGGAGATGGAAGTCAAGCTAGGCGGCCTTGTTGGTTACGCCATTAGATTCGAGGACTGCACCAGCAAGGAGACCAGTATCAAGTACATGACCGACGGAGTGCTACTGCGAGAGTCCCTCGTAGAGCCTGATCTGGACAAGTACTCCTGCATCATCATGGATGAGGCCCACGAGAGAGCCTTGAACACCGACGTGCTCATGGGCCTCATCAAGAAGGTGCTGGCTCGACGGAGGGATCTCAAGCTGATTGTAACATCGGCAACGATGAATTCTGATCGATTCTCCAGATTCTACGGTGGAGCGCCTGAGTTCATCATCCCCGGGCGTACTTTCCCAGTCGACATCCAATACTCTCGCTCCCCATGCGAAGACTATGTCGACAGCGCCGTCAAACAAGTCCTGGCCATCCACGTCTCTCAGGGGCCCGGCGATATACTCGTCTTTATGACCGGACAAGAAGACATCGAGATAACCTGCGAACTCGTTGCAGAGCGTCTCAAGCTTCTAAACGACCCGCCAAAGCTCAGTATTCTGCCCATCTACAGTCAGATGCCCGCCGACTTGCAAGCCAAGATTTTTGACAGAGCGGCGCCCGGCGTACGCAAGGTTATCGTTGCAACCAACATTGCAGAGACCTCTCTCACCGTCGACGGTATCATGTACGTGGTTGACGCTGGATTTTCGAAATTGAAAGTATACAATCCGAAGATGGGCATGGATACGCTTCAGATCACTCCGATATCCCAAGCAAACGCGTCTCAACGAGCAGGACGCGCAGGACGTACAGGCCCGGGCAAATGCTTCCATCTCTACACCGAGCGCGCCTTCCGCGACGAATTTTATATTCAAACTATTCCTGAGATTCAGCGTACAAATCTGGCCAACACTGTTCTTCTTCTCAAGTCTCTCGGAGTGAAGGACTTGCTGGATTTCGACTTCATGGACCCGCCACCCCAAGACACCATAACAACATCACTCTTCGACCTCTGGGCCCTCGGCGCCCTCGACAATATCGGAAACCTTACATCCCTGGGCCGCACCATGACATCATTCCCCATGGATCCCTCGCTCGCCAAGCTTATTATTACGTCTCTCGAGTACGAGTGTTCCGAAGAGATGCTCACAATTGTCTCCATGCTCAGCGTCCCTTCTGTCTTTTACCGCCCCAAAGAAAGACTGGAGGAGTCCGATGCCGCGCGCGAAAAGTTTTTCGTCCCAGAATCCGATCACCTCACCCTACTTCACGTGTTCACGCAATGGAGAGTGAACGGCTTCAGTGACGGCTGGTGTACTCGTCACTTTTTGCATCCCAAAGCGCTGAGGCGGGCAAAGGAAATCCGAAACCAAATTTCCGACATTATGAAGGTGCAGAAAATGAACCTTGTAAGCTGCGGTACGGACTGGGATGTTATCCGTAAATGCATTTGCTCGGGCTACTACCACCAAGCGGCCAAAGTGAAGGGCATCGGCGAGTACATCAACCTGCGCACTAGCGTGACCATACAACTCCATCCCACATCCGCTCTCTACGGTCTCGGTTACTTGCCTGACTACGTCGTCTACCATGAACTTATTCTTACGTCCAAAGAATACATGTCGTGCGTGACTAGCGTAGACCCGCATTGGTTGGCGGATCTAGGAGCGGTGTTTTACTCGATCAAGGAGAAGGGGTGGTCGAAGAGAGATAAGAGGGTTATAGAGACCGAGTTCAACCGGAAGGCGGAGCTCGAGGCAAAAATGGCAGAGGACAAGGCGGGTGAGGAGAAGAGGGTTGCTGACGAGCTGAATGGACCATTGGTCAAGAGACCTGGCGTTGGTGTTGGGAAGAAGGGAGCGTCGTCTGGAGATGGATTGGTTAAGAGGCCAGTTATTGGAAAAAATCGACGAAGAGGTTTTTGAGCGACCCATTGTTGGTAAGAAGGTTGCTGATATGGTTACGCCAAGCATGTGTGGGACTTCTAGATGTACCATGTGCAAGATATGGAGACTCATCTTTATCATATTAACTACTTAGAAACTCGAATTTGTCATCAATGTATATATATGGAAGTTATTG
Organism: Massarina eburnea CBS 473.64; assembly: GCA_010093635.1. Classification (NCBI taxonomy): domain Eukaryota; kingdom Fungi; phylum Ascomycota; class Dothideomycetes; order Pleosporales; family Massarinaceae; genus Massarina; species Massarina eburnea. Next base: position 296,838 of record MU006799.1, on the reverse strand, counting down.
TACCTACGGTCTACGTTAAATCGTACGTGGATATCTACAACAAAGAAGCAACTCCTCAAACTCCGCGAAGACCACGCACCATATTACAAAACTTTTTCTTCCGCCTGTTTAATATTCTCTTCCAAATCTTTATCACCCTCTCCTCCTCCGCCGCTGACTTGCTCCCTGCCCCTCTTACTCCATTCCCCAGTCGTAGTATCCAACTCCCTCCTCTCCACCTGACCACCATGATCGCGTCTTCTGTAAAAGTCCTCTTCCTTGAGATCCTCACAGCCCCTTGGTACTCTACACATATTCCTCACCTCATCGCTAGCAGTCTTCCAAATCACCTCCCGGACTTCCTTGCCGACCTTTTCAATGGCGTCCATGGCCCAGATCACGTCAAGGTGCTCGTATCCTTCGATGACCTTGGAGTGTACGACATCGACATGCGGCTCGCGATTCCGTTCAAAGCGGCGTAGCAGACGTCGACCATCGACTAATTCGTCGTTGCCGCCGACCCAGAGCGCGAAGGGCGGAGTCCCGGGTCCGTACCAAGCGTATTTGGCGCGATCATCGTCGGTTCGTTTGGGGCGAGGCTGCGACGACATTGATCTATCAGGTTCATCCGACTCGCTGCTTTCGGGAGAGTTTTCCTGTTGGTCCTCTTGCTCATCTTCCTTGTCCTCGATGATCTTCTCTTCGCGCGTAGCGAGAATGCATTTCTGTTTCGCGAAGCACTCGCGGCCGAGCCACCAGCGCATACTCTCTGCCGAGACATAAACGGGCGAGAACTGGAATAGGCGGTCCCGGAGATCGAGCTCCCAGCGTTCGTCGGACCAGTTGAACAGGAATGAGAAGACTTGGTAGCCCATGGCGCCGTAGAAGCGCGGCGGGAGGATGGAGTGCATGATCATCATGAAGGGGATGAAGGCGTGGATGCCGAACATGGCGCGGAACATGCCTGGGCTGATGACGCGCATGAATTTGAAGTACATCTTTCCGATCAGTGGACCTGCGTATGCGGCGGGCGCGAGAGCGCAGAAGACGCTGATCTTGTCACTGATTTCTGGCCGTTGTTCCTTTGCGAGGGCGACGAGTGTTTGTGTAGTGCCCTGGCTATGGGCGATGAGGCCGAGTTTGTCGAAGCCAGTCTCGGAGAGCACCCGCGAAATGAGTGCTGGAAGGTCCATGACGCCCATCTGTCGAATATTCCACGCCCACATTCGAGGATCGCCGTACTTGAGCATCGTGTGCCGTGGGTTGAAGCCGCAGCGGTTGTTCCCGAGCCAGACATCGTAGCCGGACTTGGCGAGGAAGAAGGCGAGACTGTCGTCGTCGTTGGTGCAGTATGCGCCTGCGGATTGGAGGAGACCGTGGATCAAGAGGACAGGGTACTTTTTCTTCTTCTGAGATTCATTCTGGGGCTGGGAAGTTTCTGGGTGGTCGGGGAAGATTTCTGGGGAATGGGGCGCGCGCTCTGAGGGTTTCCTTCTTTGGTATTCGCGCGGGTTGTAGATGTGCCAGAGCTCGATAATGAAGCCGTCTTCAGTCTGTACATCGAAGATTTCGCAGTCGAGCCCGACACGGCGGGCATAGTATCGTACATCGCACGGAATTTTGTCTGGCCCGCCTTCCAACGGTATGAACTCTTCTGATTCCGCCCCTTCTCCACCGTCGTTGATGCTCTTCGTAAGCTCATTTTGCTTCCCTTTTTGCCACGCTCTTTCTGCCAACCTTCGAGCTTTTCGCCGTCTCTCTTCCTCCTCACTAAACGGCCTCTTCTTGTTTGGATCCCTGAATGTGAGTCGCAGCCACAATCGCCCGGCCAATACCGGTGTGCTCGTGAATAGCGCGCCCAAGATGATGACCAAGAGGAAGCACAGCGAAAGAATTGACGAGGACAGGCGAAACAGCCAGCACTGAAACCTGCGGAGTATACTCGGGGGCCCATACATGGGAAGTGGGGGAAACAAAGGGTTCGTTCTTGACGGGGGCGTCTGAGACATCAACGGTGTGTCTGTCTGTCCTTCTCCGCCTCTCTCCTCCCCCAGATGAGCGCCATGGACCGATCCGTCTTTGGACTCTCGCATGTTCGTCTGCTTGGGCACCTCCTCCGAGCGATGTTCTTCGTCCACCTCGTCTCGCAGCTCATTCAGCTTCTTCGCTTCCTCAATGGGTACAGCGGGCAATCGACCCCCGTCTGCCGTTTCGATGACCGCATCTTGAGGCGTGATGAATTTTGCCTCTATAGCTTGCGTCGAGCCCGTCGCGTCATCTTCCTGGTCCGGACTGTACTGCCCTAATCGCTGAGCCTGTTGTGAGAAGTCTAGTGCGGCTTTTGTTTTTGGCTTCGTCTTCTCTTGCGCTCTTTCAGCCTTCTCTTCGGCCACTGTGGGCGTGCTCATATTGCCTTTCCGACGTACTCAGTACGAAAATGGTGTCGAGGTGGGGAAATGCCATCAATTGAACGGGTGTTGGGTGGACAACTCGCAAAGAACTGGTGTCGCTGAAATCGAAACTCTCTAACGCATCAGAAACAGGGAAAGCTACCCAAGAAACCTAGTGGTTACACAGCAGAAATCCGGAATAAGAGACTGAGAGAGGGGGCGCGCGAGGGGGTGATGAAAGGAACGAATATCGCGCGAATTCTGGACGCGTGCATATTGTGGCTGATGGCGGTCTTGTTGATTCACTCGCATGTGCATTGTGGCGCACACGTGCTTTTTGATGATGTCAGTCAGGGTCTGTTCCACTGTTCCAAGATCCGTTACTCATTATTGCCAAGTTTACGGCAGTTAACGGTGCTTATATTCCAAGGGTATCTCTGGAATAGAATCCTTGGGATGGGTCTTAATAGATGACAATAAATGAAAAGGGAATCTCATTGCTTACTAGATGAGATGCAGCGCTTCACCAGGATCTAACAAGGTTCAAAATTCAGAAAGGGTATCCTGATGCATTTTACTATCCTCTCTGTAATCTTATTTATCAGATATTGGCTTCTTGATATATATGGTATATTGAGAGTGAAGCTTTAAACTTTGTAAGTCAAGCCGTCCTGATTCCCATGAGGTGTTTTCCCTTCACTTCGCTTTTTAGCGCACAGACACTCCCCCACATAGATTCCTCCCTACAGCCCCCCTTGCGTGGATTGCTAGCGCTAACACCTTTAGTTTCTTAAAGAAGAGTACCGATAGACACGTGCCAGACATGAGGCGAAGTCGGCGCTAACAGCCCGCGTGATGAGGGGACTGTACGCATGCTCGGATTCCCCTCCATCCTACGTGCGAGCGAACATGAGACCGCAAAAGCCACAGCAATCCGTGCCCACTACCCGCAAAGATCTCTCGAACCTAAAGAACACTGACAAAGAGAAGATGAAGAGCGCCTCAAAGATGAATTCAGCCAATGCGATGCCGGGATTAGAGGTGGAAAAAGAGCAAACACTCACATTTTTGCCTAACGGTCTTATAAGCATGGAGAAGACTCCAGTGCGACTGGTTGAAATGTAAGCTTTTGAATTATCTGATCGGGAAATAGGTACTAATGGTTATGGATAGTGTCAAGCGAAACAGTCTCAAGTCGCCTCTGTTGCGCCTTCCAGCAGAAATCCGCCAGATGATTTGGAACTTTGCGACGAGCGGGTCGAAGCTGGCAATTATCAAACTATATCATACGCACAAAGGATATGTCTATTGTTTAAAAACCTACGGACAGAGATACCAATGGGGATACCGAGCTAGAATGCAGTTCCGTTTACCAGAGGTATGTCGGCAAATCAACTCTGAGATGGCAACGCTTCCCTACTCCAACTGCATCTTCGCTTTCCCCAACTTCTCTGGTAAAGACTTTCACGACATAAAGACCTGGTCCTCTAGGCTTTCTAAAGGTCACCGTAATGCTATCACCGACGTCTCCATTAGTACCAAGAACTATCCCTCCATTTCTCTGGCTCCCCACAAAGTCGACCGGGAGGAATTCAAATCTCTGCGCACCATTTTCCCCGCAATCCAGCGCGTTTATCTCGAGCTGGGGGAACTTGAAAAAATTGATCCTCCTTACTGCCAAAACCGGGCCAAACAAATGCTGGGAGATGATGTCAAGGTTGTCTCCATGAAAGACTAGACTTCCTGACGCTCCGGCCGTTATTCGTATTGAAGACACCGGAACATCCCTTCAAAAATTTCAGCAAAGTGTTTCCTTATTAGCCCTAATTAATTTCCTACGAGCCCATTTCAGCACTTTCCTCAATACTCTGGCGTTGTTACCATGCTTGTCCCCGTTGTTGGCCGCCAGCATCAGACTGTTGTCGGTATTGATGGGCGATCTCCAACGTCAGCTAGGTAACTTCCGTAATAAACATAATAAAAATAGAAATGCCTGTACCGCAACTCTTTTACTCTAAGCTTGATTCACTTCTCATCCGGTACATATTGCTCATCATCCCATTTTCCAGACAACACAAGCTTCTCTTGTCAACCTCGAAACCCCAAACGATATCAATCCTGAAGGTGTATGACAGCAAGCCGCAGTCAGGCCGAGTTCGTATTCGAGAATACGGATGACACTGCAAATTTGTCTGCACGTAGATCATGATATGCGGAACGTAGTCACAATAATAACAGAATCAAACAATCACAAGTCAAAGTCAAAGCAGAACATATCGAAAAACGTGGTATTATTAATTCGCTGATAAGCGGCTCATGGACGTACCCATCAGCATCTTTTACAGTTCCGTGCCCGGCAGCACGCAAGGATATATCTATCTATCCCGTCCTCAATTTGTTAAAAGAGTGTGGTATCATAACTCCATGCCCATGCCAATGCATATTCGGTTGCCCATCGCCGACCATGAAATTCAGGCAATTAAACCATCAGAGCAAAGCAAAACAAAATGTGATACAAGAAAGTAACAAAAACAAGCCGCAGGTGCACTACCTTACAGCATAAACACAGCCAAGCCAGCCGCAACGACACCGAAGCTCAGGCCCATGCGCTCCGCACCGCTGTCGGGACCGTTGGTGTTGGAGGGAGTGGGAGGCGAGTTGGTGGCGCTGGGGTTCGTGCTGTTGCCGGCGGGGACGGTCGAGTTGCCAGTCGTGCTGGGGTAAGGAGCGTTGGAGGAAGCAGTGCCAGTAGGGCCCGGGCTATATCCTCGGGAAAGCAGCGATCCGACAGTGCACAGGATGGAGCCGATATTCACGGGGTTGGTTGAGATGAGAGCGGGGGAGGCTTGGTTGAATTGCGCGGAGCCCTTTACTGTGCCGACGGGGTCCTTGAATGCTTGACATTGAATAGCGGCGAGGTCGGCGCCATCTGCTGAGAGGAGCTCGAGGCCGCAAGTGGAGGTGAGGTCCTGGACGAAGAGGGTGTTGAGGGTGACTTCGAAGGCTTCGAGCTTGGTGTCCTTCTGGATGCACTCGGTTTGCGTGATCTTGACGGTGGCAGCAAGGCTGCTGGAGGCGAGGGCGGCGGCCGCGAAGAGGGTGGTGAAGGACTTCATTGTGAATGTGGTTGTAGTTTCGGGTTGTGGAGTAAACACTCGAAGCTGAAAAGACAGTGTTTGGAGATGGTGAATAAGAAGACGCTGGAATGTGTGATTGCTTGAATGCTGGATGAAGGCACCCGTCCTCCTTATACCTTATATACCTTAAAAGGTGTTCACAGATCTCAGGCCCAGCACGCTTCTGGAAGGGACCCTGCGTCCATACCGTCACTCAGCTCCAACAATAATAATTCTCCTCAGCCAGTGACCCAGACAGCGCCCCACTTGCCAACCCTAAACGAGCCCGAAAATAGACAGAATAGTGAACGAAGACCCACAGTGTGCATTGCGCCCCAAGAATGAGACAAAAGTGGTTGGTCGCGCGCTGCATGGCTGGGATGTGTGAGCGGGGCTGGGGGAACGCCAACCGATGACATTGCGATGTTGCGCAGCCTCGCCACTTTACACAACGTTAGTCTAAATCTATCTTCGTGGCGTGGACGGAGAGCGAGGTCGGGCATAAGCTACATAGAGCATTCACCGGTGACCGATTCACGCTTGCTCCCACTCCTATTCGCCGGTCAGCTGTGCAGAGGGAGCATAAGGCGTGACAATACATGACAGTCCATGTGCCCGAGTATTGAAGGCAAAGGCTTAGCCTTCGTTCGTTTTGTGCGCCGCAGCAGTTAGCGAGTCAGACTAGGTGGCTGCTAAGTGGCGATCCATATGCATGCATGTATTGCTTATGTTGAGTTGAGGCTGAAGATCGGCGATAGGGCTAGCATTCTTGGGAGCTTTGACAGTGAAACAGCGAGAAAGGCACTGCACTGTTGCGAACGTCAAAGGGTCTCAATCCTATAATTCCTATCCTGAAATCTCCAGCCACCATGAAACAGTAGTACGTACCTCAGTGTAACGAGCAAACGTGCGGCCTCGTGTGTGACGTGGGACCGTACCGTCGCCTTCACGTGTCCACGCGTCTTATGTAATTATGTATGGAATATGTATGAAAAAAAGTTCTGTTCCTTCGTGCCTTGTTGGGGTAGCATAGCACAGATCGAAATCAAAATATACGTAAAAGTAAAGATCTTCCCCAAGACCACTACTACCAGCGACTTAGCAGTGCTACGGTGAGATGTACAAGGTTATACTTGCCTCGAAATCGAAATCGAACCCTCAGGGAACAAACCCAAGCCCAATCCCGCAATATCTACTCCCCCAAAGTACACCCCTATGTATCATCGCACCTAATAGGGCAGTTTTTGAAATCGCTTCATAAACCTCCCGAGATCCAAGAGCCAATCATGCAAACCCCGAAAAGTTCGGCCGTCTCACTCTTACCTAAACAAGCTTCTCTCGAGTCTCCTCAAAGTCCGGACTCTCTTCCCCGCCATAACGGCACCCCTACCGTTCCACTCCATCATTCCTCGCATCTTAAAGCGGATGGCCTGATTTGACCCATCAAAGTCAATATTCGCGCCGCAGCGTCCGCCTGACCATGACACGTACAATCTCAGTCTCACCTCTCCCAGCAATCAGATGCCATACCGAACAGTATTGAGGCATATACGCTCCGATCAGCAAGTTGATCGACTAGTTCTGTATGCGCAAAGAAAAAAGACAAACCACACCGATCGTGGAAGGTATCGTATGAAAGAAAGGAGGACGTTGTGCATTGAGGACTCTTACCGCATTGAGAAGGAGGCAAAGGGGTGAGCGAGACACTTACGTTCCAAGGTTGGATTGGAATGATGCCGGTGACGTACGCCACAAATACAGTACGCCACAAATACAATATCTACAGCGTCATACTATCATACTTGATCTTGCTCGTTCAAAGCAAATGTAATTACGCGTAAAGTTCCTCGTCATCCTGCGCCGCGTCGCCAAATCCTCCTTCAGCGATATCAACACTGTTTCTACTCGCATGATTCGCAACAGGCGCCTTTCCTTTGCCCTTGCCATTATACTCTGCGCTCCCACTCGCCGACCCATTGACATCGATATTCTCCGTATGAATAACAACACTGCTACTTTCATCGTCTCTCACAGCCGCCTTCCCCTTCCCCTTCCACTCAGGCCCTCCATTCTGCCCCTGCTGTGTCGATTTCTTCTCGTCCTTACCCGTCCCTTCGAACGTCTTTCTCACTGTATCATAATGCTGCAGTTCGTCCGCACTGACACTAGGCACCAGCTCTCTATGCGCATCGATGAAATCTTGCTCCGTGACCATAACAGCAGTGTCTTCTTCTGTGGCCATGTGATCAAAGAAATACGCAATAGTGATTTGCGGCGAATGTGCGGCATTGTATGCTTTGACTTTTTCGTCGACGGCGCGGGCTTGCCGCGTGATGGCTTTGAGCATTGCATCTGAGCAGAGCGCGTACATGTCGGCGCCTGTGTAGGTGAAGGGCAGGCCTTCTGCGACTCTTTGGAGTGATAGGTCAGGATGCAGAGTAAACCTAAGACATGTCAGCATTTGGGTTTGGTCAGAATTGGAAAGGTGGGAGACATACTTTCGAGAGAGAGCTTCTAGAATGGTCTGCTGCTTCTCATGCGTGTCTGAGACACCTAGATACAGCATCTTGTCGAAACGACCTGGTCGCAGAAGCGCTTGATCCAGTAGATCCGGCCTGTTCGTTGCACCAATAACGAAAACACCCTCGCCGCCGTCGCTCATGCCATCGAGCTCAGCGAGCAGTTGACTGACGATGCGATCCATGACACCTCCGCTGTCGCCCTGGTTACCACGCTTTGGCGCAACGGAATCCAGTTCGTCGAAGAAGACGACACAAGGCCTTGCGTCGCGGGCACGTTGGAAAACACGCCGTACATTGGCTTCTGACTCACCTATGTACATGTTGAGAAGTTCGGGTCCTTTGACACTGAAGAAGTTGAGGGAGAATTCGGTGGCGATGGCTTTGGCGAGTAGCGTTTTTCCTGTACCGGGTGGTCCATAGAACAGAATGCCGCTACGTTTCTTCATGCCCTTGGCAAACAGTTCTGGACGTGAAAGCGGTAGTTGGATAGTTTCCATGACAGCATCTTTGACGTGGGAGAGACCACCGACATCTGACCAGCCAACGTTCGGAATCTTGGGGGCACCAATGGCATCGGCGAAATTCTTCCGCGCTGCCTCTACAGCACTGTCAAGATCAGCCTTTGTCAAGCTGTTGCTAAAGTGACCACCTGCAAGCTCGATATCTCTAATGGTGATAGCTTCAGCAAGCGCCAACTCTTTTGATGCGGTCTTTGCAAGCGCCTCAATGCGATTTCTTTTGGCTACCAGGGCACGATCGACCACATCTACGAGGTCACCAGCAACCAGGGCTGCAGTCTTGACAGCGACATTGGAGAGGTCAACGTCGGGCGAAAGTCGGATACCTGAGTCGTCGATGATGCTGCGCAGGATGCCTTCCCTCTCGCCTTCATCCGGGGCTGTCATTTCTATCTCGTGGGTGAAGAGTCCGCGAATACCTTCCGGGACTTTATCGATATCTGTTGTGGTTGCAACGAGAGCCCGAGAGTCCGCTAGGATTTCTTTGAGAGCAGTGTTCATTCGATCAGCGTTGAGCGCATCAACATGCCTAACGAGTAACGCAGTGAACTCAGCACCGCATGTCAAAGCACGTTCAGCCCTTGCTTTCAAGAAACCTTCCGTCTTGACATCGCCTGCACCCCCTTCACTGAGTATGTCGAATGCGTCGATGGAGAAAGTATGCAGTCCCAGGTCTTCGCAAGCCCTGGTAGCTACCGTGGCCTTTCCGATGCCACGTTGCGTAGATGTAATCAAGACTGCTACAGGCGGAAGGCCTAGGTGTATCGCTCTCGGGCTCGTAGCGGCCGCAATCAATTCCCTTAGTCTTCTTCGAAGCGATGAGACATAAGGCTTGGGCAGCTCTTCGATTGCCAAAGGCTTCTGGCTCGGCCCGGCTGGCGGTCTTTTTGCCCCTAAGTAGTACTGCCAGGCACTATTGAGGGGTGCGGGTGTTTTGCCCTGCTCGTTTCCGTTCATCTCCATCTTCGTACTAGCAGCATCAACTCTCGCAACCCCGCCCCAAAAGTCAGGCTCTTCACCTCCACGAGACTCACTCGAAGACGATGTGACATTGCCAATCTTAAACCAGGTGACAACCTTGGGCTTGTTGCTGCCGACAGACTGTTCGCTTTCACCCTTTCCAGCTTTTGACAACAATTCATCACTTGCAGCTTCTTCTTCATTGGCATTCTGGAATACTGCGCGTCCGAGGGACTCGTCGATGGCCACGCCAATCAGATCGCCCGTCTTCACTATCCGTCGCTTTTGTTCAAAGTGATCTTTGAGGGCGGCAAACAAGCTGGGTTGCAGGAGACGCTCGGACGAGAGTGGGGTAGATAGCTTCAACAGTGTAACTTCCTTGGCCGATGGTGGCAATGAAGAACTAGTCAACCGTGGCTTTTGGACGGCCCCTCGTGGTATGTGCGAGGGCTGGTGTGGAGCCAGAGTTGTGATGCGAAGATGAGAAGGACTTCCCATGTTTGCGAGTAGGATGGGAGAAAGGTAGACTTGCGGGGAAGTGCTGGGCGGCTGAAAGCCCGAGAAGCTAGATCTAGTGTCCCAGTCGTCCGACTTGTTGACAGCGTATCTTGCAACCTTCTTCGACATGCCCTCTGGTAAGCCGAATATCCTCGCCGGACGCCACTCGGGGCTGTCGTTGTGGTAAGCACCAAATGCGCCAAAGAGCGGATGGCTCGAATGCTCCGGTGCGACTTCTACCTTCACCCAGTCGCCTGAGAAACAACCAACCTTGACCAAGGTGTTCGTGTCAACGAACACGCGTGTCTCTTCGTCGTCATCGGCCCCTGGTTTTGGATGGACGAGCTCGTCCGGTATGATCTGCAAAAGACCCTGTGCCTTGAATACTTTGCTCCTAGACGAGGGACCACCACGCGCGGTAGTGGTAGTGAAGCTGGAGAAGACCGAGCCGGGCGAAGTAATACCGTTCGTATGGAAGTTGCCGGGTCGGGGGGTGGCGGAACTAAATGCGGAAAGCACGCCAGACGACTGTGATGGGAGTAGAGGGGCGTTCAAAGATATGATGTCTTCGGCGTCGTCCGAAAGGTCGCCAGCATCAGAGCCCGACAACTCAGCCTCCAGCTGGTCTGCAGACCCTTCTTCGGGTATACCATTGCTCTGAGAAGCCGTTCGGCCTTCCGGCGCTGAATAGAACTGTTCGTTGGAGGTGTCTTCCGATTCATCATCGCCAAAGCCGTTCGATATCGGCGCCGACTTCGCCGATGGCAGGACGTGAACGCCTTTCGGGCCACGGTGGGACTGCAGGACGACGATGCGTGTGCTGGGCAGCAGCAGGCCTTGTGACAGCGGCTCGCATGCCGTGATCTTGGCGGGAGGAGGCGGCACGTGGGTGATGGGATGCGCGGGCAGCGGCAAAGGCAGCAGGTCTCCCGAGTGGACAATAGTTGGAGCATGAAGCACTTCGCGAACGGCATCCGTCCACACTTGTTCTTGGACAGACTGGTCCACGCCATTTGGTTGCCTCCCAGCATAGCCGTTCGCTTTCGCGTTTCTACCATTACTATTGCCATTGGGCCGCCCGCCTCCGAAGCCACCGCCAAACCTGACATGCACCTCATCCAGCTTCCTTAGCGCGTCAGTGTCCAGAGTGACGTATACCGTCTCCAGGCCAAGGGGCACCACGTCGTATATACGAATCTCAATCGGCGTGTCTCGTCTTTGTGTTTTGTTAGGTGCGACGGTGTGGAGGGCCTGCGAGAACGACTGCAGGGCGATGGAGGATGCCGGGACCTGGAGGGACGAGTGCGGTCGCGAAGCCGCGTTGTTGTCTTTGGCAGCAGGTCGGACGGGCAGTATGGTCCATGGGACGTTCTGGGAAGCGACGATGGAGCTCGGGAGCCAGGGCGTGATCGCGACGTAGTGGACGGGCTTTGCTTCACCGTTCGCATCGACCTTCGCATCTACGCGTCTCTGGTCAGACTTTCTTTATTGCACATGGGAATAGAGGACCTGGAATGTATACCTTTGGCCCAAGGGAAGAGATCGCTGAACAGGTCTTCCGACAGCACGCCTTCCTCACCCTTCATACGGTCGTCGAGCAGCAGGCGCGCTGATATGGCAGGCCGATCGAGACGCCTTCTCCGCCTCCTCTTGCGCGGATTTGAAGCGCCATTATGCACCTCCATCTCTGCGACAACACAAATTGACTCAGAGGAGTCAGGAGTATGGAGGTGAGGGAGCTGCTCAGCATCGCATTGCGGTTCCGATAGGATATGCCAAGACAGTGGACCTCGGCTCACTCGGGAAGCCGATCCATCGGCCGATGAGTTGCGCCGCGCGCGTGAGCCGACCGGACCGTCAAATTGAGGGGTTTAAACGCTGTCACGACGATAATAATCAAAGTGCGCTGCAAGTAGATGCAATTAGTTGAAAATACGGGTAGATATTTATCGTTATGCAGACAATGCACATTATTATCCTGCACCCTCATGATCGAGGTGTCGAGCATTGCATAAACATCTCCGATTTAACTACTTTCGGCTAGTGTATCGCGTAAGGCTCGGTTCACGTGATTCCCCATCACATATGTACATATTACCTCCATGTACCTGTCTACTTATGACTTTCAGGTAGTGTACCTAAATCCCTTAATCTCCCTATCCGTCATGTCCAGCCAGTCCTCATCACCCGCCACGGCGATATCATCAGCCCGCTCAGCGTTACTCTTGCGACACAGATACCCATACGCCAAAACCAGCGCCATAGCCACGACATAGCATACAATCATGGCAACAGTTCCGCCAGTGTATGCAGGGGCTTGATCTGCTCGGAACGTTTGAGGTCCGATGATATTGCCGATAGCCCAGGCGACATAATAAAAGGCAAACAAAACAATCCTGGACGATTCATTAACTCTCTTATTCAGGCTGATCTGCACGGGTGAAACTTACTTCTTGGTGTGACCGGCAGTGTTGGCCTGGTAGACGGACACGAGTGTCACGTATGGAGCCCAGTATGTATACAGAATATAGAGTCCAATAAGCTGGCCGGCAAGATTGCTTCGTGGGAGAGTGTAGCAAAGAACAGCTCCAAGCAGAGGCAACACGATCGAAACAGCAATTATGGCAATGCGGTACTTGCGTGTCGCCGCCGCAAGGAAAGAAAGTCCAATTCCGGACAGCGTGCTCATTGCACCTGGCGGCATAGCCAACAACGAAGTTTCCAACGAGTTGAATCCAAGACCGGAGATGATGAGCGTGTTGAAGGTCGTCAAACCACCGTTCGGCACTTGAAGTGCGACGATTGCGAACCAGATTAGCCATGTCTTGGGATCCAGAATAGCTTCCCAGACTTGTGCTTTCTTGAACACTTTTGATTCGACGCCCGTGTTGTCGGATGCTTTGCGTTGGATTATCATTAGCTTCTCACGTCCGGAGAGCCATTTTGCTTCCATTGGGTTGTTTGGACTTAATCTGTCAGTGTCGGATTTATGCACTTGCTCGGAAAGATGGCTTACAGAAAGAAAAAGACCACGAATGCCCAGAGAAAGGTAAAGGCCCCTAGGGCAAGGAAGAGGATCCTCCATCCGGCGAAAGTGCCTTTGTGATAGCTGATGAGCCAGGAACAGAAGCTGTTGAGGATAGGTGCGATGACGTTGAGTATAATGCTAACCAAATTGTCAGAAAGGGCATCGAATTAGAATCCCAGACGACAAACCTGTTCCTCTTTGGCTGCTCTTCAGGTCGATACCACATAGTAACAACTAGAGTTATCGCTGGGATGAGCAACGCTTCAAAGCCGCCCAAAAGAAACCGACAAATGAAAAGTCCCGCAAAGTTCGAACAAGCCGCCATGCACATCTCTGTAACTCCCCACATCAAAACATTCAAAGCGAAGAACTTGATCGCAGGCATACGCTGCAGACCATACGCAGCTGGACCCATGAAAAGCAGGCCTCCGAAGAAAGGAGCGCTGCCGCACCAGGAATAGTGGTCGCCAGTCAGCTTGAGGTCTTCTCGAAGGCCATAGATGGCCGCTCCGGAAATGGCTGTCTTGTCGAGGCCGGACATTGTTGCGCAAACAAATAACTGTAGCAGAATCAGGATTGCGATCTCGCCATGTTTTATCAAGTCCTCACAATTGGAACCAATCTCCAGTCAACCTTGCGCATGAGCAGCTTTTCCTCTTCAGCGGTCCATCCGTCTCCAATCTCATGGCCATGCTGTGCGATGATTTGCGCAGCAATGTCGACATCTTTCGCTCTACCAGCTTTGACGGCTTTAATGGCAGCATCGGCAGATAATTCGACGGAACCATGCCCAATTGAGGGAGAAATATCGTTGTTCGATGGAAGTTGGATGATCTTGGCCTCACCGTTGACTTCGCTGGTGGCGCCCATGTTGAATAGCTACAAATTGGGCACAGTTGATCGAACGTATAAATAAACAATTAGGAAAGACCGAGACTGCTTGTTTTGGCGATGAACTAAGATTTGCACACTGGAGTAGCAGAAGACAAATATTTCAACATGCACGCATTTGCCCGTGGCACTGCATAAGCATTGTCTTCCAGCTTGCGGGAAATGGACCGTCAACCATGCCGAGATAGTCATTGGACATTAGATAACAACTTTTAGCAGCTTGTTATATCCAGGTTTCCACCGTTCCGAACATACTTTGTTCTTGAGCGCAGCCAACCATTTGTGGAGTACGACCAGCTCTATCTCCACTAAGAGCGCCGAACCGCTTGACGCTTGATAAGGAGCTCGGTGGTGAGATACCATGACTCGCCGATAGGCTTTCGGCGTTACAACCAGCCAACGTCTCTTGTAGACCTTGCGCGGGAAAATGCGAAGCAATAATTGTTTGCCGCTGCAAGGCATCACGAGGGTGCGGGAAGAGGTGTGGGTACGAACTTTCTCAAAAATACATATCTATTGAATCCTTGCACATACATACTACGACCCGAAACTCATCACCCAGAAGCCAACTCAGTTCTCGTGCTGTGTATACTTTATCCTCCTGCAATATGATCGCGTCTGTAGAACCAAAAACAACACAGACAAAAGAGCCTCTTTACCCTGACTATCTCCGTAGGTTACTCGTCCAACTACCAAGGCTCACTTAATGATAGCATCTTTAGCACACTACGATCCTCTCGAGAAAGTCGAAGAAGTTGGTCCTTTTGAGCACGATGACCCTGGCCACCGCGCAGATCCAACACTACCGAACCTATTAGCTACCGCAACCAACGTTGTCGAACTCAGTCCGCACTGCGGTTCTGAACTGCAAGGCGTTCAGCTAGTAAGTCTCTCCCAAGTGCGATAACATCTCAACGTCTAACCACTCACTCAGACGGATCTGTCAAACGAAGGTCTCGATGAACTTGCCCTCTTCACAGCCCAACGGGGCTGCGTCGTGCTCCGCGAGCAGAAATATCTCGGCATCGGCTTCGAGGAGCAGAAGCGCATAGCATCCTATTTCGGACCACTCCATAAGCACGGATGGATGCCACATCCACAAAACGGGCCCGTAGAATTTGTCATCGTATACGACTCGAGAGAGGATCTCCGGATCCGTAAATCCTGGGCAAGGAAGAGCCCGATACAGTTCCACGTGGATCAGTCTCCTGAGAGCCAGCCCCCTGGGATGACCTTCTTTTGCATGTTGGAGTCGCCGCAGGGCTCGGGTGGTGATACTATCATTTCGAATGTGAGCAATTATGCGCTCTTTGAAGGTCTGCCTTGTTTCGCGTGCTGATGATATGGACCATAGATGCACCAAGCATTCATGCGCCTTTCACCATCGTTCCGAAAGCGCCTCGAAGGCCTCAACGCAATCCATACAACAGCCAACCCCATCATGCGTGAAATTAGGGACAATGGCAATCTAGCCGTTCTCCGTCGCCCCATCACCAAGTCCATTCATCCAGTTGTGACAGTCCACCCCGTCACGGGCCAGAAAGCGTTATTCGTGAACTCGTCTTACACACAAAGTATCGTCGGATGGGACGAAGAAGAGTCTGGTTAGTAAACCCGAGTGATTTAGATCAAAGGATGTTGGCATGGCTGACAGAGTATGTGCAGATTATATGCTTAAGTTTCTCTTCGACCACATCAACAGAGGTCAGGATTTCGCGTGCCGTGTTCGCTACGAGCCGGGCACAATCGTCTTATGGGACCAGCGCATAACCCAGCACTCGCAGACCTTGGATTACGCCCCGGGTGATCGTCGCCATGCGTTTCGGTTGACTCCGCTGGCGAATAAACCTATTCCTAGCTTGGTTGAAGATGATGATGGGGAGTGTGCAAAGGATGAAGGGAGGGTTTTGCTGAGCCTTTGCTAGCTATAGTGTGTAGGAGACTTTAGGGGTGAGAATTGCTCGTTGTGGGAAGCCATTTTGGATGATTTTGATGTCTTTTGATGATCTAGGGGGTTATTTTGTGGAACAGTGAGGGAATTAGATACTCGAACGAGGTTTTATGGTACTAGTAAAATCTTCACCGATGTTGAAGCGCTGCAGCAATGAACATATTTAACAGTGGTAAAAGGCGGAGAATTCACGACCCCCCGAGTTTAAAGGTTGGTTGAGTGTGAATAAGATAAAATGAAAAGAAAGAATAACAACCAATCCGTCTCGAAAGATGAAGATCTTTAATGCAAGCATGAGGTGAAAGACTCAACTTCCAAAACTCGTCCCGTTTGTTGGAGCCAGAAGAGGCGACTAATCGAGCTAACAATACATCGAGACAAAGTACGCTACCATGAAATGGAGGAAGTAGCTCTCTCACGTGCTTTTTGTATTCATGTCGCAAAAGAATCCAAGAAGGAAAAAAGCTATCAATGACAAGTGAAATTGGTGCCTAATGGAAATCATGTAGAACTCCTAGTGGCCCAGTATAATTTAGATACATATATGCCGACAAGAAGGAAGAAAAAACCGAACACAACTAACAGGAAAACAACAGATTATAAAAACCACATCCAGTATCTCTCCCTGCAACAGTAAAAAGAGCATAAACGAAAACTATTACTACAACTTCGCCAAAGGAGCGTTACGAAGATACAGCTGAGACGAGAAAACGACATAAGCCCCGTTACGGCCCACCAGACGATACATCCATCATTCCCTCGTCGTGACTTTCAAACTGATGCCTTTTTCCCGCAATACGGATTGTAGCGCATTCGGTAGCCTCCCATCAAATGAGCCCTCTCCACCATCTAGATCGCATTCTATAAGGGCGATACTCCTCAGGCAAGGGAACAGTGTCAAATTACAAATAACATCTCGGATCCATTTGTACGAATGCGTCGACAACACGGTTTTGTTAGGTAAATCCGACCAGAAACCTTCATTTCCGTATATGGCCCTTGGGATTGAAAAGTCGAGCTGTAGTGTCTGAACGCCCAACGGTAAAAGACAAGGTATATTATTGCCGTTATTGAGACTTGTCCAGATGTCAGTGGCCGGGTAGTAGTGTGCGGCGTCAGTGCGTGAGGCTCTGGTGAGGAACAGGCCCGCCGCGACACGGATATGTTGGAGGTTTGTGAACGCGCTGAAGTCTGCTTGTGTACCATTGGACGAGCGATCACCGTGTATATATGGGCCTGGGAGTTCGAGGATAGTTAAGCGCTGTAGGACTCGGTGTATGGGTTGAAGTGCGCCGATGATGTGAGTAGCGCTCCAGACCTCGTCGTTGACACGGACGGTGAGGTCGCTGACGTTTGGTGTGTGGAGAAGCAGTCTTCCTAAAATTACTAAAGTTTGATATTAAAGATTAGAAATGTTGTTTAGAGGGATGTTTGGTGCAATGCACGCTGATACGTACAGGTGGATAATCCGAGATTGCCAAAATCCATGGTCTTTAAGTTGGGTAGTATTGGCATGCCTCCGAACTCCCTAAAGACAAGAAGTGCGTCGACTCCAAGCACATTCTGATCAGGTATTGGAGTCAACATTCGTCCATTGGGTAAAAGAGTAGGAATAGTGCTATGGTCGGTTGAAGAAAGATCATATCCGGCAAAGAACTCTTCCACGTTTGTCCATCGAAGGGTCGTTAGGATCGCCAATATGCACTTCGAGTTAACGTAGACCGTGCTGGGTTGACGCACTAACTTCGTTCCTCCGGAATTAGAGATGACCAAATTGTTTGCGTTCCTGATATGGGCTCTCAGTAATAAGGACCGTAAATCCATATATGCCGGGAGAAGTTCCCCAGGATATAATGAATGGGGGCCATGGTAGCTAAAGTCTTCACGGTTTTTGTCACCATCACAATGGTCTTGGATGTTGACAAGTACTGACCGCAGTTCTGGCAGCTTACGAAGAACTTTTCTAATACCTGTGGCATTTCGGGTGTATTTGCTCCATATACAGTCCAGTTGAACATGCCAGACCTTACTCGCCAGCTCCGGATTCTCTCTAAGCGAGCGCAAAAAGTAGACAGTGGTGTGGGACCTGAGATGGTATTTCGAAGGCCAATGGGGCCAAGGCGGAATCTGGGCTGGAAGCGTTACCCATCTGTAGAGATATTTCTCACCCATGCTCTTGAAGCTGGAGCATGCCTGGACGATGTGGACGAGATCTCGAGGTTGGGCATAGTAGAATATTGCTTCGAGAATTTCGTTTGGTAACTGAGGAGGACTGGTCATGGCGTTTTCTCTTGGTGGCTTAGGCTTGTGCCGTGCAAATCGTGAGGCGATGAGGACGCGGATGGTTTCTCGACTGGACCGTTTATATTAGATCGTGAACACCTTTACGGTGTAGAGGAGGCTGCAAAGTTGACTGAGACAAACGAGTTGGAATTCTTGACTGGCCCGTCAAAAATTTGTTGCGTACTGTGGCGGGATACATCCAGTAATAAGGGTATGGATTCTGTGGTGGCCGAGACATGTATGAACCAATGTCCGGTCCTCCATTATAGCGCGCCTCAACATCTTTACTGGGCCTCGTGAGTAATGTCCTGGCTGGAGAAGAACTGCATGTTATTAGATGATTGAGGGAAAGGGACACGTTAGTAAGTACATTGGGAATGTAGATTATTCGCGAAGGGAGTTGCACGTGAGTTACGCAAAATGCGACAAGTTAAATTCAACACTGAGCTAGATGCTCGTACAGCCTCCAAAAAGGGAGTGACGAGAGAGGAAAGAAGGACCTTGACAATGTCATTGTAGATGCTATGGTAAGGATTATTTCTGGGCATCCTGTATGCGTGGGAAATCGCATGTAGATGGGAAGGGAATGCCACCGCATGAGTCCGAGGCAGGTACGTGTAGCACTACAATCGTGAACAACATAATCCCTCCTGCGCGTATCTTCCACAGGTCGGCGGTCCCGGCCACTCTTCATATCCATCTTCGGATGCCCCCACGATCGACGTGGCAGGATGATCGCGCAGTGTATATAGATCACGTGAAGGATCGTGACCAGGGTCTGGCGATGGCGGTGTAGAACTTCGGGAACGAGGCGTTGTACTATGTTCGCCTGCAAGCCAACGTAGCTCTACGGCGACGCTACGCGAGCGGTATAGTAAACATCGGACCGATAGACGAATGTACAGCTATCACATATTCAGGTGACTTGCGGTGACAGTTTCGCCGAATGGTCCCACGTGCTCGTCTGTCATTTGCTTCCTGAAGAGCTTTGTTGAGTAAGATGCCGAGCATGCTGTGGCAGCTAAGATGTAGCAATCAGTATCCACGACGTTTGTTTCTGCCTCCCCTCCCCCTCTTGCGGTCGCCCCAGTTACCCCTGAACTTGTGCCCACCACCGTGGTGTCCATTCCGTTCATCGCGTTCCCGCTCCTCCCTTTCTTCCTTCTCGCGTTCAGCCTCCCTCTCCGCCCGCTCGCGCTCCAGCTCTTCCGGCGACTTCTCGACGCGGACCTCTGGCTTCTTGAGATCGGTGGGGAATCTGGGATGCGCTCCGTATTTGCAGCCCTTTCCCTCGGGGCAGAATCCGGCTAGGTAGAACGAGCAGAGCCTGTCCCGCTTCTTGTGTTTCAACGCGCAGTGAGGGCCGAGCGGGCAGAAGCCGCGGTCGTAGTGCGGGCACGGCGGGCGCTTCGACTCGGGATCGATGTGGAGGTACAGACAGTCGTCTCCATTAGAGCATGTCAGGGTACGCGCGTAGTAGGAGCATTCGGGCATGCGCCGCAGGTTGTACTCGTGAAGAAACTCGCACGCCTCCCCCTTCTTACAGAGGCCACGGAGCCAATGTTTGCACACGAGGCTACAGAAGACAGTCAGCTCTGGGACCAAGATGAGTGGCTAGATAGAACGCACTTGTTGTAGGAAGACGAGACCTGGTGCTTGTCTGGACAGCGGTTCCCCAGCGGGCAGTGGCCTTGCATGTAGGCTTTGCATAGCGGGCGGTCTGGGTCAAGGCCGAAGCGATATTCCCTACGAAGGAAGTTGCTGAAGTTGAACTCGTAGGCCGGCTGAACCGGGTCGGGCTTTGCCATCTGCTGGTCGGGCTCGGTGGCCCTCTGCACTTCCGTCATTGTCGTGTCCTTGGATTGCGGTCCCAAAGGATTCTGCAGTTCTGCAGGTGTCGCGCGGGTGGTCGGCGTGCTTCCCCGAGCCGTCAGGTGCAAGCTGCAGGCGCAGACAAGGTATTGTAGTCGATTTGTGCGGGGCGGTGGATGGTCGATGGATGTTGTTGGCTGTGCCCTTGACGAAGCATATCACGTGAGGCAAAACGCCAAGGCACTAGCGCGGGCGATCTTGTTCACGCCGCATCACTCTGCAGCTGTATGCGAGGACAAGGACATTCCAGCTCTCATCTTTGTTGTCTCCAGGACATGCTCAGACATTATTATTATTGGCTCGGCCGGCGACCACGATGGCGCCTATGTGGGGACGACTGTCGCTCGTATCCACCCGCCGGTGAGGGTATCGGTTGTCTAAATGAACGCGCGCAATATCGGTTCCTCCCGTCCATTACATACCCTCTGACGCCACTCCCTCACGGCCACTGATGTATGCACGCTTTCCCAAAAGACAGGGCTATGTATTCAGCTCCACACGGTCGTCGTGGTCTATCCTATCACATACTACCGTCGTCCCCAGGCCTGGCTAGCTTGGCAGCTTCATTTGAAGACCGTGGGGGAGTCGTTGTCATATCGACGTTGGGTCCATTCTCATGCAAGCCGCCTTCCGGATTGCATGGCATTGCAGCCTGACCAGGTCCAAGCCATGGCTTCACCGTCTTTAACTCAAGGTGCCCTAGACTACAATAGCGTCCGCATGCATAGCGTTTCCTTTTTAGAAGTAAGCACACTGTCCGCTAGCATCCGCGATGATCATCGTCGGTACCTATCAGTGCTATCCAAGTATAACAAGCACGGATGGACGTCAATTAGTAGACATCGGTTCACCAATTGTTCTGGCTGTGGTCCCTTTGTTCAGTTTTTCGTCCCCATGAACCTACAAGTACGACGGCGCTCGTGGGGTGTCTGTAGTGCTACGAAGCTTTCACCGTGTTCCATATTCGTGCAATCCTCGTTACAACCCCATTGAACACTCATCCATCCTGTTTCCCTGACATCAATACTGTATCCCTTGCTGTATTCCTGCTCCTCCTCCAGTCTTACCTTCAAAGGTACTCCGGACTGCGCCTTCTTCACAGCCTCTGACGTGCAGCTCTGCTGCGGCTAACGCTTAAGCGGCACTCACCATGTTCCGACCATCGCCGCCCTACGTTAACCACGACCCAAACCACAACAACTACTTTTCTACACCACCCCCAGAAAATATGTACTGGAACGCCGTCTACTATCCCAATTGGCGCATCTACCGCGACCAGCCTCCCGCCTCCCTCAACTTCGATGTTCTATCTCACGTATTCTACGCTTTTGCTTGGTGAGACCACTTCCCCGCACACATTATTGCTTCTGCTAACATGTCTCCAGGGTGAAGCCGGACGGTACTGTATATGTAAGATCGACTAGTTCTGGTGTTGACACTCGCTGACGTTTCTAGCTCAGCGACGAATGGGCCGATTCACAGATCCCGGTGGCTGCAGCTGGGGATGTTCCTGGGACCAATGGCTGTCTGAATGCGTTCGCGTTGCTGAAGAAGAAATACACCATGTTAAGGGTGGTGTTGTCAGTTGGTGGTGGTGGCAAAGGTAGCGAACCTTTTGCAGCAGTGGCTCGACACCAACACTCTCGCCAGAGGTTTGCTCAGACTGCATTGGGATTGGTGCAGCAGTTTGGAATCGATGGCATCGATAGTAGGTGTTAATTCCCGGCTCAACGACACATGTGCTAATCATTATACCAGTCGACTGGGAGCACCCCTCTGATTCCCGACAAGGAGAAGATTATGTTCAACTGCTCGCCACCCTTCGGCACCACCTACCAGCTCCCCAGTATACTCTAACTACTGCGTTACCGGCTGGCCAATGGGCCCTGCAGCATATAAATTTGTCGCATGCCTCACACTATCTCGACTTGATAAATCTAATGTCGTATGACTTCTCGGGGCCATGGGTAAAGAAGTGCGGGCACCATGCACAACTTTTCAGCCCAAAATCCCCGCATTCCCCGGAAGCCGCCATCTCGTGTCACTCAGCCGTCTCCTACATGGTTCGACAAGGTGTGCCACCACACAAGATCGTCATGGGAGTTCCTGCATATGGACGGTCGTTCACTGGCTCCAAGGGTGTAGGCCACTCGTACTCTGGATCGGCGGGAGAGGAGGGTACGTTTGAGTATCGAGACCTCCCGCGTCCAGGTGCGAAGGAATATATCGACGACCAGATTGGCGCGGCGTACTGTGTCGGAGGCGATGGTGGCTTCGTCACGTACGACACTCCCCGCACTGTCCATATGAAAGCGAACTACGTGCGACAGAACGGTCTCGGGGGGTTGTTCTATTGGACGGGAACGGGAGATGCCAGTGCACACACGCAGAGAGACAGGAGCTTGGTCTATAATGGTTTCCTCGGGTTGTTTCCACAATAGTGACAGTAGTGGTCGCTCAAGATGTGTACATACAGCTAGCGGTACATTAATTCTCATCCTGACATGAATAATACGTACAAAGAGGCAAATGTCAGTGCAAAGGTGGATGCCATGGTAGGACATCTGGAAGCTCGGACCAGTGCGGCGTTTGTGAGCGCTGATTGGCCGCGCGTTCGTGAGGAAGTGACCACCAAGCATCACGGCAGGAACC
This sequence comes from Massarina eburnea CBS 473.64, assembly GCA_010093635.1. Lineage (NCBI taxonomy): Eukaryota > Fungi > Ascomycota > Dothideomycetes > Pleosporales > Massarinaceae > Massarina > Massarina eburnea. Next base: position 274,178 of record MU006799.1, on the reverse strand, counting down.
TCACTCCATGCCAGTAAGCCGCGACAGCTATTCCCGCCATTTCTTCCGCCCCATATCCCCCATAAAGTCTGTCCCGTTGCGCCACCAGTCGGCTCACAACTCTGCCAGTAATTGCGAGTGCTGCGGGTCAATGCCGGCCTAGCTGGACTTCATGCCTGCACCTTCCCCTTCGCTGGACTCTGGTATGTCCCGCCACGAGAAGGAGATCGGACGGAACTGACGCTTCGTAGCCGACTACGACCCCATCGACCACCTCGACGCCCTCTTCTCGCATCCGTCCACGCTCTCTGCCGTATCAGCGACAACCGTCACGCTCCGCAGCTATCAAGATGACCTGGACGAGGACATCGCCGCCTTTGTGGGCTACCAGAGCGCCTCAGATGCCGACAGCGTACAGCGCATCCAAGATGCAAAGGTCGAGCTGGCCGACCTCTTCAAGAAGATCGAGAGCGTGCGCGAGCGCGCCATGCAGACAGAGCAGACCATCACCGAGATGACGGCCGACATAAAGCGGCTGGACAACACGAAACGCAACCTCACGCTGTCGATGACGGCACTGAAGAGACTGCAGATGCTGACGACGGCGTACGAGCAGTTGCGCGGCCTGAGCAAGAGTCGGCAGTACAGGGAGTGTGCGCAGTTGCTGCAGGCCGTCATCCAGCTCGTGGCCCACTTCAAGAGCTACAGGTCCATCGACCAGATTGCCACGCTGAGCCGGAATGTGGCCGACTTGCAGAGGGAGCTGCTGGAGCAGATGTGTGAGGACTTCGAAGTCGTTTTCGCAAAGGACGAAGTGGCGCAGCGCAGGCCGATGCTCAGTGAGGCGTGCTTGGTTATCGAGGCGCTGGGGGACCACGCGAGGACAAGGGTAGTCAATTGGTATTGCAACACGCAGCTGCGCGAGTACCGACATGTTTTCCGGGGCAATGACGAGGCCGGCTCGCTGGACAACATCTCACGAAGGTACTCGTGGTTCAATCGCATGATGAAGACGTACGATGCCGAGCATGCCCCCATCTTCCCGTCCAACTGGAAGGTCAACGAGATGCTGGCAAACTCATTCTGCGAGGGCACGAGAGACGATTTCAAGGCCATCTTGCAACGCGCCATGCGGAAGACCGACGGCCAGACTCTGGATGTGGACATGATGCTCTCCTGTCTGCAGGAAACCCTCGATTTTGAGCAGAGTCTTGAGCGGCGCTTTTCTAACGAGTCACGCTCCTCAATAGATACTGTCGAAGACAAGAAGCATGGCTTCACTCAGTCCATCTCTGAGGCATTTGAGCCCTACATGCGTCTCTGGGTAGAGTCTCAGGATAAGTGAGTATCACAATACATTGTAAGCCTTGCGTCGCTGACCAGTGCAGACAACTCGCCGCTTTGATGCCAAAGTACCGCGTGCAGCCACTCCGCAATGCCGAGGAAGAGTTCTCGCCCCAAGCTGTCATCCCGTCATCGACCGAACTATTCCATTTTTACCGTCTCACCTTAGCCCAATGCGCTAGACTATCGAAAGAATCAAGTTTACTGGAGCTTACCACAACATTCGCCAAATATCTCGACCAGTACGGTCAACAGGTATTGTACTACTTCCTTAGCGAGAAATCGGGTGCACAGGGTCCTTCTCTGGAAGATGCTATTCTCATCCTGAACACTGCTGATTACTGCTACGCGACCTGCAACCAATTGGAGGAAAAAATCAAGATCCGCATCGATGAGGAGCTCCGGGAAAAAGTCGACCTACAGAGCCAAGCAGACGCCTTCATGGGTATTGCGAGCGCCACTGTTCGCTTCCTTGTCCGCAAGGTTGAGGTCGCCTGCGAGCCTAGCTGGAGAGAAATGCGCAACACGCCATGGAGTAAATTAGAAACTGTAGGCGACCAGAGTACATACGTTGCAGAACTATTGCGCCACGTCAAAGAGCAGTCAGCCGAGATTTTGAAGTGCTTGCACAAACAACAGTACGCGAGAGCCTTTTGCGACAATCTAGTCGACCAATTAACAACTGCATACATCTCGAACATTGTACAAAGCAAGCCCATTAGTGAGGCCGGCGCCGAACAGTTATTGCTTGACAGCTATGTCCTGAAGAAAGGGTTCACAGAGGTTCCGGTGCTCAACGAGGAGCCCGGAACAGCACCTCCGGCAGCGTATGTGTACCAATATCTCCTTCCATGGCAAATACTAACCGCAAGACAGCTTTGTCAAACGCGCCACGCAAACAATGTCCAAAATTGACCCCCTTCTCAAAACCCTCCAAGTGCGCCCTTCTCCCCCTGAAGCCCTTGTGCAAGCATACCTCATCCACATTGCCGACAAAAGCGACACCAACTTCCGCAAAATCCTCGAACTCAAGGGCGTGCGCCGTTCCGAACAGTCCACGCTCATGGATCTCTTCAACGCCTTCAAAGGGTCTCCCAACCACACCGACCTCGCGGAGAATTCGCCGTTCCTCACGCCTCTGCAGTTGCAATCCGGAACCATAGGAACGGGTATTAGCAGTCTAGGTAGCGCAGGGAGTGTGATGGGCACGCCGAGTCTCGGAGGAGGTAGGTTTGATCCAACGGGTCTAGGAAATGCGATGGTTAGTGCGGTTAGAGAGGGCGTGGATCGGTTTGGAAGTCCGGCGCCGGGGTCTGAGGTAGGCGTCGGAGGACAGGAAGGGAAGCCGAACTTGAATGAGAATTTGAAAAACATTGGGAAGTTTTTTAGGAGGGATGTTGGCGGGTTCAGGGGGTTTGGGAGGAGTGAGGAGGGAAAGTGAATGTACGTCGCGGGAGGTGATGGTGGTGCATTGAGTCTTAATGTGAATAGAAGATATAATATTGCACGTGATATAGGCAGCACTGTGGCCTAGGAAGTCAGCTGGGTAAACCTGCAGGTGAGGTGCTGGCGTTCAAGAAGTTCCAGTGTCCCTGCCTATTTAATACAATTTACCACAACCACAACCACAACCACAACCACAACACTGCCTCAACCCAATTATCACCTCCTTATCTATTTAAACTCGCATATATATCACACTCTATCTTAGACAAGCGTCCACGACTTTAACGAAATGTCCGATTGGATTGCCTTACTCCGACAAAAGCTGAGCAAAGAACAAATTCGGAAGGAGCAGAAAACTACCAAGACGAATGTCCCGCCCGATTGCGAGGGTGACTGCGAATATGACGTTGCTGTTGATTTATCGGGACGTCGGGACCCGGGGGGAGGGTTACAGAATCAACAGTCAACAGAAGCCCAGCAACCGGCATCACTCCCCCTACGCGACCGGGAGAACCCCAAACGAGAGATGCATCACATCAACAAGCCAATAACGAGAATGCACAAACAGCCGCAACTCCGCAACATCTCCTGCGTGGGTCGAGATCTGAACCTCCCCGGAAGGAAAATGAAACCCCGTCTTTTTTCGAAATTGAAGAAGTATTTCTCATGCAAAGATGGGTCGCGAAGGCCGATGCCGGATCTAGCAAAGACACATGGATGGACGATTGTAGCGAGGGAGATGAGCAATGAGATCGAGTATGAAACCGACAGTGAAGAAGACGACGACAGAAGGTTGACGATAGATGCTATGCGACCTGTGATCTCTAGGCGTGCGCCTGTAGCTGGGGTTCAGGTTCAACCCGAGGAAGAACAAGGGGTGGAATCTGGACTTGAGATGGAGGACGACGGGACGGAAGCAGTACTTCCTCGAAGCGATGAGGGGACTGGAGAGGAAATGTACAATTTCGCGTCGCAACAGAGAAAACGGCACCATCGCATGGTTTCGAGAGTCGAATTACCTACTTGGACGAAGACGGTCTATGGACACCCAGCGGATCCTACCAAAGAAAAGAAGTGGATGCTGTCGATGGGTAGCGAGAAAGAAGAGGAAGGAGCGGAGGGTGAGCGGAGTTGGATGACTGGCGATGACAAAGCTGTGGAGGGGGATGCTAGGGTCATAACGGAGAAAGGACGAGCATTGTTGTTGAAGGGGCCGCGGGCAAAGAGAAAAGACTACGAGGAAACGAAAGAGGATGGATTAGTGTATGATAAGGGTAGTAATGCGGATGGAGAAGACAGTGAGGAGGAAAATGAAAGGCGATAGGATGATGAGGGGACTAGGGTTTATGGATAAGAGCGGCCTAGACTGGCGGGTGTAGATCAAGTTGATCGGCCATGATGGCGCGGGTATCACTTCGATAGAAATATGTGGGAAGTATGGTGGTTGATACGTATTTGTATTTTTCAAAGCGCTCTCAGGTTTATGCAAATATACTTATATACAGCTTCATGAGTTAGTTTTGCAGCACTGATCTACTTCCACCTCATATCCTCAAGCTTCTCCTTTCCATACACCACACTTGGAGTGCTCCAATGTGCTCCAACGCCCCCAAAGACAGGGTTCAGAATACTCAACCTCTTTCCTTGGAAGTCGCTGTTCTCGAAGGACTGGTACCATCCACTGTTCTCCTCCAAGTAGTTTCCAAGCACCTTCTTCCAACCTTGCCAAACAGTGATCAAGAGATCAAGCACATGGTGCTGACCCCTCATCTCTCTCCACGCAAACCTTTCTTGACATTCTTTGACTGTCTCAACGGGATATAATCCAACTTCTTCAGTCAAAGCGTAAGCGTTGACGGCTGTCAAGCTGGCATGCACAGCATAGCTTCCTCCCTTGACGGCGCGGTCACGGAGCGCGATGAGCGTTCCCAGTGCGCCGAGCACACCGGTTGACATATCGCTGATGGGAAGACTGGGAAGTACGGCCTCGTTCTTGGGCAGGTTCTGAGTGAGTTGGAGAGCGCGGCCGGTTACGTAGGCGGAACCTGCTGCGGCGTCGGCAATTTGTTGCCAGCCGGGGCGCTCGCCGTAGTAGCCATCTGGGCCATAGCAGTTCTCGCTCACATGCACGATGCCCTTGCCGCGCTTTCCGGCCATCTCTAGAATGTCCTCGAGACCGAAACCCCACTTCTTCATCTTTCCGAGGCGGAATCCTTGGAGGAAGACGTCGGCGTCTTCGATAAGGCTTTGGAGATGTGCGCGGTCGGAATCAGAGCGGAGATCCACGGTTGAGGTGCGTTTTCCGGCGTTGAGCGAGAGCTGCATGATGTTGATATCGGGAAGGTGCGGAGGGTTGAGACGGATGACATCGGCTCCAAGGGAGGAGAGAATAGTGCCGATTTCAGGTCCAGCGATCACACGCGTCAATTCGACGACCTTGACGCCGGCGAGTGGTCGCTTGTCGCTCGCATCGAATGCTGGGAATGCAACTGGTGATGTGGGAATAGCATGGGTCTGTTGCTTGACGTTGACCAACGGATGCGCAGATAGCGACTTGCCCATGGCGGTATCGCGCCACTGCTGAGGCGTGAACACGATGCTTCCGCAGAATCCATTCATGACATTCTTCATCTCGAGCTCCTCGGGGGTGAACTTGGAAGAGTGTTCGGCGATCAACTTGGCAGCTTCCTCGTTGTCCTTGACCTTGGTCTCGGGGTCGATTCCAAGACTCTTCAAAACTGGTACGGCGTTCATGCTTCCGTGCACAGAGTACCATACCTCGGGGTTCTTGGTAGGATACAGGCCCGTGGTGCGGTACTTGAGCGGCGTGTCTGTCCATCCATGCTCCCAATCGGGAACTGTCTTCTTCAATTCACCCTTTCCAGCTATGGACATCGCATCCTCGCCTCCAACGAAAGCCGTAGCAATGCAACCGAACCACATGGCAGCCTGGGTAGTGTTGACAGTAATCTGGCGGTTTTTGTCCTCCTCGCCGCGCAGAGTCAGGATTTCGTCGGAAACTACACCGCACATGGCGTGCAATGCTGCTGCGACAGAGGTGGCCTTGATGGGGCCGGGGATGACGGGGAATTCCTCGCCGGTGAAGCGTACTTTGGAGAGTACGGCTTCATCTTTGGTGAAGTTGGGGGTTTGCGAGGCGATGAGCCGGAAGATGCGAGCTGTGTCTTCGGGAACAGATGTGAAGGATGAGTCTGTGTAAGTTCCGGGTCCGTAGACATCGGGGACTCGAGAGGAGGAAGACATGGTGAGGTGTTGAGATGAGAGATTGATGATATGTGTGGAGAGGGAGGGCGGAGAACGATGATGAAATTCTATGTTCGTCCCAGAGGCTCTATCAATTCTTATATCTGACCTTTTTGCTTCATACGTGTAATCTAGCACTTAGGAAATGTCGCAACATGAGGCAACAAAGGAGATATCTCGGAACCATACCCGTACGTTGCATCCTAGTATCCAGACTCTTCAAAACTGCCACGCAAACCTTAGCCCTCAAAACACATCTTCCATGCCACCTATCCGATAATGCTGCGTCGATTCGATTGTCTCGTACGAGGCTGGAGGCCCACAGCATTACCACCGTAGATATGCCATTTTGCCGAGTTCGGCCGATATCGATAACGAAGTCTATTCCCCCGTCTGAGCGGTGAGAGACTCCGGTGAACGGAATCGCACATATAGTCTAAGAATTGTACGGTGTAGAACAATAACAGTGTCCGGTCACTGTGGCAATGGTAAACATGGGCTGCATAGCGGATGCTCTAGTAAGGCTGAAAGGTTGGATTGCCCTTATTCGGGCCGTCCCGCTAATGGGATCTAGACCTTTCCGAGGTCGGATCACTCATCGTGAGATGCACGAGAAATCTCCGAGGAGCCTCACTAACGATTAGCCACGATTATGCTGCATTGCTCGTACGAAGTTATATTTACGCCTCCAAGATGTTTTCACTGTGGCGTAAAAGATAACGTGGAATACTTTTATATAAAACTGTGTTGGCAACCTTTACTTGAGTGTTGTTACCTGAATTTACTCTTTTCAATTTGTATATCTTTTTTCATCATGCCTTTCATTGACAACACCGAGCAACCGATTAAGAACGTTGCCATCATAGGATGCGGTTCCATCGGAGCATCTTGGGCTGCACTCTTCCTCGCCCAGGGCATCAAGGTTACGGCTTTTGACATCAACCCCGCCTCTAAGACTTTTCTACACACTCTTGTCGCTTCATCATTATCCACGCTTTCCTCTCTAGGCCTTTTGAAGGATCCCTCCGTCAAGCCCGAGGACATCACCTTCACCACCAGTCTCGAAGAAGCCGTCAAGGATGCAGAGTTGATACAAGAGAACGGGCCGGAGCGACTCGACTTTAAACAGAAGCTGTTCACCGATATTGCGGGATTGATCAAGGATGATGTTATCATCGTGACGAGTTCGAGCGGCTTGACTTGCTCAAGCATACAAGCCGGAATGCCAGCATCAGCACACCCAGAACGATGCGTCGTCGGACACCCTTTCAACCCACCGCACCTGATCCCACTTGTCGAGGTTGTTGGTGGCTCTCAAACTTCGGAGGCCACAATTTCTCGAACAATGGCCTTCTACAACAGCATCGGCAAGAAAGCCGTGCACGTGAAGAAGGAAGTCGTAGGACACATCGCGAACCGACTACAATCTGCTTTGTTCCGGGAGATTGCGTACCTAGTCCAAGAAGATGTCGCAAGCGTAAGCGACATCGACGATGCCATGAGCTATGGCCCGGGGCTGCGCTGGGGGTTGATGGGCCCGAGTGTGTTGATGCACCTTGCCGGAGGAGAGGGTGGGATAAAGCATATGGCCGACCACTTGCTGGAACCTTTGATGAGTTGGTATGCGCCCGTCGACCCGAAAATTGAAGATTTCAAAGAGAAGTGGATTGCTGGAACTATGGACACCATCGGAACCAGGAGCTACTCGGCTTTGACGCAGCAGAGAGACGAGGAGTTGGTGCGACTGCTCAACATCCGAAAGGAATGGGACAACGCTGCCCAGAAAGATACAAAGCAAATCTTCTTCCTCGATACAGGCCTGGATAATTTCCCCGACACACATGGTAGCATCAAGTCATGCGATACCAACGGCTCTAGCCTTCGGACCGTGATCGAAGATATTCCGACGATGCCCGACGGCATCACGATCGATCGCGCGAACAACCATATGTACTGGACGAATATGGGTCGTACGTTCAACGACAACAACGGGTCTATTGAACGCGCCAACCTCGATGGGTCAGATCGCCAGGTCATCGTCAAGGCAGGAACCCCAGGTGTCCACACTCCCAAACAGATCTGCATGGCTATGAAGAGCAGGAAACTGTACTGGTGTGATCGTGAGGGCATGAAGGTGTGCCGAAGCAACTTGGACGGATCGAATATTGAGATCCTGCGGGATACTGCATCAACAGATGCGGATAAGCCGGGACAGTGTCGATGGTGCGTCGGTATCGCGGTCGACGAGACCCGAGACTGGTTCTACTGGAGCCAGAAGGGGACGTCAAAGGGAAAGCTGGGCCGTATCTTCCGTGCCAGGATATCGGATCCCTCGAAGCAAGAATGCGTATTCGAGAACTTGCCCGAGCCCATCGATTTGGAAGTTGACGAGGAGACGGGAGTTCTGTACTGGACGGACCGCGGCGATCCACCTGCTGGAAACACGCTGAACCGAGCATTCGTCGATGGCCCTGAGACCAAGAAGATTAAGGAGATCCTTGCCACGAGACTACACGAAACCATTGGCCTGGCGTTAGATAAGGAGAAGGGCAAATGCTATGTTACCGATCTGGCGGGTGGAGTGTACGAGGTGGACATTGAGACGAAGGAAAAGAAGGTGCTATTTGCCGAGGCAGGGGACTTGACGGGCATTGCGTTGGCTTGAGTTACGTGTATCAATGATTTAAATTAGTTTTGTTTAGCAAGCATAGTAGGATATTAAGAAATTTATGTTAGCCGTTACACGCCTTTTCTTCTCTGCAGCGAAAACCCCAATGATGTTCGTAAGTCCCGAATGAGCTTTGAAATGCTGGTTCTGCGTGCTTTTATGCCAAGAGCATCTTCCCGGAAATGTATGTGGGAGAGAAAGGAAGGTAAGGTAAATTTAAAATAGGGTGTTACAAAGTTGCATCATTAGTTTTGATCTTAAAGCTTCTAAGGGTGTGAGAGGTCTACAACAAGTAATCTAAGCATAATAATGACTCGGCTTCATAAGAAAGGAAACAGACATCCTAGACCACCACCTGGCTATTCCAAGACTTCAAATTATATACTGTCTTCGCCATAACTTACTCACTATCTACTGATGTGATCGAACTCTCGTCGTCTGATCGAGAGTGATACAGCCGCTTCTTATTCCACAGCACGATGGATTCCAGCGTATCGCGTTCTGTCCGGCTCTTGAACACGTTTCTCAAGCACCAAGGAATTACCGCACTGAATTGATACTTCAGATGCGTCTTGACAGGTATCTCAACTAAACTTTCGTTAGATAGCAGATCATGAAATGATAACGACAAAACTTACATATACTGCCGAGCTTCTCTAATCGTTCTTGTTTTGTTTCGTAGACGAAGACAAAGATTAAGATGTATGCGATGACATTGCAGCCGCTGACTGAAGTCAGGGAAAGTACACGTGTTATTGGATTGTCAGGGAGAGGGAAGGACGAACGCAAATAGTTCGAAGAGGCCAAGAGGTAGAATTACCTATTAGAGAGTCTTTAAATACTTGTATACTAGTAACTACTCTAAGAACCTATTAAGTTAGAATCTAGAAGGTAAGGTAAGACGAGTCTATAGATACGGAACTAGCTAATAGGTAACTAGAGGATTCTAAATTAGTAAAGGACGTTTAAGTATATGCACTTGCTAATAGGTTCTTCTTAGACAGTCTTGAGTTACTTACTCTAAGTAAACTTTAATAGAAGCTTAGTAGTATTTAGCAGAGTAGCTTATTTGCAGAGTGTATTAAGGAAGTATACAATTCTACCTATAATAGTCCGATACGGTCTGCTATAGTCGAGGTAGCGGCTGCTCGTGTTTATGAGCTTGGACTACCGCAGACCGCATCCTACGATCACCCTTATACGTTGATGCATAGATTTCCCGAACGCATTCTGGGAACGCGTCGCTCATCGGAAGGCACTCCAACTTCTTCTAGAATTCGATTTCGGATAGCACCTTTAGGTCTTCCAAGAAGAACATATTGGAGAGTTTTTGAATACCTTTACACAGGAGACTATTCAGACCCGCTGTCTACAAAAGAGTTTCAGGGCAAGTGACCTCCCTCAGTTCCCACTCCCTACCTAACATCCGCTAGATGATCTGGAACTGCTTGGAGAACCTCGCGTATATGCACTAGCCGATAAGCAGCTCCGCTCCCTTCATTGAATTCCATCCTTTTTGTGTTACCCTCGGCAAATCTTTGAAATGCATTTTCAAAGTACTTGCTCTGTATACAGATAATGAGTTGGTGAACATGAAGGCTTGCGCCGTGGATATGGATGGTCGCATCAGAGAAGTCTGCATTGTTGAGCATTCTACGAAGTCAGCCAAGCTCAGGCGAGGGACTGCGGACATAGCCGGCAATTTGCGCTATGAATTGACTTCGACTTTTCTTCTGCGAGCTTGATCCCCAGTTCATTGTGCAGATGTCGCCTTCAAGCTGCAACGTGCGCTTCGGGTTGGGAGTGTCGGGGACGGAGCCACTTAATTCCACGAACGTTAGATGCGGGGTGGTGGGATCCCTGTGGCTGTGTGGAGTCTTCCGTATCGTTGGCATTCTTCGCAACCTCCTACCATCTAGACAGTACGCGACCGTTTCTTTATACGATGCAAAGTCCCTGTGTAGGGAAATGCAACAACGACCTGTTAGAACAGGTTTTTAGGTTCAAGGAACTCCGGCAAAGCAAGAAACCCCGTACCAGTCAAGGTGTCCTGCTACAGTTTACTTGCTAACGTTCTTGTAGGCAACAGACCCTCTCCATCCTCAAAGATCGCCCCTTCGTCCTATCCGCACCTGCCGCAGACCTCCTCGCACCTCGAAAGTCCAAGGGAGAATGCACGTTGATCAGGAGCGAATGGACTCTGTCCCGTGTCCTGATGTTCGTTCCAAGAGAGATTTAACAACTCTCAGTGAAGTCGAGGATTATGAGACAGGCGAGTTTATTCGCTCCACCTTCACCTACGTCGATGAAGAGGATGTCGCATGGTTTGGTCGGGCGCCTGGAATACGAAAATACGACTTGACAGTGGAGGATCTCAAACGAGAGTTGCGAAGGATCCCTGATGAAAAGATCTACCCGCTACACACGTGGATGTCTGTTGTATCGGAATCGGATCGAAAGAAGTCCTTCATCAAACGCCCTAAAGTATCATGCGCTGACAATGATTACGAGATCAAGCTCGTACCGCGGATTTTTTTCGAAGAAGCCGAGACCCTGGAATTCCTTCATCAACATCACCATCCAAATATTATCAGATATCATGGCTGCACCATTAACCGCGGTCGTATTACCGGACTCGCGCTCGAAAGACATGAAGTCATTTTGCAATATCGTTACGAGGATGTCCCACATAATCTTGATATTGCAGCTTGCATGAACGGTATACAGGCTGGTGTAAGGCACCTCCATTCCCTTGGCCTCGCTCATAACGACCTCAATCCCATGAATATTGCCCTTAATGGCGATGATAATCCGATTATACTTGACTTTGGGTCTTGTAAAAAGTTTGGTGAGGAACTTCTTTCAGGAGGCACGTATGGCTGGATAGACGAGGATTACTCCACATCTGCCCAGCGTCATGACGAAACCGCAATGGCGAAAATAGAAGCGTGGCTGGTAGAAGAGGAACACAAAAGAGCAGCAAGTACTTTGGAGGATAGGTTGTATAACCAACATAAGCTTGCAGCCTAGTCATGCTCAAGTCAATTGATCCTTATCTAGACACGACTTTTACGCCCCCCTTGCATTGCAGATAGAAACACTCATTACAATCGTAGGCGGCTTGTGTCTGTAATGTCCTACGGTTTGGGTTGCTATTCGACGTCGGGCAAGTGCTCCTCCCGCAATCGTGTCTTACGACCTCAGTTCGGGTTCGTCTTCGGCCCTCCTCGTCGTACCAGACAACGATGGTAGTGGTGTGCGTGCACCTTGGCTAACTTAACAGGGAATGTAGAATTGAACTTGACAGCTTACATGTAGATGGATAAGCTTGAGACGTCTTCGATGTTGGTGGGGTGTAGAAGTTATGCCCCCCTTCAGCCCTTGTCTTGCTTGGCAATGACCTTCGGTAGGTGCTTGTGACGTCGACACGTGAGAGGGCGAAGGATCACAGGGGTTTGATCTAGCGTCACGCTAGCTCGTCCCGAACCGAGGCTCGCTATCATAGCTCCCATAGTGACGGACCTTCCCTTCTCTCTTCCCTCCACCATGTCAACATCGTCCTTCAAACCCGTCCCCGCGGAGCCTGTGTCCGAGAAAGATGGTCTTATCCATGGCATTTCGGCCGCTGAATTGCAGGTTCTAGGCCAAGAATGCCTTGACGCGAGAGAAAAGGCTTATTGTAAGTTGCCCCGCGTGATCATGCTGATGGAGTAGATGGAAGAATCAAAGACGCAGAAGTTGAACGCGTACTGATAACCTGTGTTGCTAGGCCCGTATTCACTCTTCCATGTCGGCGCCTCCATCCTTGTCCACCCTTCCGCTTCACCCTCTTCAACGTCTACCACGCCCACCATAATAACCGGCGCCAACGTGGAGAATGCAGCCTACCCGGTCGGCACCTGCGCGGAGCGAGTCGCGATGGGCACAGCCATCGTATCCGGCCACAAGCGCTTCAAGGCTGTTGGCGTGGCCACGAAGATGGACGACTACTGCTCGCCTTGCGGAATGTGTCGCCAGTTCCTGCGCGAGTTCTTAGACTTGAACGTCCCAATCTTCATGTTCAACAACCAAGGAAAGTTTATTGTGAGGACGATGGAGGAGCTGTTGCCGTTGAGCTTTGGGCCGGATGCTCTGCCGCCGAGAGAGAAGCCGAAGGTGCAGGATGGGGAGGCGAAGAAGACCTGAAGAAGTCCGTGGTTTACGTCGCATTCTATTGGAAACTCGATTATTTAGAGGTCATAGAAACGGTAGAGGGAAGCTTCACCGCTGACTAGAAACTTAAAGATTGCATCGACCTTGATGAGACAGTGTTTCTTCTCCAAATCTCTTTTACGAACTTGATACGGTGAAGGCGGTCTGATTGCCGATCTTGAGAAGCTTCGCATGCACGGATCGGCATGTGGAGTCGCGAACTAATGTAAAGGTACTCCACCTCCTCAAGAGCAACATTTTTTTGTAGACTGAACGATACATCGGGATCCTTCTCGGCACGCGGAATCTAGATTCTTCAGGCCTGAATAGTTATCTCGCGAACGTCTCAATACGATTGTCCCAGTCTTGGGGCGAGGAGTACGTGTGTCCGGGGATGTTCTGGAGTTTGTTTCTCGCCTTGACGATGATGCTGTGAGTGTATATGCCCAACAGCGAGCTGCCGAGGATGGAGTTGACCGCGGAATGGAGGCGTTTCCAAAGCTATTTGGCTGCGAGATAGAACCCAAAAGTGCGAACAAGAGGGAAGTGACGATAAGGGAGTGGGAGAAGTAGTTCTTAGTGGAGAATGGTTCAGTGAGGTCAAGATGGAGGGAGCTCCGTGGTTCGCTATGCAGCCACCATGCAGCACGATAAGCTTCCGATAAAGCTCAACTGATACCAATCAACACTACACCCCCGAAAGCTTTCTCCGCGCACCGTGGACATAGTGATGTAACCACTTTTGCGCGTAAACAAGAACAAGTAAGGGGATTCTTGTCATCTAAATCCTTCATTAATTCTCCTCAAAGTTAAGTAAAGTGAGGCAAGGTGATTTGACAATCATGGCAGACGTCAGTGAATCTGTAAACTCTGAACACTTTTCTCCGTACAGAGCAGATGGTAAACTTGTAGGTAAATGAGTCTAGAGAAGAGATATCGGTTGATTTGCAGATAGTACGGCTTCGTCTGCGTCGTAACAGGAGCAACCCAGCCCGTAGGAAGCGCCATCGTAACCGAACTCGCCGGTGCGCCTCATCCCCCCTCATCCCTCATTCTTCATCTTGCTGACCCTCTCCAGCACATGGCGCGGCTTGCATCTATGCATGCTCCACCTCTCCCACCGACCCCTACGAAGCGCTCGCCTCCAACGTGCACGCCCAGTATCCCAACACCAAGGTGATCGGTTACCCCTACAACATAACCTCGGAAGAAGACACGCTCGTGCTCATAGACGACGTGCTAAACCAATGGGGACGCCTCGACATCTGGGCCTCTTCCACCGGCCTTCTTGGCCCACCCTCCATCACTACCACTGGACCTCGCGACATATACACGGCTTTTGAAACGCACGCCATGCCAGCCTTCTTCGCGCTCAAGTATGCCCCCGCGGCAATGCAGAAAACAACACCAAAAGGCACTTACGCGAACGCGGCGGCCAAGGATGTTCCCTACGGCTCCATCATCGTCGTCTCAAGCGTTGCGGGCACGTATGGTGGATGCTGGGGTCCAGCCTTCACCATGTCTTCACACGCGGCTTTGGGTGTGGTTCGCTCGGGCGTTGCGGTGCTAAAGGGCACGGGAGTGAGGATCAATGCGATCACGGCGGGCGTCATCGATGTCGGTGTCGATCTCGGGGGCAGTGGGGTGGAAGGGATGCAGCAGGGGCAGTTTCCGCCATGCGAGCTGCAGAACGAGGAAGTGAGGAAACGCACGATTGGGTTGGAAAGGGCAGGACGGCCGGAAGAGGTCGGGCGCGTGGCGGGCTTTTTGGCGAGCGGTTTCTCGAGTTATATTACAGGCGCAGAGTTGCGCGTCGACGGGGGCGCGAGTGTGATGAATCCGCTGACAGTGCCGGTCTGAATATGCGTGATGTAGGTAAAACTTTAATGTTGCAAGACAACTGGCTTCCCTCTCTCCCACGCGTCCAGACTCTCCTTGATGTTGATCCAATACCTTAACTTCACAGCCTCTTCCTTGGCCCTGTCAATATCGTCCTCCCTAAACGTTTCCTCCAGCACGCCCACGCTCTCCTCGATCCTCTTTTCGTTCACCTTTTTCATATCCACAAGATCGTCCTCGCTCTGCGCCTCCTCGATCTGCTCCCGCGTCTCCAGTACTTCCATCAGCAGCTCGGGATCCTCCACTTTGGCCGTCTCGTCCTCGGCAACCTCGATGCCGCGCAGGGAGAGCAGGTACTGTGCGCGCAGCAGCGGTGATTGCAGCGTCTTGTAGGCTTCGTTAATGCGCGCGCTGAGGGCTTGCGCCTTCTTCTTCTCCGAGGGTGGGTGTAGGTCGGGGTGCGCGCGCGCCTGCAGTTGCAGGAATTCGCGCTTCAGGGCTGTGGTGTCGACGGAAAAAGAGCCCTGCGGTGGTGGACCGGAGGGCAGTGTGGTCGGAAAGAAGGTATAGTGGGTATGTGTTGATGCCGACTGAAATCGTGTTTGGAGAGGCAGATAACTAGGCGTCAGTGAGGCGCGTACCCTCGTCGCTGCTGGACGGATAGATCGTATCATTTTCGTGTAGAGTGGATGAGGTAGAGCGCTCTCGGAGGCGAACAAATGTTTCGGCTTGGGCTTCACGACATTACGTCATCATCCGAGCTTAGTAACAATGTGTATTCGATTGAAACAACACTACAGCTCATCCTTGTAAACTTCCTCACTCCCATCCTGGCTCTCCTTCTCCTCCTCCCCACCCTCGCCTTCTTTCTTCATACCCCGTCCCTTCTCGTCCGTCTTGCCCTCACCCTTCCCACCGCCCTCCTTTCCCCCACTCTTCCCCTGCGTAATTTTCGCCTCATCTTCCACAATAAGTCGATACTCAAAGTTCTTGAACCCCGGCATTTCAATAACCTCCAGTTTCCACTTCTCGCCCTCGTGCGACATCTTCTTCGCCCCATCCTTCAACTTTTCAAACGCTTTTTGCGATATGCCCAGCTTCTTCATGTCCTCTTGACTCATCTGCATGCCGTCGCTAGTCAACAACGTGCCCCGATTGATCTCCTTACCTCCCCCAACTATTACGCTCCTCTCCATCGCGCGGCCTTCGCCGCCAACGAGAGCCTGTGCACCCACTTCGATGCCACCGATAACAGGTCCGCGCTTGGTCGACCCTTCAAGGCCGTCCTCCATCTCGCGGAGTGGGTTGTTGGCTTCTGCTTCCTCAATTAGACGCTCCGTCTCGCGCACCTTGTACTCGAGGTTCTCGAGCGTCCAGGTGTCGATTTCCGAGGGCGAGAGCACGGGTTGGCACGATATGTGGTGGGCGAGGTCTTCTTGCGGCGGAAGGAAGGCAACGTCGTTGCAGAGGCGCGGCGTGTAGATGATCATGAGGTAGGAGCAGGTGCTGACTTCCTTGATCATGGCGATGCGGTCGGTGGCTTGGGGGTGGCAGTGGTACTGCAAAATTAGCATGCTACTTCGGGTATGATGAATTGACGAATTGACATACCTGCACCTCGATCTTGCGGTCCTTGCCCGTCAGATCGCACTCGGTGCCCCCCGACAATTTTTGCACCATGTACCTGCTTGCCCCCTTCGTCTTCAGCTGCGGCAGATCCACTGCCGTCTCCTTTGCGTTCCCCTCGTCATCAATTTCAGCCTCCTTGCTGCCCTGCGCCGTCCCGAGCGTCTTCCTATCCTCCCTCTTGCCAGCCCTCTTCTCCTTGTGCTCCGGGTACTTGCCCAATACAAAGCTCTTCACGCTCGTGTCTTCGACCGGAGGGTAAATGGGCACATTGCGACCCGCAGGCAGCTGATGGAACTGCTTGACCTCGGCCTTGTAGCAGAAGCTATAGCTCCACCAGCCGCTCACGTAATATATGCAACTGCCCTGCATACCCTGCAGCAATTCCCACCCGCGGTCTGTCGCGCGCATCAACTCTTTTTCCTCCTCCGCCTTTGCCTCCTCTGCAGACACAGTACTATTCTGCGGGCTCTCCTCGGGAATGATGGGAATGCTGCATAGGTAGCGCTGACCTTTGACCACTACGCGCTCGTACGTTTGTTCGAGTATGTCGTCTGATGGTGAGGGGCTGGATGACGCCTTGCTCGGCTTGGAGAGCTCCAATGTTTCTTGCGATTTGACTGTCGCGGTCGCAGGGCTCGTGCTACGGGGACCGGTGTGTGAGAGCAGTGACGAGGCGTCATCTTCTGTAATATAGGTCTGTGGGAAGACGACATCGTACTGCGGAAATGCGAGAAGGTCGTCGAAGACATTGAACGAGTGTTGGCTCGCGAACGTAATGCGTAGGACTGCGGGAAGCGCCCAAAAGTTCCTCATGACTATCGGAGCGCAGTGAGCGGTCGTGTGTGTGATGCGACGTGGAGCTTGTGGTTGTCCATGGGTCGCAAGGTGACAGATGGCACTTCCACGCTTAGATACCCAGATACGCCATTACCAAAGCGGTTAGGCTAAGTGGTCGATGTAAGTCCAGATGTCGCCTATCGAAATCATAGTGCCTAGGAAGTCTTGCGAATTCAACACTGAACCAGGGACCACTAAATAGTACTCGCTCAGTGTTCTCGTCCATCACAACACATTGGAGCAGCTATTCGTCGATTGATTGGTTAATTACTCAATAGATTTCATTGATGGATTCTGCAGCTAATCTGCCGAGCCTTAAATATATGAGCCACGCTCGCTGGATATGCTCCATATTTCATGGTGCAGATCGTCGATAGACCGTTGCGATGCCGAAAAATGGTTGCCATTTCAAGATCCCGGAAACACTTGTCCACCAGCACCCGCTAGTATAGAGAAAGAAAGGAAAATGTTGTACATGTAAAGTTGGTGGGATATAAAGCAGACAAAGGAATGAGCTTACGCTGGGAGCCGCCCGCCGGGAAGTACGGAGAAGCTATTGCCTGAGGATCGGGGCTCTTTACCCTCTCCGAGATAGAACTCGCATTTGAACTTCAGGCGCTCTGTGTTGGGGCCATGATACACCTGGATGATATCGCCCGTATGCAGTTCTCCAAAGTTGTCCCGTCCTTTGGCGTCTTGCTGCATAATGCGCTTTCCATTGACCGCAATGCCCGAAGTCGCGCAAGTCATAATGCCGACATGAAGATCGCTCAATTTAGTCCAGTCCTTGCTTTGCTGAGAAAGTTGCTGCACATTCTCGATAAGGTCCCTCTGTGATGACCACCAAAAGATGATAAAAGCCACCTTTGGGATGCGAACATCGTTCATATTCTCGTAGACAATCGTGTTCGTCTTGAGCCGGCCCCATGAAGTCCTGCCTTGATCGATGTTGAGAACAAGATTGGGAGCGAACGAGTCGCCAGTGGCAATTAGCTTGCCCAGTCGGCGTGGGGGAGGTTTGAAACCGAGCTCAGCAGACAAGTGCGCTACCCCTAGGGCAGAAGAAGACTCTGCCTTATCGCCATCATATTCGTCGCTCGTAGACTGCCTCATTGTATCCAGAAGCTCGGAGGCTCCATCGGTGGCATCCTGTTGTGCCCCGACAAAATCGAAGCCACTCACTTTGGAGGCGTATTCCAGTGTGTGCGTCTTCTTGTTGAACGGGTCCCAGTAACGCGAAGCGGTCTCTGGTAGAGTAATTTGACGGTCTAGTTTCGGGGGATTAGCTTTGGGAGTGGGCTCGCTGTTCTGGCTTGGCTGTTTCGACGAATAATCCAGAGAATTGTGTTGAGGAACCTCGGGGGTCTTTGGCGTCGGTGGTTCATCTGGACTGTGGGGGCCAGAGGAGGGCGACTGCGGGGAAGTCATGTTCATCTCGCGTACCATAGACTCGGTGCCGAGAAGACTGCTCGAAGGGGCATCGTCGTCAAGCTGTGGGACTGCGCGTGCGGCTGGAATAGGTTGTCTCTGTTCTTGTCCGCCTACTTGGCTTAAAGCCGGCACGCCGCCAGTAGGTCCAGCACTCGTTGCGCCTTTATCCGCGAGTGCCACGTGCACGTGTGCGTTCTGAAGTGCCGACTGTCCAATCTCGCCAAACAGTCGCTGTCGGCCGGATGCGGGCATGGGCTCCAAACCGTTTTCAAAGCTGAAACCTTTATCCAGGTCTTGGACAGAGAGAAAAGACTCGCCTTCACTAGAGTCATCTTCGTAATCTCGCATCTGATTGCGGGGAAACAGCGGGTCCGTGCGAACTCGTTTGGATCGCCTGCTGTCTAGAAGCATCTCATACTCGTCAGACAGGACTTCCTCTTCATCGTCAGACTCGGGAATTTCTCGGTTCAAACTGAGCTGCGAGAATTGCTGTTCGGCCTCTTCTTCCTCCTCCTCCTCCTCCTCCTCCTCAATGATCGATTTCAATAAAGGATCACTTATTGCTGGTTCAGCCGGTTCTGGTTGTGTACGATCTGATCCGATCCACCGATGGCTCAAACACTCAGTTTCAGTGGGGCGGGTAGAAGGATCCGTTCGTAGCATCGGCGTGAGGAAATCAATGCAATTTTCCGAGATGCTACGTTCCTTGAGCGGAGTTGGGTCCAGCTTGGTGGCCATGATATTCTTATACATTGCCTCACCCGTAGCATCTGCAATGCCTTTGAAAGGTGGTAGCCCACAGAGCGCAAACCACAAGACACCTCCAAATGACCAGATATCTACCGACGAGCTATATGCATCGTATCGTTTGACACCACGCCGGCGCTTCGTTCCATGGTCGTGGAAGTTGGGGAAGACTTCAGGGGCACAATACAGAAGAGTACCGCAGAAAGTTTTCAGGAAGGTCTCGTCGTTCCGCAGCTTTTTCGATAAGCCAAAGTCCGAAATCTTGACCTGCAAAGGATTAAAGCTTGCAATTAAAATGTTGTCAGGCTTGATGTCTCGATGCGTAATGTTCGCGCGATGGAGGTATTGCAAACCGACCAGTACCTGCTCGGCGAGCGGTCGAGCAAAATCTTCGCTAATGGGACCGTGGTCGCCGAGGTGTTTTTGCAAATCACCATAGGGGGCGTATTCCATGACGATGTAGAGGAAGTCTCCTTGGTCGTGGTACTCCTCGAACCTAATAATGTTGGGATGCCGGAGTGACTCCATGATCCGTATTTCCTCCTTGATCTTCTTGTCGAGGATTCCGTTCCTCATGAAATGCCGCTTTTGGAGCTCCTTGGCGGCAAGCAGTTTCCCGTCCATCTTTGTAGCAAGCTGATATACGGTCGCAAAAGCGCCTTTGCCAAGCTCACCTAATCGCGTTAGCAGATAGCATCGAGGTAGGCGATTGAGCTTACCGATGATGTTGTAGAGATCACCACCGTCCCACTTCATCGTTGCACGATACGGTCGTTGTCGGAGCATCTGAAGTGCCCGCACTCTATCGTCGCCAACGGCGCAATCGCTGATGAACAAACGTTTCTTCTCTTCATATTCGCGAGCGTGTACACCGCGTGAAGGAAATTGGACGGTGAACTGAATAACATCCATATCAGGAGTCCTATTCTTGGGGAACTCAACACGAATGATGGAACCCTGAGTGATCATCCGAGAGTGCGACGCGGCCAGATCTTTGCTTCTGAGTGCAACGCCGTCGACCATAGTGCCATTAGTAGAGGTGTCGGCGATCATCTCCAGTCCATTATGATTGAAGTAGATGCGGAAGTGCTGGTTGCTGATGCGTCGCGTAGTATCTTGGCCAAATAATATGTCCGACGATAAGGGGTTCCTGCCAAAAACGAAACCTTTGTGCTTCTCCTTCAGGATAGAGGCACTCGATAGGCGCAAAGCAATGCCTATAGGCGCGGCGCTGGACTGTCTCACTTGCTGGCCGTCTTCGTTGATGATGAATGTTTCCTGCTCCTCGATATCAGAGTCGAATGAGTTTGAATCTGTCTGGTAGTAGACGTGCTGTGGTTGTATCCGCGCCATGTTCTCCACAATCTTGACGGCGGTGGCTGAGGTCGGATTCAACATCAGCATGATATCCGTGACATCTTGGTCAGCCAGTCCTGATCTGGTCTGGCCTAGGCGCCGTGGATCGAGTGTCGGCTGGGTCGCAGGCTGGGTAAGCTCTTGCGTCGCCATGCTGATGGATGTGGATCTGGGATCGGGTAGGCGTGGAATAGTGTATTTGTGTAATTGGAAGATTCGGTGCTGATCCGGCAGATTCGAGAGCTGGCCGTGGAGGCCTAAGGCCTAAAACTGTGGAGCCAAGTCGCGAAAGTTGCGCGTCCGGGAGGCAGCAGGACGCGTGAGGATGTCGTTGCTATTATGAACTACTAAGGCAGGCGCGTTCTAAAGTGGCGAATCAAAGATGGGCGTCGATGCAGAGCAAAAAGAGTGGACAGAAATCCAACTCAGATTGTCCCAATGCTCGAACGCAACGCGATGTTCCAGCTCTTGGCCAAATCAATGGGACATATTCAGAACGCCGTTATGTTGTATGTGATGTCGTCTCTCGGATCAGCTCCACACTTCCGCCTTTGCGCACAGCTTCCCCGGCGGTCGCAAGCCTGGCTGAGGTGCTCTCAAGCCAGGCTTTGACGGAACAAAGGTTCCTGGACTTGTCCTCTCCCGAAGCTTAGGCACGCTTGTAGGCGTTGCGGGCGCGAGATCGCTCTCCGTGCGATGCAGGCCCTGTCGTTCTAAATTGCAGCTTCTCGTAGGTCTTCACTGCCTTGCGAATCGGCCTGAGCGACGATATAGCTCGAGAAGGCGTGGATGGTCAAGAGGTGGGCTTCGTTGGCAAGATGGGATGGATGGTTGCCGGGCAACAACCTGGAAGGCGATTTGTCAGCTTCACAAGAGCCTCGCAAGCATGCGCCGCAATTGAGGGCGGGAGCATAAACCCACCAAAAGCTACGAGCTACTTTTCGCAACAGAACGGTCGTGCGAAGTGGTTCAGGTTAGGATTCAAATCTTGGGCCATGTCTGAGTCGGAAGCACGGGCCACGCAGGGAAATAGGGCGGCCCGAAGAGGGACGGAAGCGTCAAAGCACCAGGCAACCACATCGGCGTGACATCGCCAGTCCATCGCCCTTCTACTCGACCAGTGACACATCGAGGCACGAGCGAATCATATGTATGGAATATTGCGCTTCAGAGTTTCGTGTCATGCCATGTCTGTGACCCGTTGTACATCTTTGGTGTGGGCCAATCAGAACCCCCGCTTCAGTTCCGATAGAGTCAATCCTAAACTACGCGGGAGGCTCAACCTCCACGCCAATAACGTTTATCCCCTATCTCGGGCAACAGTTGGCCACAACTTGAAATCATTTACGTATTACGATTGGGTTGAATATTCGTGGATATTTGACAAGCTAGTACTCTGTACACAAAAGGTGGAGGTTCAGTCTACTGTTCTATCTATCCGAAGTCTTTCATATTCAACGTCTGCTGCCAAAACTTCCCACGCAGAATCTGCCTCACTCAGTCCTCCAAAGATCAAAGTCCTTCTAGCTCTCATCGGCCACAATATCCAAGGCGTTCGGCTTCGGAGCAGGAGAGCGCGCGGGCGAGAGAAGTGCGACAAGAGGCTCCGTGGAGACCGTCTGAGTAGTGCTTGACTTGGAGCGTAACATACTCAAAGGCAGTCACTGGGCCGGGGATCTGTATCTTGTCGAGTGCTTGAATGTTAGTATAGTAATCTCGGTTTCGTGATTACTATACGGGCGTCGGAAAGACAAGCGCAACCCCATCATCACCCGCAGTAATCACCCTCGACTCATCTCCGCCCTGCACAAAACCCATGATCCCACCTCCCTCACCACCACCCCGATGTCCCTTCCACTCGCCTAACAAGCCCTTTGCCGCAGCCGCCGTGCCACCTCTAGCATCCCAGCGTCGAAGCACACCATCGTAGCCCACACTCGTCAGCACCCACGCACCAGCTCCTTCTTTTCGCAGGAAGTCGACCTTCACGACAGCCTGTGGTGAGTCTTCATCGTAATGTGCATCTTCTATGCGTCGACGGATGGCGAACCGATGTGCAGTGTCGAAGAGCGTGATACTTCCGTCCACGTTGCCCGCGGCGAGGAGTGTGAGCGGCGGCGCGGAGAACGATAGCGTTTCCACATTATCCGTGCCGGCTTGTAAACTTGCGAGGATCTGTCCAGACTGGCCCGCCGAGCTGGCGCTGGGGGCTTGTTTTGCACCTCCAGTTTTCGCCTTCGCGCCTTGCCCACCTGACGATGTAGAAGGCTGCGGAACAGAAATGCGAGGCAGACCAACGATGCGGACCTGGCCTTCGGGGCCACCGACTACGACAAAGGCACCCGAGGGCGCGATGCCAACAGTGTAAAGGCCACCTTCAATGCGGAAACGTTCGTCAAGGCCGGTGAGGCCGACCACGGCCTGTGTATCAGATGAGGATGTGAGGCCCTGTGCTGCTGCATCGCCGAACACGTCCCACACGTACAGGCTAGAGTCTTCCGATACGGTGGCTAGGAAAGCGCCATCTGGACTCCATGCCCCCGCCGTGCAGGATTCAGTGTGCAGGTAATATGCCTGCAGGACCTGAAGCTCGCTGCCCTTGTCTGTGCTGAGCTGATACACCCACACACTCCCATCATTCGCACCGAGAGCGACGACGTTGGGGTGATCGGGCGACGGGTTTGCAACGAGCCAGTTGATCTCCTCGACTTCCTGCGCTTCGGCCAGGAACTTCCACTTGGTGCCATCTGGGATGCCCTGCCAGACGCGCATTTTGCCGTCGAGTCCCGCCGTCGCCACGAACTGGCCCTTTGGTTCCGAGAATGCAATCGCGTTGATCGAATCCGTGTGGCCCTCCAGCTTGAACAGACTCTTCAGTCCTTCCCTCTCTTGCCCCTGTTCAGTCTTGCCGTCTGCGTCTGCCGTCGTCGCATCCACGATATAACCCACATCATCGCCACCGCCCGTCGCCACAATGCCGGAATGCACAGGATGCTGTGCTATACAGAATATGCTGTCTGTGTGTGCATCAAAATGTGCGATCGAGTCGTTTTGCAGCTGAATCTCCATCTGTACGCCTCCCTCCCCTCCTTCGCCCTCGTCGTCCGAGTCCATGGGCACATCGCCGTCATCTATGATCTCCTCCTCTGCTTCCGACTCGTCGAGCATCTCATCCTCTCCGTGAATGTCTTCGGGGTCGTCATGGTGGGGGTTATTGGGGTTTGGGACCGCCATTTTGTTGCCAGCGTGCGTGGATGAAGAGTTATGAGGTCTGTGACTTTGTATTGGAGAAGCGAGTGATGAGAACGCAGGGCCTTTTGTGCGAAAAGGAGCGTGGTGTGCTTAGAAATGCGAATTTGCGGTCTTCGATCCAGATCTTTTCCGTGCGCACCAGTGGGAGATTTTTTGGAGGGGCGGGGCACCAAAGACGTCATTTGTCAGCGTTATCGATAACAGGCACGTGATCTGGCATTCACCCATCGATCATCAAGTTGCCCACCTAACCTATTTGACATGGGAGAGCTGGTAGGTAGTGTCCAAATATTATCAGCATATTGCGAGTATCTACACATCTTCCTATCTACCATGCGAACCGGACCGCCCATGTACAAAACAAAACAATACAATATCTACAGCTTGCTCCCCGCCTTCCTCCTCTTTTCCTTCTCTATATCCCTCAAGAACCGCCTAAGAATCTTACCCGAAGGACTCTTAGGAATCTGATCAATGAACTCAATCCCCCCGGTAATCCACTTGTATTTGGCCTTGTGTTCCTCAACAAACTTCTGCAGCTGTCTCGCGAGCACACGGTCGTTCTCTTCAATGCCCACACTCGGACTCTTGACCACGAATGCCTTCGGCACCTCACCTGAGCGCTCATCAGGAACTTGGATTACGGCGCAGTCATTGACGGCCGGATGGGTGAGGAGATGGGACTCGAGTTCTGCGGGCGCGACTTGGTGCCCTTTTACTTTGATAAGCTCTTTGATGCGGTCGACGATGAAGACGTGCTCGTTGCCTGACGTTGGAGAGCGGCGGATCACAGCTTCGTCGCCAGTGCGCATGTAGCCATCTTCGAATGTCTCTTTGTTAGCCTTGTCGTTGTTCAAATAACCAAGCACGACCGAAGGAGACTTGACAAGGAGTTCGCCAGGCTGGTCGTAATCTGTCACTTCAGCGCCTTCGGGAGTCACGATTCTGCACTCGATACCCGGGAGAATGGAGCCCGAGGAGCCAAGCCAGACGTCTTCCGGCGAACTCGAGCACACGACGGTGCATGTCTCGGTGAGGCCGTAACCTTGCCTGATTCTCCAGCTCGGGTAGATCTTTTGGAGGTCGTTGGCTGTTTCTTGGCCGAGAGGAGCCGCGCCAGTGAAAATAGCCCATACGCTGCTGAGGTCGTACTTGTCAAGGATTGGCTTGTTCTTCGTCATCACAATGATGATGGGCGGGACCTATGCTAGTCAGCCTTGATATCTCGAATACAAGTGAACGCCTACCAGATACAAGGTGTTGACCTTGAACTTCTGAATGGCCCCTAATGTTTGCTCGAACTCAAACTTGGGTAATACTACCACCTGATCACCGCGATAGACAGACGCATGACAAATGACTACCAAGCCATATATGTGACTCATGGGCAGTAAACCCAGCACACTCTCGGTGTAATCGGACTGGGTACCTGGTTGACGTCTTGCATCTCGTGCCTTCTGCTCGTATGCTGCTATCTGCATAGTGTTCGCAATCACGTTGCGGTGCGAGATCATCACGCCCTTGGCCAGCCCAGACGTCCCGCTAGAGTAGCACAGGAACGCCGTTTTCTTTGCGCCATCGCCCGCTTCCATCTTTAGCGTCTCCAAACGGGGAAGCTCCCTGCCCTCTTTGATGAAGTCATCTACCGTCTTCATGCCAGCGGGCACACTCTTTCCACCTGCGAATTGCTGAGGCACTTCCAAGATGTATATACGGTTGTCTGGTATCCCCGCCTCTTTCGCAGCCTCCTTCGCCGTCGCGAGTAGCGGCAGACAAGTGAATAGGCATTTCGCGCCCGAGTTCTTCAGCTGGTACGCGAGTTCGGCGGCACTGTAGGCGGCATTTGCGGGTGTTTGTATCCCGCCTAAACGATGGGTCGCCCACGCGAGCGGAACCGAGTCCAACTAAACACACCGTAAGCCCCTCCCTCTTCTTCATAGAGATATACATACCGTATTGACAGAGAACACGCCAACGATTTTATCCCATTCGGTCCCTTTGTTCGACTGCCAGCCCAGCTCCTTCGCGAGTCCGCGCGCGAGGTAGTCTACGCGATCCCTTACCTCCAATGTAGTGTGCTCCTTCCCAGTGATTCCGCAAGTGAACATGGGCCTCGAATAGCCCAGCGGGTAGCGCCCATGGTGTTCCTCGAGGATGAAGTCGGCGACGGTGATATGGTTGGGCGGGTCGAAGGGGAGTTTCGGCACCCAGGGCGGGGAGTAGAAGGGCATTGTAGGCGGCAGAGAGCTCTCTCGCGGCGGGCTATAACGGACAGCTCGCAGGCGAAGGCACAGGACTTTAAGTAGCGCTCTGATAGCCCTTCGGATGCTGCATCGGGTTTCGTTCGGCCACCCAGCCTATCGTGGAGAAACGCGGAGGGATCTGCAGCTAACCTCAAACCTGGGGTAGCCGAGGTGAATCCCAAAGCGGTTCGCGTCACCTTCTCTTTCATCTCGGATAAGCGTGAGGGCGTCCGTTTACTCTTCGTTTTCTCGCCATCGCTAGACAGTGAAGACTGCCTAGGTAGAAAAGACAGATGACAGATCACCGTATTCTGCGTACCATGGTTGCGGGCCGACCTCACCGGCGCCGGCGCGTTTGTCGAATGAGTGAATGAAGCTTTTAGAGCGCCCTCCTCATCTTCTGTCCTTTGCAATTCCTGTCTGGCCTTATTCAGTTGCGCAGGCAGCTTCCAATCCCCATATAACGCCCTTTCCCTTCCTCTTATTCACTCGATACCCCCACCACAGTCCCGTCAATCCCTCATCTACAGAAGGAACCCTGGCGCATTTGAAAGATACATCCTCTATACGACTAAAACTGTCAATCGATGCCCATGGCAGCGACAATGCATTTAGACGAGCTGTTGAGCGCCATGGAGATGACAGTGCCGGACACCTTCCCCATGGACTCAACCTTTCTGGATTTGGCAACTCCCATATCCCCATTGTCCGACGTGCCAGATGATCTATCCGTATGCTCTGAAGCTCCGAACGAAATAAAGAAGGCAGGAGGACTTGCGACTCCTTCGAAAACACCCACCGAAAACGCGACCGGCCAAGCGGCACCAGCCATGGACGGTAGAGTTGACAAATTCGACACTCCTCAGGAAATGTCAATCAACCTCGCGTCTAGCTTAGCTACCCCAGAACGAAAGAATGCACGTCACGTAAAAAGGAAGGTCATGGCACCAGTAACACCTAGGCGAAGCCAACGCGCTCGGCAGGCTCCAGCGATGTTCACCCCTCCTCCAACCACCGTTAAACGCAAACCTCGCTCATCCAAGTCAAAGTCGCTTGTTGTAAAACTATCAATCAGCCCAGAGAAGATGGTGGCCATGACAAGCAACAGTTCTTCATTGCAATTCCCTAGCCCGTATACTCCGACCAAACGCAGGAAAAACGTTGTAGATTCTGATATAGCTGTGGGGGTGAATTCTGCCTCGAAAAGACGTCGAGAGAACTCCTCACCACTCACGCAGCACCATTCTCAGGATACTCAAATAAATCCGTATGATACTACGCAGGATCTACCTGCCTGCCAGTCCCAACTTGAGGATGAACAATTTGCTCAGCCTCGTACTCAACTTGGACCCCCAACCTCGAGCCAGTACCTCGATTCACAATTTCTCCAATCTCCAGAGGGGCAGCGTGTTTCTTATAGTACGCCTTCGACTGATTTGGACGTACCTGCACTTCCTGTGAAGCCTTTATGGACTGCGCCATCGCCTCCGGCTTCGATTCGCTCAGATACACACACCTCCTCTTCATTCCATACCGCGGATTTGCATAAGCTGGCAGAGCAATTGAAACCATCACGTATCACGCCAAAGCCAGAATCCAACGGCCAACCCGAGGTGTGGGCAGACACTCGTATGGAGTTGTGCGAAACACTGCACTACTATCGTTCATACCACGGAGGTTGTTACGCCACCGGAGGCTTTGCCCGTGCGTTCATGTTCGCCGATAGTTCACACCCTCGTGACTACATGGACGCAAGCGTCATCATCTCTCGAGCCGGCGGTGGACTCGCCAAGGATAAAGAGACCGGCGCGATGTCGATGGGTAGAGACCAGACCGAGGGTCCTGTTGTTCAATCACTTCGGAACAGCATAGCGCAACTGAACCCCGTTGTCATCATCACCGCAGACAATAACCCATACGCGCCTTCCAAACCGCCACATCCATACTGTGTCATGGATTATTTCAAGCCGATCAACATCTGGTGGGAGAAGACGAAAGGCAAGAAATTCATGCGGTTCCGGTTTGAGAAGCTGAACTCCAAACAGAAGAGTTGGTGGCAACCTAAAGGGGTTCCCGAGGTTGCTGTGCCAGGGTCACTGGATCCGCCAATTACTCAATGTTGTTCTATATGTAGCGTACAGTCTTGTCAAGTCTATCTGCAGTGCTGGATGTGCTTACAGCCAAACTGCTCTGGATTTTGGAAAGTTCCGACGGAGGGCGGCACGTTGCAAGAGCCGGAAGAAAACTCTCTTGTGTACGATCCACGCTTCTTAAAGCAGCACACACCATGGCCCAACGACAATCATGTGTACCCTCTTGCATCTGTTGATGTACAGCTCTCTGGCCAATCTATTGCGGGTGAAGATTGCTTGCGAGCACACTGGTCAGGCGTCGTGTGCCCTCTGTGCGGGCGATGCAACTCTCGATTGTCTTGGACGGGCTGGAAGTGTGCGAGTCCCGGGTGCTCGTTTGAAAAAAGGCCACCGCATACGCTGATTCCCGCAGCATCATTGCATGATGCTTTCAATCCAGTCAGCGCCGCATACACCCCTTCTCGCGACACTCACCTACCTGCAGTCAAACTTTCTGTTTCCTTTGCACATAACTACCGCATTAATCGGTTCGAAATCCCGGGTGTTGAAGGTTTCATTACTCACATGATTGCAAACAAGACTGTTATCGAGGAAGCCGGCGGTCCTAATGTTATGTACGAAGAACTCCAACGCGTTGATATCGGTCTAGCTCGCCGACCAATGGGGCATGACCACTTCACCCGCCACTATGCAGTGAATTACGGCATGCCCTACAAATTCATTGCAGCTACAGCTTCTAATTCCTTCACCGGATCCGCGCGCCCCATCACAGAGACACGTAGCCGTTTGAACTGGGCAGCCAAGTATCTTCTTTCTCAAGAAACCGGCATGAGCATAGAAGACGTTGGGAAAAAATGGAAAGAGAAAGAATTCAACGAAGTACTTGCACTGGGATACTTTGAGCAGCAAAAGATTTCGTACCACGATGACGGAGAGACCGGCATCGGCCCTACGATCGCGACGCTGAGTCTCGGAGACACGGGGACGATGCGCATCCGCATGAAGGCCAAGCACTTCAACGGTGTATCAAAAGCCTCAGTGTACAACACCTCACCCCCACTCTCCGGATCCGCACAATTCGAAAGACGCAGCGAAATCCACCCCACGCTCCTCGCTCTCCACCAAACCGACAAGAAAGCGTATAACCAGCGTCTCAAAGACCTCCCCAAAGAACTCGGCCTGAAGAATGGCGGAACGGCGAGAGATGCAGTCACAATGGTTCTGCAGCACGGCGATGTTGTCATTATGCATGGTGCGGAACTGCAAAAGTACTACGAACACTCTGTGGATCATGCGGGGAAGTTGCGGTTCGCGTTGACGTGTAGGTATATCGACTCTGAGACCTTGGGGCATGGGGATAAACCGACATATGGTGTGGCGCCGGATGACGGGGATTATGATGGTGCGAGGTTACCGTTGCCGGGGTCGTGAGTGTGGTTGCGGTATGAATGATCGGTGGACGGAGAATATCTGGGAATATTAAGGACTATCAGTTGAGGATATGTCTTATATAATGGATACTTTTTAGGAATTTCAATGGGTGTAAATACTACCCTTAGGGGGCGGCAGTACATAATTTTCGTGGGATGTGTTACAATATTATAACTTAGTTCATGCATGATTTATTATAGAAAGTGTATCTAGACTAAAGTCAGGACACTCGCGTATGAGTGCTTAGAATCGTAAAAATGCGTGGAGTGGAGGTTGTTAAGGTTAGAGACATGTCAAAAGACCTTGTTAGCCATTCCTTCGTAGTTTGTTTACACTCTGTTTGTATACTTTTTGTAGTAGCTTGTTTACTATTTACAGGTTGTTTACTGTTTACACTATGTTTACTATTTACAGCGCGCTTACTATTTACGTTGTGTTTGCTGTTTACATAGCGTTTACTATTTATATTGCGTTTACTATTTACTGTGCATTTCCTGTTTACTGTGCGTTTGCTGTTTAGTGTGCGTGTACTGTTTACCATGCGTTTGCTGTTTACGTACTATTTACTATTTACGTTGCGTTTACTGTTCATGCTGCGTTTGCTATTTATGTTGCGTTTGCTGTTTATGTTGCGTTTGCTGTTTATGTTGCGTTTACTATTTACAGCATGTTTACTATTTACGTAGCGTTTGCTGTTTACGTAGCGTTTACTATTTACAGCATGTTTACTGTTTACTGTGCATTTGCTAGTTACGTTGCGTTTGCTAGTTACTGTGCGTTGCGTTTGCTGTTTACTATTTATCTGTTACTCGTTCGTGTTATGTCTGAGTCTCGTTTGTTGTTTATCGTTCACTTGTAGTCGCCACTTCTAAATGTAGAGCGGACTTATCATTATCTCCTATTCTCCATGCCATATCTACACCATGAATCCGTCAACCCTCTAGGAATTTTGCAACAAACCCCGCCACCTCCCGCGGCCTCTCCACCATTGGTAAATGACCCGCCCCATCCACAACCTCCAAATGCACCCCCTTACCCAAACCCTCCGCCATCTCCTTCATAGTTTTCGGCAAAACACCATCCCCAGCACCTACGAGAAACGCTCCCTTTCCCTTGAACTCCTTCATCTGCTCCCTGAAGTCGTACTCGTACAGAGCTGTGACACTGTCCTTGAAACCGGGCAAAGAATTCGTTTTCACCATGTCTTTCACCGCAGCAATCTTTTTCGAAAGTTCGGCTGAGTCATACGATTCCTTGACGAACCAACGACGTACCGTGATTTCGGCGAGCTCTTCGCCAACGATGGGTGCAGAAGTGGAAGACAGCGTGGCGCCTTCTTTCTCGGCCATGGAAATGCGCTCACCCCACGCCTTTGGATTTCCTGGTGGAGCAAGGGAGTTGGTGTCACATGACACGAACGCGGTGATTCTGTCGGGGTATTTCAACGCTGTATTTAGTGCTGTTGCGCCGCCGAGAGATACACCAACAACGGACGCGGTCTTCGCGCGTAGGGCATCCAAGATAGTGATCACGTCTGCAGCGAGCATGTCAACCGTAACTGGATGTTTTGCTGTATCGGGGAGCGTGGAGCGGCCGCGGGTGTTGTACCGTAGAACCCGGTATTTGTTCTTTGTGAGATCGTGGAAAGAGGTCGTGAAATCTGCCCATATTTCCTGGGAAACTAGTATAGAGTTCACGAGGACGAGGAGTGGGGCATCCGGATCCGTGGAGCCGGAGAGATGGTACGGAAGTACTACGCCATCGGGTGTCGTGATAAACGACTCAATGGCCGGTCCCTCTGCACTCGGATGGGTTTTCGTTGCGCCGTCCGTAGACTCCGCCTTCACCACATCGGAACTCGTAAGAGTCTTTAGATCGCGGGGCGCTGGTCCGAAGGTATAGTACAAGTCGTATACCCTCCTTGTCTTACTCTCGACCACTTCGTCATAAATCTTCTTAGTCCACGCCGTACCCGTCGCTTTCTGAAATTCTTCCCCACCAAGTCCATTTTTCGGCGCATATTCATGTAGTGCCAGAAACACTTTCTCCCTCCCCTCTGCAACATCCAACCAACTTGTAACGAATCGTCTCGTCCTGCGCCATCCGGGAACCTTCTGTAAAAGCGAGACATGTTCTTCTCTATACCATTTGGCCAACTCTTCCTCCTTCTCCTTTTCAGACCCAGACTTCAAGGTGAGGTAAACAGCGATCATGACATTCCCTTCGCCTTCATGTTTGACTTCCTCGAGAGTCTTGTAGTCGGTGCCTTTCCATTCGTCTCCGATGAAGTCGTAGAAGCGTCGATCCACATGAATCTCCTTCATGGTATCTCGCTCCCTCTGGCTCTGCACTGGCGCTTTTCTTAGTCTGGTATACACGTCTTTTGTCAAGTAGTTCATGTCCTCAATATCGTAAATAGCCATCCACTCCGGTTTCTCTTGACTCCCCTTCGCGTTTTCTAGATCATTTGCGCGATACCGGAAGCCGTTTTGGCAAAAGGAGAGGCGCAGACGGCCGGGCCCATGTTCGTTGTTGTACCTGCGAGGTGTAAGACGCGATTTGGAAAGAATAGCACTGAAAAGAGATGGCGTTACTTACCAGTCGTGGAACTGAGCTTCGGGAAGTCCATCCTTGGGCTGCATTGTTACGTACAGGATGCCCGGGACAGCCTTTTGTGACGCCATCTTGTCTGTTTTATAGTTGTATAGAGAGATGGTATGATGTATCCAGAACACGCAGTGACTCTTAGTACGGTTGATGAGGATTCAAAGAAAAGGTCTCGGGAAGCAATTGGGAGGTCACTCCCGAATATGTTGGAGAAGAGCTCTATTCCCCGCCGATGTCATTTGCCGGATAAAAGGACCCCACCATATCCATCCCACTAACCTTAGCGTCATACACATAGCTTATCCTTGTCCTTGCGTTCCGAGTTCCGAACTCGGAAATGCAGGGCGGTGATTTTTGGTGCGCCAGAAAACCTCGGAAGAGGCTTGGGATGTAATCAGGGATCTGCAATTCACTTCCGGATGATGCGAATTATTGTGAAGTTATGATGGAACATGGAGTTTTTATTTGCAGATGATCTTATCTATTCCTTACCTGTAAAGCTGGTCTATCTTCCCTTAGTCATACCACACAGCATTCATACCAAACCCTTTCTCTCCCACCTCCAAGCGTGCCACTCTCGCCAAAAACTCCTTATGCCATCTATAGATCTCAATGCCGCCCTTTTCATCATCCGTAAGCGCCAACCACTCGTCGGTCCATGGGCATGGACTGACAGCATTGCTGTGTCCGCCACTGGTCGGTGTAGGGTTGAGGCAGATCTGACGGTCTATCGCGCCAGAAGGGGAGATGGAGAACGCGGCTATGTATCCGGTAAGGTCGAAGGAGTTTGCGCGCGAGGTGGCGAAGAGGTATTTGGAGGATTGCGTGAGGAAGACTACGTCGGACCGGTACTTTTGCGGGTTGGGGATATCTGCAGGCTAGTGTTAGAAGGGAACCATCGAGAGACTTGCTGTTTTGGGAGGGGGGCGGAGAAGTAGCTTACCAGGTGGTATCAATGGCCACGCCCTGTTCGTATAGACGGGCAATTTAGTCTTCGGATCAACAACATACTCACAAACCCTGTTTCCCGCCTCCATCAAAACGTAAAGAAAGTTCCCATTTGGATGCGCCTCCACCCACCGCGGATGATCCTTCTTACCTTCCGCCTCCGTAAAGCCCACCGTCTCCACCCGTCCATCTTTATCTCCCTCGATCTTCTTGTGACACCATATGCGATTCGCCCACATATCCGCGCTGTACAGATATGTTTCCGTAGGATCAAAGACCATGCCATGGATCGCAGATTGAGGACAGTATTCGTAGTTTTGAATGTTTTCTTTCAGAGAACCGTCGGCGTTGATGGAGAAGACGTTCCCGTAGCCGGCGTGGTCGTAGAATGGGTTGCAGTATACGGCATAGGGAGGCTTGCGTGCGGGGAGGAGGAAGATGGCGCGGGTTTTGGTGTCGGCTTCTTTTGCTTTCGCTGTATATCGACTTAGCTTTCATAAGAAGTCTTATGAGAGGGTTGAACTTACGGTCGCCCCCAATCTCAAAGCTCCCCGTATGCACAATTTCGCTGGGGGAGTCTATGCGATGCGAACTCCATTTCTTCATGCTCGAGCCATAGATGTTCTTTCTCTGGTGCTGCAGTCCCAGAATTGTCCGCGTCAGCAATCGACACTCTACATGCTCGGCCGAACCAAGATGAACTCACATCCAGAGCCATCCAACTAATTGGCTCATCCTCCGGAATGTCCGTCTTCTTCACCAGCTCGAGCGTCAACTTCTCGTCGTCAAAAGCCACAGTGATGATCACACCCGGGGGCGTCCATGTCCCAATCATAAGGTGGTGCTTCACCATGTTGAACAATTGTCACAAGTGAATTGGGATGATTGAAAGGTCTCCTTCCGACTTTCCAGACCATCTCCGACCCATCACCAGCATATCTATCTATTAGCTGCAGCCTTCCGAGCTCCAAACCGAAGACCAAAAAGGCGGGGCACGCACTAGCTTCGGTGTCCAAGCGCGGGATAAAGTCTTTGCCGGCTCTCTTCCCGTAACACGAGCCTCTTCATTGGCTGGTCGCATCTGCCCCGCATCAAGGCGTTCGGCACCTGGTGCGCGTTAGAAGACTTTCGTCGCGTCGCCCACGCAAAGCCGATGGTATCAGCCGCTGTAACTGAAGGAATTGGGAAGGTCATTAGCGATGGTCTGATGCAGGCCTTGGTTCGGCGCAGAGAACGGAATGCTAGTACGGGGGTTGTAAGGCCTGCTAGAGGGGTTGGTAATATAAAAGAGGGATTGGTCGTCTGCTTTGCGATGGCCAACTTCTTCATCCTCTCTGTCTTCTCTTGGACTTTCTTCTGAGATCCTTATATCCCCACTACTTCATTTTCGAACCACACACCATCATGTCTACCTCCGGCGCGCCCAGCGGCTCAGCACCGCACCGCTTCGATCCCAACTTCACCGACGCCGTCATCAACGCAATGGGCCCCAACACCGTAAGTCTCCCGTACTGCTTCATATCCTCATTGTCTGACAAAACATAGGATCCCCGCCTCCGCGTCGTAATGTCTTCTCTTGTCCGCCATCTCCACGACTTCACCCGTGAGGTAGAACTCACAGTCGACGAATGGATGGCTGGCGTCAAATTCATAAACCTCATCGGCCAAACCTCAACGCCTACTCGCAACGAAGCACACCGCATGTCCGACGTTCTCGGTCTTGAATCCCTCGTAGACGAAATCGCCCACAAGCACGTCAACGAGTCAGGCGAGGAGCCCACTTCATCCTCCATCCTCGGTCCCTTCTGGTCACCCCACGCCCCATTCAGGGAGCTCGGCGGATCGATCATCCAAAACCCTGCACCGAATGGTCAGACAACGCTCATGCACGGTGTGATCACCGATCTTGACACCAAGAAGCCCATTACAGGCGCCGTCATCGATATCTGGCAGGCCAGTGCGAACGGACGGTACGATTTCCAGGACCCAGATAACCAGTCGCCCAACAACCTCCGCGGCAAGTTCAGGACAAACGAGAAGGGCGAGTACTGGTTCTACTGCTACAAGCCAACCGCATACTCTTTGCCTACCGATGGTGCGGCGGGTGAGCTCTTCAAGGCCTTGGACAGGCATCCGATGAGGCCGGCGCATATCCATCTCATGATGACGGCTGAGGGATACAAGCCAGTTACTACGCAGATTTACCCCCGCGACGACCCTTATGTCTCAAACGACACTGTTTTCGCTGTAAAGGACGACTTGCTCATCGACTTCGTCCCGAAGACGGACGACCCGAAGGCAACACTTGATCTGACTTACAACGTGAGGTTAGCGCCGAGGGATGGGAAGACGGCGGCTATGGACGGAGTTGCGCGGTTGTAGAGAAGACAGAAAGGAAATGTAGATGGACTGAATGTGAATATCCTGGACATTTTGGAGTTTGGCATCACTGTGCCTAGTTGGTTTGATTTTAGCATAGCATTCCATTCCGTCTTCCATCATGTGGATATTGACCTTTTAACAAAAATCCTCCACCTTACCTCATTCTCCAAAGTGAAAACCTCAGGCGGA
This sequence comes from Massarina eburnea CBS 473.64, assembly GCA_010093635.1. Classification (NCBI taxonomy): domain Eukaryota; kingdom Fungi; phylum Ascomycota; class Dothideomycetes; order Pleosporales; family Massarinaceae; genus Massarina; species Massarina eburnea. The sequence goes on along the minus strand of MU006799.1, from coordinate 238,302 downwards.
ATACCGCTGGCGAAATTGCCGATGAGTGGATAAGACGTGACTCTTACATCTACCGACTCCGATACCGCGGGGAAGCTCCAACTAGAGCTCCGGTCAGCTAAAAGGCCCTCATTTCCACTTCTTACCAACGTTCAAGGCCTGTGATACCACTCCATCTCTAAGCCCAAGTCTTCTTACGTCCTTCAAAATGCGCATTCCTTACGCCCCCAAAGAAGCGCCCACCGAAGCCGACAAACCCATCTACGACCGCATAGCGGCACGTCGCGCCCCCCGTCCTCTCATCCCACTCGATCTCGCCCTGCTCCATAACACCGCTGTAGCAGATGGCTGGAACTCCTTCATTGGCGCGATACGCACCAAGAACAGCGTGCCAGAAGACATCAAGGAATTGGCCATTGCTCGCATCGCTGTGCTGAATAGTGCGGTGCACGAATGGGATGTGCATGCCGCGCTGGCTCTGAAGGGGGGTGTGAGTAAAGAAGGGTTGGAGACCGCATTTACGGGCGCGGTGTTCAAGAAGGGGGACGAAGTTCGGGAAGGAAAGGAAGAGGGAGGACTGAACAAGGAACAGTGGGCTGTGCTACGGTATACAGATCAAATGACGAGAGGAGTTCAAGTTGACGATGGTATTGCGGAAGCGATCAGAGGGTTCTTGAATGATCAACAGGTTGTGGAGTTGACGGCTACGATTGCGGCGTACAACTGCGTTTCGCGATTCCTGGTCGCGTTGGATGTGGGAGAGTGCAATGACCGGCCGATGAAGAAGGTGGATGAGCTGTAGGAATTTTTTCTCGTCAATCGAACCATCTTTTGTACAGAAAGAGTGCGATTGATGCTTTGAGTGATGCGGCTCATGACGGTGCATTGGGAATTGTGAGGATAGTGGCGGCTTTCCCCAGCTTTCTCCACGTGGTCCATGCGTACCGCGGCTCGGTTTCCCACGGGACAAAACGTTACTCTGTCAGACTTCAAACTTCCCTTCTCCCTCACAGTTACTTTCACAGAGCTGTACAAACGTTTAAAATGGCCTCTATAGCTTCGAGACTCTTCATGCGCAATGTGCGCCAGCTCTGCAGACATCAGCCTAGCACGCGCGCTGCGTTCGTCCACTCCAAGCGCCATGCTTCAACCAAACACCCCAAAGGCTTTGAGCCCCCTACGCAGTCAGATCTCGAGGAGTTGAGGGAACGGGTACAGGAATTCACACGTACGTGACACAAGCACCGCATCCACCCTGCACGATTAGACACCACAACCCAATCCGGAAGTTATAATAGAGAATTGATGGAGTATGTTGTAGGACGCGAGATCCCAGAAGAATTCGCTGCCAAAACCGACCGCACGAACGAGTTTCCGAATGAAATATGGCAAAAGTTTGGAGAAGCAGGATTCTTGGGCATAACGGCAGACGAAGAGTATGGAGGGTTAGCGATGGGCTACCAGGCGCATTGTGTGGTTATGGAGGAGATGAGTCGGGCGAGTGGTATGTATATCTCAAAACTCTAGAACAGGTAGAGGATGAAGAGAAATGCGGGGTGAAGCTAACAGGACACAGGGAGCATTGCACTCTCCTACGCTGCACACTCCCAACTCTGCGTAAATCAACTCATGTTAAACGGCTCGCTCGAACAAAAAGCAAAGTATCTTCCAGGCCTTATATCAGGAGAGCAGGTTGGTGCGCTGGCCATGTCCGAACATTCAGCTGGGAGCGATGTCGTGAGCATGAAAACGACAGCAAAAGAGGTGGATGGAGGTTATCTACTCAACGGAACGAAGATGTGGATCACAAACGTACAAAAATCGCGCCCGTGGTATACTGAAAGGATACTGACAGATTTCAGGGACCAGACGCGCACACAGTAATAGTCTACGCGAAAACACAACCAGACGCGGCCTCGAAGGGAATAACAGCCTTCATCGTCGAAACATCCACCAAAGGGTTTTCTGTCGCTCAAAAGCTCGATAAATTAGGCATGCGCGGATCCAACACTGGTGAACTCGTCTTCGACAACCTCTTCGTGCCCAAAGAAAATATTCTTGGCCAAGTGAACAAGGGCGTACGCGTACTCATGGAAGGTCTGGATCTAGAAAGATTAGTCCTTTCCGCCGGCCCGCTCGGCCTCATGCATGCCTCCCTCGACGTTGTCCTCCCGTACACACACCAGCGCAAGCAATTCGGCCAACCCATTGCACATAACCAGCTTGTACAAGGGAAGCTCGCGGACATGTACACGAAATACCGCGCCTCAGCTGCATTCACTTATGCCGTGGCTCGCGCCGTAGACGAGAGCCATGAGACTCCGGATGTTCGGACGCAGGATTGCGCAGGCGCTATTCTCTATGCCGCGGAGAGGGCGAGCGAGGTGGCAGCGTATGCGGTGCAGTTGATGGGTGGAATGGGGTATATGAATGAAGTACCTGTGGGGAGGATACTAAGGGATACGAAACTCTACGAAATCGGGGCGGGGACCAGCGAAGTCAGAAGGATGGTTATTGGGCGTGCTTTTAACAAGGAATATGCGGGACGGTAGGAGGGCGATAGGGAAATTCAAATGGTATAGTGAGTGAATATTTTTAAAGGGGTGGAGGGCTGGGAGAGACAAAACGACAGCGTGGATAGTGTGTTAAATGTCGCAGTGAAACGGATTAACGCATGTTCTAGTGAGTTATTCTCACGCCATAACTTCCCCTTCACCCACATCCCCAGCGTACAACCCATTCACTACACAATATAAATGTACAACACTCCCCCTTCCATACTCACTCTTCCCACTCAACCCACCCTCTTCAACGCCACAACAATAACTCCGAAAACAAAACCTCTCAACACCAACTTTCACCATCAACCCAACTCTTTAACCAACCCGCAATATGAAAGAATCAAACCTGGACATGGCCATATGTCACTTTTTCATGGTTGTATTCATAGTATGCTTGACCATGATCTTGATCGATGTGCACAACGACTTCCAAGATGGGGAAGCGGAGGAGGGAGAGATGGAACATGAAACTTAAGACATGGGGGATGAAAGAGGGGCTCGATAACCATAGGGAGTACGTTGGAACATATTTTGATTTGCAAGGCATGGGCCTTTGACATGGAGTTTCCGGGAATCTTGTAGAATCAGGGTTTGGAAATATGAAGAAGAATATGCTCGTTCTTATTTTTTTTGGAATATCGTGTTTCTTTCTAGGATTCTGTGTAAGCTCAGCTATGAAAAAACCTTGTAATGTCGAAGGCGCAGTCGTTGGCGAGAGTGCCTGGGTGCGGCATCAAGACTTTGATAAATTATACATTGTTTTAATTTACATGTACCCTCCCCCTTCATAGTACACATATTTTCATCTAACATGCGCCACTACTCATACTCTACTGACTCAACTCCGCCCCCTCTTCCCCCTCCATCTTCCTATCTGCCTTCCTTTCCTCTCTCCCCCCATCCCCAAACACCCTCTTCCTGCCCTTATCCCACAGCTCCCTTTCCCTCTCCCGAAACCACTGCGGGGCAAACGCCTTCACCCTAACAACCTGGCCATCCTCCCCTTCCAGCTGAACCCCGAATTGCAAGCCGGGTTTCCAGCTCCCTCCTTCGGCACTGACCCGCATACTCGTCATCATCTCCAGCCTCACCAGCGCGATTCCCACGTTCCCCACCGCAGCGATGAACTTTCCGGCTGGTCTGCCCTTCTTCATGGTTCCGTCGTCGTTTAATTGCTTGATATCGGCGCCATTGGGTGGGATCAGGGAGGCAGGGAAATCGGGGTCATGAACGGGAGTTTTCTGATCGGTGTCTGTGGCGGAGGAAGGGAGGGAGAGTTGGACGGGTAAGACGCGCTTTCGCACTACACCAGTATGTTTGGTGCGGATAGTGAGCTCTTGACCAACATAGCACCCCTTCTTGAAATCGATGCCCTGATTGAGGTCGAAGTTGTATTCCATAGGAAGAGCCGACTCTCTCGGGATTTCGAGGGGTCCTTCGGGAATGCCGCGGAGGTAGCGCCGGAGGTGGTATTGCTGAATATCGACCGAGGGACCGTCGCCGCGTGTTGATTTGTCCGATGGGCCAAGGGTACGGGCGCCCATGTCTTGACCGCGCGGATCTTGGATGTGAACAGGACCCAGTCCCAAACCATTTTGAGACGCCCAAACGCCTACTTCGCTGTCTTCTACGACCTCGATAGTGACTTTGCTCCTCAGTTTGTGGCGCCGGAGATGCTTGACCAATGCTTCGACTTCTCCGGCATCGATTTCGATGATATATGCTGAAGGAGCTTGACTATCCAGTCCCTTTCTTATGTAGACAAACACATCCCACAAGACTCTTCCTCGTGCATCCAGGAAGGCCGAATAAAAACCTCCCGGGGCTTCTAGTCCCAGTACGTTATTCGTAATAAGTCCATGCAAGAACTTCGTAGTATCCGGTCCAGATAGCGAAATAAGGCGTCGATGCGGTAATGCCACGCCTCCAGAGCTAGCCGTTCCCGACATCTGTTCCCTCTCCTCATCGCTTAAAATAGAATACTGTCTATACGAAGTTGCAATGGGAGATGTATGCTTAGATCTTCGAGCGCTAGTTGTTGGTCGGGGATTGCTCGAAAGTCGTTGCGGTACGGTCGCTGTGATTCGATGCTCGGAAGACGCGGTGCTCTGCCACCGTCGCGCTCTCGCGCCCACCATGCGCACTGGTTGTAACCTCCAAAGACAGGCATCGCATACAAAAGCACTAGTCCGCGACGAGCATGCAAGTGACATCGAGGGCATCGTGGGAGACCTGTGGGGGGTTATTGGGGAGGTTGCGATGACGAGGTGTGAGATTTCAGATGACGAAAGCGATGCAAGATTTGAGATCTACAACGCTCCCTGGACTTAAGAGAGCGGAGTTAAGTGCTTGGCGTCTGTAAATGCTCTGCGATGAACTACTAGCGACACTACCAATTCATTTGCCAACGCTATAAGAAATGGAATAGCGCCAAAGATGCCTTCACCGTTGCCATCGTACACCCCTCCCCCCCAAAGTGAAACCCCCCAAAAACACTTATACACGTTACCAGATCCCGGAACGCCATGCTGAGCCCAACCGCATTGAGATATTTTCCCGATAATGCAGACACTTACTGTCTTACTTCAGCTCAATCATCTCGCTTCGAATTTAACCTCTTCCTCTCATCCCCGTCTTCATCATCGTCTTCATCACTACTCCACTTATCATCCTCGCCCACTGCGAAGATAGTATCACCGTCCAGACTCTCTCTAGGAGGAACCACGGGTTTCTGAGGCCTGGGGGCTGGTAGCGGAGAATCGTCGCGGTTCGATGCGCCGGCGTTGTGCTGTCTGGGTACGGGGTCGTATCCCCTATCTCCTTCTTCTTCGTCCAGCGAGTCACGGAGTGAGGCGATTTCGAAGCCTTCGTCATCTTGAGCGATCTGATTCGAGTTAGTATGCAAAACTTTTATGGTGGTAGAAGGCATGGGATGCTCACCTCGTCACTCATAGCGAACCTCCTGTTGTTCGCCGTCGGCCTCCACATGTAGGCAACGAAACAGACGTCGACGAGGTAGACCAAATTAAGCCAACCATCCAAGACGAACCACCTTGTTTGCCAATGGGTGGGTGCAAATTCAGGGCTTGATGCTCCCGCGAATGTGAGACTATTCAGAAAGAAGAAGCCAAAGATTACAACAATGGAAGTGAGTATGCACCACCAGAGTTTCTTGTACATGGAAGCCTTGATATGCTGTTTGCGCTCCATCAAGTCCTTCATAGTCAGGTTTAGCGAGTTAAGCGTCCAGATGTAGAAAGCTGTAAGGGTGGCGGAGAGCGGAAGGATGACGAGCAACACGAGGGGACCGGCATCGTCGGGACGGATGGTGAGTGAGGCAACGGCGTAAATGACACCGAAGACGAAGTGCGCGACTGCGAGCCAGCGGACGATGGTCATTGTCTTTCCGAGCGTGGGCTTGACGACTCCATAGCCCATGCACACGATGAGAAGGAGAAAGAAGGAGAACGAGTTTCTGAAGGCGTTCAGGACGGCAGTGACGATCATCAGGACCTTTGCGCCGATGTTGTTGCCGTGCCGGTTCTGGTAGTCGTAGAATCCCCACGTCATCAGCATCTCCAGAACCAGGAAGACGAGAATGGCAGTGATGTAGTTCTGGACGGCGAGGATGTCGTGTCGGTGCTGGAAGTAGAGGAAGCCCCAGAAAGCGCACACGACAAAGTACGCAATGGTGATGCCGCCGTAGAAGGGCAGCTTCGCGATCTGGGCAGCCGGGAGCTCGCCGTACGCATTGCGGAACGTCACAATGGCTTCGTACTCGACGTCCTTGGTGTATGCGGCCGTCGCAACGCAGTAGTAGCCCGTCTTCAGCGCAATCTTCTGTTCGCCACTCGATGCGACGGGGTAGTTGATGACGGTGGGCTCGTTCATGTTGATCGCGGCGGTGCGGATGTAGTTCTTCGATGTGGCGTCGGCATCGTCGGCGACGATCCATTCGCCCTTGTGTGTGGAGTTGCAGTTGCTATGGGCCATGGCTTCGTCGTTGCAGATGTAATCGCGCTGTCGTCTGTTAGCCTGGTCGGGTAGGGCGCGCGGCGCAACGAACATCTTCGACGGGCGCCTCGGACGGCTTGCCCAGCAGCAGCGAGTCCTTCCATTCCCAGACGACTACGCCGACGGTCGGGTTCTCAATGTCCTTGTTCTTGTCGTTCTTCAGCAACTTGACCATGATGAAGGGCTCGACCTTGCCTCCCCACGATTTCTTGCTGTACATGCCCGAGCATTTCTGCGCATCGTTGGGTGTCTACACTGTATCAGCGATGCATTCCTTCCGCAGTAGCTTGCGCCGCGTACCAGGGAGACATCGATGGCGGCTACCGCTGTCACTGTCGACAGCAGCAGGAGGCCGACTGTCCGCAGCCAGCTCATGATTAGGGCCCGTTCGCGGAGTGCGCGGAAGGTCACGGGGTGTTCTGGAGTGGCTTTTCGTTACGAGCGTGTTCCAGCGACGAGGAAGAGATCAAAGCGAGCGGCAATGAATCTCCATCGGACACGTCGCGCGGAATTTGAGGTTGTATGTCTCGCCGCGGCGCTGCCAGATACTGCCAATGCGAGCTTACGACTGCCAAGACTGTGGCGGTGCTGCCTTCCCCGAAATTCACCACCATCAGCAGCCGTGGCTTCCGTTTCGGTACAGCACGGTAGACTATCAAAATATCCTATCGGTTTCAGCTGGAACCATGCCAGGCAAACACGTCGACGATGGTGCGAGCGAGCCTTGCCGGCGGTGCAAGGAGAACACGGCCGTCCTCGTTGTGCGCTCTGAGCCCCTCTGCCGGTGAGTGTTGCCTTTTTCAAGGCGATGATTCATGCTCGCTAACAGCCTTGCAGGGACTGCTTCACCAGATACGTGCACACCAAGGCAGTCAAGCGATTAGAGTCCTTTCGCGTCAGAAACGCTGCTCTGGACCACCAGCGGAAATTCCTACTGGCTCTGTCTTTTGGTGTTTCGTCCGTCACTCTCCTTCATGTCCTGGATCACCTGCTTCAGACCCAGAGAGGCAAGACTGGCCGCACGGGATTTGCCGTCGATGTGGTCTTTGTTGAAGTGCCTGGCGCGACTGTCCTGAAAGACGGCACTCTCGCAGAGGCGCAGAAAGCCTACCCGGACTTTGGGTATGCCTCGCTGCCTCTGCATGACATATTCCTCCAAACCTCCGATCCGGGGCTGTCGAGCCTGGTTCCGAATCTGATCCCAGAGGACAGCTCCTCGCCTTCTGAGAAACTCACTAGCCTAATCGCCTCACTAACCTCAGCCACTGCTCGCGCAGATGTCATCTCCACCCTCACCACTCGGCTCATCGTGGAACATGCCAAAGCCACCGGCTGCGAAGGCATCCTCTGGGGCGACAGCACCACCAAACTCGCCGAGAAGACGCTCTCTGAGACGGCAAAGGGACGAGGATTTTCATTGCCGTGGCGGACATCGGACGGCGACTCACCGTTAGGCCTCACTTTTAACTACCCCCTTCGAGACGTGCTCAAGAAGGAACTTGTTTCGTATGTCGACCTGGTCGAACCTTCGTTGTCGTCGTTGATACAGGAGCCCTCAAGCGCCAAGCAAGCATCGATGAGCTCAAAGAACACGACCATTGACGACTTGATGCGGAATTACTTTGAAGAAGTCGAAACGAACTTCCCGAGTATCGTCTCCAACGTTGTGAGAACCACGGGTAAATTGGAGACACCATCCGTTCCTGCGTCTAAATCTCGCTGCGATCTCTGTAGCATGCCAGTGCTCGATGGTCGGTTCGGCATCCACGGGTGGGGAGGAGATCAGCAAGACGGCTCTGAAGTGCTCAGCGTACAAACCGGTCCTAAATTGTGTTATGGTTGCACTCGATCTATTCCTCAGAATACTACTGGTTGAGGCTCCCGCGGACGGCTTGTTACTGAAGCTGCAATACACACATTGCCGGATTTTCGAGAGCACCGTAGGATCATCTAGACACGCAACTCCAAGCAGACTTGGACACGTCAAAAACTACGAATATCCATAAAATTGGGCCGGTTAATCCTATCTTTGGAGGAGCTATGCTTGATGTTGATGGTGTTCATCTATCAGCGTTCTCGTTAAGCGCCCATCCCTGTGCATCCAACCCAACCACAAAGCTGCACAGCCGCCGAGTATCATCCTTGATGTTTTGAAACCCGCTGCGGGCGGCACAGCACTCCAGGCCCCAAGAAATAAAGTCTAATAGCACTTCGGCCGGCTGCTCTGTACTTTGATTTGTAACTCGAAGACTTTAGGATGAGTTTCAAATCATGTCAATTTTTGCATATGTTCTCTGCGCTTCCTTTCTGTCCTCTTCCCTTGCTTTCCCTCTCCAAGCGCGTTCCAATACTACAACAGACCATAATACAACAACTCCCAACACCGTGGGGTGGAAAGAGGCCCCCCAAGTTCGCGGGACATTCGACCTGATTATTTCCTGCCTCACTACACTATCGCTCTGCGCATGGACAGCTTACCATCCGAATGTATATTCGACCCGATCATCATGGAAACAATTCCTCCATCGTGCAAGTTGGATGCTCATCGCTGTTGTGTTGCCTGAGCTTGTGCTCTATTGCGCATGGGACCAATGGTGGGAGGCGAGGAAACTGAAAACAGACATCAATGCGATAGGCGAGAAAGCTTTTGATGGCATCGGGCTGCAGGCACACGAACGCGAAGAATGTACGGTATGTGGGCCAAATGTGGAGGAAGAGGAAGAGGAGGAGGAGGAGGAGGAGGAGGAGGAGAGACAGTCTTCCGAGTACCATCTTGACTTGCTGTTTGGTGAAGCGCAGTCTCAACTTCACGGCGATTCATCCGCTGATTTGGAACAAATGTCGATCAAAAAGGTCTCGCAACCAGACAAAGCATCCAACTTTGGCCGCTTCTTTGGTCGCCAAAGCAAGGACAAATCCAAAATTCCACCACAGGACGAAACATGGTCGACAGTTCAGTCCTTTTTTGCCATCTCCGGCGGTTTTGCAGTCCCATCGTCTACCTTCCACCCCTCTGCTCATCTAACCCTAACACCACCCGCGCTCCTCTTCCTCGCACAACATGGCCTCCTTCCACGATCCACGACCTCCGCCGTTGCCGACAAATCAAAAGCAGACGCCGTTGCCAAAGCCCTGGTCTGCATCCAAGCAGGCTGGTTTCTGATCCAGAGTATTGCCCGTGTTGCACAGAAACTACCCCTTACGCTGCTGGAAGTGCATGTATTGACACATGTCGGATGCGCGTTTGTAATGTACGTCCTTTGGGGCAAGAAACCTTATGATGTAGGCGCGCCGATTTTGTGTGAAGATGAGAAAGTTATGGATCTGGTGGCCTTTTGGTCGTTGCATGTTGATTCAGTGAGTTGCCTCTACGTTCCCTACTACCCAAATCAAAGAGTAACAAGATACAGACCTCAAGACGGACAATGGGCGACCATTCACAATGTCCACAAGCTCCTCTCACTACACCCAGAGCCATCATCCCACTTACAATAAGCCAAGTACAATCCGCGCATGCCACGACTTCTTCCCCTTCTTCACTCAAACGCTACAAAATGCGCCTGCTTGCCTGGCTGGCCCTAAATGGCCCCCTCCCAAGCTACAAACCGAAACCGAAACCGAAACCGAAACCAATAGTAACATCTTCGGCACCATCCGGCATCCAGACCACGCATCTTCAACGCGCCACAGACGGCCTCCGCTATCTTGCCCGCCGCAACACGCACTTCCCATATATTTCCAAAGCTTCGCATATCATCTCACCCGCCTCGCCTAACTCGCTCGACCAGTCCCCCAACCACACCTTCACACCTTCTACATCGCTCCGCCTCCCACTCACCTACGTGGTCCCTGTTCGCAGCAACCTCACCATCGATGGCCTCCCCTCTTTCCTCGACTTCTCCTCCGAGAGATCAGAACACACATTCACAATGCTAAAAGCCTACTCCGTCATGTCGATATCGTACGGAGGCTTACACCTCGTAGCTTGGAACTTTTACTTTTCTTCAGTTACTGAGAAATGGCTATGGCGGTCCTCAGCACTTGTTATGGCTGGCGTTCCAGCCCTCACATTCGCATCTTTCGTCTCGTTTTTGGTCTCAGATCGCTTGCATAAGTTGCAGAAAAAGGTGGAAAGCAGGGTTACGAAGGGCGCGTTGTGGGTGCTGAGGAAGGTGATTGAGTTGGTTATGTTCGTGGGGTTTCCCAGTATAGGGTTTGGGATCATTGGGTATCTTTTTGCCAGAGTCTTTGTGCTCGTGGAGAGTTTTGCGGGATTGAGGAACGTGGAGAGCGGTGTATATACTACTGCTGAGTGGACAAGTTTTATTCCCCATGCTGGGTAGACGAAGAACTTCTACTCCTGATTGATTAGGTGTTCAACTACTGGATTTAACGTTGCACGAGAAAACCTTCAACATGGTCAAAGGGAAACCGAGAGAAAGAGAGGACCGAACATGGTTGACGCGGAAAATTCGGTATTACAAAGTGTATATGGAAGTCGTAATGGAAGACTTCCAGACGCCAGCGCCACGTAGTAAAGGAGAGTGGTATTATAAGACCGGCCAGACAGGCTGGAGGATATCAAGCGCCGGAAAAAATCAACCTCCCAAACAACGTCGTGTACGTCTTGTATGCAAGAACACAAAAGAAACGACAATCATCGGAAAAAAAACGATAGAGCACACGCTAGATTCGTGTGACTCAAACCGACAGAAAAAAGGAACGTTAAGGAACGACTGCGTAATGTCCCGCCACCTTATCAGTGCCGCCGACTACTATTGGTGCCTCTCCGCCCCGGCTTCTCCTTGTGTGAACGATGTGTATCTTGTCGTGGGAGTCCCATCTCCTCGTCTGGTACTCTCTCCTTGCGTCCAGAGTACGCACGTGTTGGTTGACGAACATCGTCATGGCGATCATCGAAAGTACCGCGACGCGTATCCTCTTCGTCGGAGAAGTCTTCGTAAATAGTTGCAGGTCTCGGCCTCTTGTTCGCCGGCAACTTGGACTCAGCTTCCTGTATTGCCTCAGGCTTGTACTTCCTATCCAGGTGGTTTTCCAACAGCCTGACGTTCCGGCCATTACACTTGACCGCCGCATCCACCAAATCGCCGACCACCGGCACTAATCCTATGGTGAAGTCGACGACGAGATTGAGCATCATCCTCGCGAAGATTTTCTTAGGTAGTCCGTCCTCGATTTTCAGCATGTGGAGGATGAGGACGAAGGCGAGGAACGCATCAGCACCGTCACCGACAAGGGGCACGATGCCAATGACGGAGGCCCAGCCAAAGCGCAGGCCCATGAAGTTGAAGAGAGCGAAGTCAAGGTGGTAGGCGGTTTTGCGAGCGCGGGCAAGGATGTTGGCGTCGTGTTCGGGTATGTAGGCGGGAATCTGCTTCTTGACCTTCTTGGACTTGCCGGGCTTGCGAGGGTGCGGGATCATTTCATAGTACGGGTCCTGGGGAAGTTAGTAACGTTTTTCTGAACAGTGGTGAAGGTGGGAGTATACTGACGTAAGATCCCTCCGGCTTCCTGTCCTTGTACTTGTCCATCTCCTTGCTCAGCATCTTCTGTGCCGCATACTTTGCGATGGCTGCCGTCATGGTTGCGGTGTAGTCGTCTCTCCTTTAACAGCGAGGAAGCCAAAGTAAAAGATATTGTGGACGCAAACAAGGCCTCTGAAGATGAGGCTATAGAAGAATTCCCTCAAACAGCGCTCGGTGGGCCGTGACGTTGCGCGGCTGTCTCAATGGCCACGAAGGGTGTGGTTGGATAGCGGGCCTTTCGTCTGAAACAAGACTGGCAGGTACGTCTCCACGATGTGGAGGCAAGAGCGATTACAAGTAAACAAATAGTACAAGTGAAAAGCGTTAAAAGAGTGACGAGAAGGGAAGAGCCAGTGGCTTAATTATAGATATGGGTCGGCGGTGTGTTGGCGGGCGACGACATGGTTAGTTGCTTGTCGTGCCTTGGTCTGGATGATTTTCAGACTGAGGCAAATGGACGTCATGCTCGGACCCTTCTCCGGTTAATTGCACCGCCACAGCTGTGGCGCACACTTTGGTGTCATCGGTCGCGCTGTCCAAACGTCCAACCACCACCACCACCGCATAAACACCCACACTCGCCGTCCCAAATCGACATCACGTGCCCCATTCTTTCTCACCATTGCTTGCGGCTGTGCAGACCCCGCCGCGATCTGCGCTTCTAGATCCTCACGCCGGCCCGTTCGCTCCTTCAGCCTTCACAGGGCCCCGCCGACGCGCAACGACTACCCATCTGTCTAGCTGCCCCAGAGCATGCTGCCAGACACCAGTCCGCCCTCCCGACATGACTCCCAACCAGAAACTACTTGACTGGCTTGACGACCTCTGCGTGCGCTTCATCGTCAACCTGCCCCACGAAGAGCTCCAGTCCGTAGAACGCATCTGCTTCCAAATAGAAGAGGCGCAATGGTTCTACGAAGACTTCATCCGCCCGCTGGACCCCGGCCTGCCGTCCATGAACCTGCGCGTCTTCTCGCAGCGCATGTTCCAGCACTGCCCGCTGTTCGCCAACTTCACCGAGGCCCATCGCGAGGGCGCCTACGAGCAGTTTCTGCAGTACAAGACGCGGGTGCCGGTGCGGGGTGCCATAATGCTGAACGAGGAAATGACGCACGCGGTCCTGGTCAAGGGCTGGAAGAAGGGCGCCAAATGGAGCTTTCCGCGTGGAAAGATCAACAAGGACGAGGCGGACCTGGACTGCGCCGTGAGAGAAGTCTACGAGGAGACGGGGCTTGATCTGCTGGCCATAGACCTGGTGAAGCCCGAGGAAGAAATGAAGGCGATCGAGGTCAACATGCGCGAACAGAGCCTGAAGCTCTATGTCTTTCGCGGCGTGCCCATGGACACCTTCTTCGAGCCGCGGACACGGAAAGAAATTTCGAAAATCGACTGGTACAAGCTCGGCGATCTCCCCACCATCCGGCGGAAGAACCAGGCTCCGCAGAGCAACGGCCAGGACCTGGTCAGGGACAACAGTTTCTACATGGTCACGCCGTTCGTAGGCCCGCTCAAAGGGTGGATTAAGAGACAGAGGCAACTTGACAGGCAGAATAACAAGGCTGGGGTACGGCTGGCGCCGCCTCTAGCTGCCGGGATCACGGATACAGAGCTAGAGGTCGACGTTGGCGATACCACTGCCGATGAGACTGGGATGCCCGAATACAACCCAGACAGCGCAAACTTTGCCGAGTTGATTGCCAACATGGGAAGAGATCACCGTGCGAACGATACACTTCCGGAACTCCAGACAGAGAAAACCGTCGATCCCGCAGCAGAGCTTAAGCGGCTACTCAGTGTCGGCACCGGCTTTCCGTCTCAAGCGCAAGCTCCAGAAACGCAGTCGATGGGCGCAGGCGTGCATGCTAACGGCATGTTCGATTTCTTGCAAGGCAACAACCGACCCCCACATCTGAATCCGATAACACCGTTTGAACAAGCTCTGGCTACTCCGCAGATGCCTCAGAGTCCGCATGGCCAACACCATCCTCGACCGCCGCATCTCGAACACATGCCACCTCCACCGCACTTTCCATTTCACCAACAAGGACCCCAATTCCCGGGCCAGCAACACCCCCACAATCCTCCACCGCCGCGCAATGCATTCCCACCGGCTCCACAACAATTCTTCTCTCCGAATCAACAACCACAGCATCATTTCCCCCCACACCCACCGAATTTCCAACAGTCATTTGGCCATCAACCGCAGCGGCCTTACCAGCCGACGGGCAACCCGCAATTTGGCCCGCAACCGTCGTTCCAAAGCCAGCCAGGCTTCCAAAACCAACGCGGTCCGGCTGTTCCCCCCGCTTCAAAGCTGCCTCCGCCAAAACTTACTACGCATACCCTCAGTCTCCTGAATGTTTTCAAGATGAACGAGAAGCCTGCCGTCTCGTCTCCGCGATTCCCACAGGAACCAGCGCAGAGCTCACAAGCAACCCCAACGATGCAACAGCTTCCAACTATGAATCGGCCGTCGGAGTCTTACATGTCGTCACCCGGTACATATAGCGCCAACCCGTACGCACCGAGTCCGCCTGCGTTCCAGTCGCCTCCGCCAGGTGCAAACTTCCAGCCCGTGCAGCCGAAGCCTAGGAATGCCCATCAAAACTCGCTTCTGAGTCTTTTCAGTTCGCCTTCCATGACCGCGGCTACCCCTGAGCCCCAGAAGTTGTCGGAAGCACCAGCAGAGCTTTCGGCTTTTCCGCACACCCCTGGACTTGCGATGGCTGGACCGGGACAAAAAGCAGCCGTACCGCCGATGCCTGACATGAGTGCGAAGCCGGTGATCATGCATTCGAATGCTACGCAGCACAACAAGCCCGGGAATACGTCGGCTACTGTCCGTGGACCTGTGAATGCACCGGATTTTGACACTATGAAAAAGAACTCCCATTACCCATCGAATGGCAATTCTCGTGGGCCTTCTCCTGCGATTCCTAAGGTGGAGCAGAAGATGTTTGTGCCGCAACAGATACTCAGGCGCGAGAACACGCCGAAAGGATCCCCGGTTCGCATCGTTGATAGTCCTAGCCCGCGAACGAGTCCACGTCCTGGGGCCCATGCTGCGATGCCCTTCAAACCCCAGATCCTCAAGCGTCCACAGCCGATGACCCAAGATCCGACTCAAGCACCAGTACCAGCGCCATCGCCAGCTCCAACTGTGCATGCGCAAGGACTGTTGGGTCTGTTCAAGAGTCAAACCTCACCTGCTCCTGCTGTTGTAAGTAACGTGGCTCCGAGGACAACTATACTGTAGTACATTTATATGCAGTGCATTGTCACCTACCCTTTGATTGAGCTTTGCTAATCTAGTATCCACGTAGGCACCAATTCCCACACCGCCGACTCAGAGAATAGCTCCAACACCAAGCCCGGCACCAAGTGCACATGCACAGGAGTTGCTCGGTCTGTTCAAGAACCAAACCTCGCTGCCCATGGCTCCAACTCCACCCGCGCAAATGCCACACCCTCCTGCGCCAGCAGCAACACAATCCACATACGATCGCCGCGACAACTTCCCCACTGACCAAAAGTCCGCCCTGCTTTCGCTTTTCGGTAAACCTTCGCCTAAGCCCTCCGCATCACCTCTGGCACGAGTCGCATCACCACATACAAGGAGTCCGATCCCACCCACGCGCTCGCCGCAACCGCCGACGCCTAAGAACATCAGGTCTGGCATTATCAGCCCCGTGAGTCCGCTGCCCACCACAGGAAGCCTGACAGGGAGTCAAGCTGGAAGTCCAGCGGATCTTGCAAGTAGAAGCAGAATTTCTAGTATGGGGGATGCGTTCCCGCCAAGTATTGGCATTACTATACCCCATGGGAGTAGGCCGACAAGTCATCCTGCCACGGCGGCCGCACAAGGGCAGAATAATGGGTATTTGGTGGAGGAGGGGCTTGAAATCGCAGGCTCAGGTGTCCATGGAAGTGGAAGTGGGTTCTTGGACTCGAATGCTGACAAGGGCAAAGTCAAAGAGGAGGGAAAGAGTCCTGTAGATAAAACTTTCTTGTTGGGCTTCTTGAACGATTTTGCTAATAAGAAGACGGGTGTGGGTCGTTAAAATCTTTCTGGTTGGGGCTGGGAGGTTTGGATTGGGATCTGGAGTTGCCATGGTTGCGGACTAGGGGGGCATGGAAATAGTAGGGATGGGAAAGGATTTGAGATTAATGTGTAGCTTTCAAGTTCAGAGCATCAAGGCTTTGGCAAGAGGTGTTCGGTTTGGGAAAGGCAAAGGGTGGGGTTATGAGCACCGACGGGTTTTGCGCGCTAGCTTATGTATGTTCTGGGTATAAAGGTGGCGTACGAACATTTTCCTTTGCATACCCCACTTGACTCGCCATTAGGATAGGATAGCAAAGGATAGGAAAAGTGAACAAGTTCTTCGATTGTAATAATGGGGTTTCGTGGGTTGCGGGTGTTTTGTGATACATATTCCTCTTTTTCTGCCTTTCTCACCTACTAAACTTACATCTCATCTCCAATCTCGTGTATATATATATATATATATATATATCTAAACGACTACACGTGCGAAGGAGACCGAGTGTTCGTGCGGCCTCCCGTACCCTCCCTGTCTCCCATATAATAGGCTCCTCCCCCCTACTCTCGCGCCAACAATTCGTCGCACGCATAATCTCCCCACAGCCGCGTAACAACCATCCCCATTTCCACGCAAAGCCAGGACTCACTTCCCAATTCCTCACCAACCACGGGTCACCCCAGACCAGCAAACCCCTCGTAGCACAATCATCAAACCCCTCATACAACCCCCCACACGTATCGCTACACATCTCATCTTCATCGAACACCATTCTCTCTCCCTCCGCCACGCCCGGGATACCGAGGGTTTGCATGTCGGATTCTCCGGATGACGGGGCGCCGAGGATGAGGTTGTCGCGCGTGATGGGGCAGGGAAAGGTGTCGATCCAGTCCCTGTGCATGACGAGCTTTTGGATACGCGTGGGCGCGAAAGAGGGTGGGGGGTTGGAAGGCGGGTTGTGGGGGAGGGGGAGAAAGAGGAGGTTGTGGCAGGATGAGGGGATTGTGGTTAGGAGGTTGCAGAGGTGGAAGTTTATCATTAGGGCGCGCATTACCTAGGACGGGGGTTGGTGAGATTTGGTGGTTGGGGGGTGGGGAAGAGAGACTTACGTTATATTGTATCAGTGTTATTAAATGCGCATCTGGACACAGCGGGAAAATCAATTTCAAACTGGATGCTGGAACAGGTTCGCTTGGCATCAGTGGCGGGATTGGTTTCTTATAATTCGGTCGCGGCGGTGCTTGTGGTGTGAATATCCTCGTCCCTATTCCCCTTCCTGTCCCTCTCGTCATGAATAACGACTCTATCCTAGAACCATCACTCGAAGCCCAGGATTCCAAGTTCGCGCTCATGAGCGCGTGGAGATTCGATGGTGTGATTGTGGATGAAGGACGCACAGCATTGATGTCTATCGAACGGGTGCGGCGTAGACGTATGGTGTGTGTTTTGGATTTCGAGGAGGGATTGGAGGGGCTAGGTGCGGGGATTGGGGGGAGTCCATAGGGTCTTGGTGCTGGTACTGGTGCTTGCACGGGGAGAGAAGGGATGTCGTTGGGGAAGAAGGAAGCTGTGGCGGCTGCGAAGGCTGAGGAAATGGCATCATCAGAGGGGCCGGGCGGGATGGTGAGTGAGGCTGGAGAAGGGGAGGGAGGAAGGAAAGAGGTCGCAGATTGGGCTTGCGCGTCGAGTTTACGTCTCCCTTGAAAATTGTCAGTGGCTTGTTATGCAAGGAAATCTCAGTTCAGTGGTGAAAGACTGGCTGAGCTTGCCAAGGTCACACCTTAAACAGTGATCTCAAGCAATTATTACTGAAACACTACTCTTCCAAGGAAAGAAAGCGGGTTAGGTTACACTTACGCCATGCCCGCTGATGGAGCCTATTCTGCGCCTTCCTCCTCTCCTTCGCACTTGTTTTGCCAGTCCAATCGTCTTCTGCTGCACGAGCCTATCGATCACTCAACATCACCACGCAACTGGACTTGGAGTAGAGAAAGAACATACCTCTTTGAGTTGTGTTTTCCGCTTGACCTCAATATGTTCTATCGGTCTTTGCCATGCACCCATCTTAATCGCTATAGCTCTGCAGATACAAAATGAGATTAGATGTCCGCTTAATCAGTCGGCGAAGTTCAGTTTCGGACGAATAAAGACGCAAACTAGTGATGTCCCTTAACGTAGTGTTCGAGACTGAAATGTGTAAGTTCGGCTCTACATAGAGGAATGTTGGACTAGTGCGGGTTTATATGCGCTCGGCTTATGCGACTAAGACCTCCTCAGATTACACAGAGAGATTCGAAGATGCACGCTGCTTATGCGCTAAGAACAAAAGTAACGTAGCGTGCACCTTTGTAGTGCTCCGTGCGATTAAGTAGCCAATCGGAGATAGCTAGCACGAAAGTTCACTAACACTAACTTTTTGTTTTCTATAGTACCCTTGTTTTTCTATCTAAATTAACTTAAAAACTGTCTGTTTATTGAAAAATAGACTCTCCTCTCTCCCTCTAAGCTTCTAGAGTTCTAGTTAGCTAAAATAGAAGGTCCTAGGGGTAGTAGTAGTAGTATTGCAACTCTAAATCGCGATACTACAGCGCCTACACCTATAAGAACATACTCTAAAGAGCCTAAATTAGCTTGCTAGAGCAATTTGCGCTACTTAAGACAGCGTGCACTTAGGCTTTACCTTATTACGCTACTAAATCTTAGTAAAGAGGCGTTTAACAAGTACTCTAAGGGTAATACAGTTACTAGTGCACTTACTGTAAGGGAACTAACCCTAAAGGTAGATATTATTTTAAAGATAAGATAAATTTAATAGAGTTTACAGGAAGTGCTATAGAGGGTTTATATACTAGTCCTAGGCTAGTTCTAGGTAGGTTCCTTAGCAGGCTTCTTTAGTAGACTTCCTTAGCAGGCTCTAAGGGCTGTGCCTAAGGGTTACAGGGTCTATCCTCTTACATTACTCTCTTCTCCCCCCCTTCTCTTTTTTATTTATTATAAGGGTTCTGTATACTATATACTGCCTCTAGGTAAGTTCCTTTTCCCTAGCTATTCCTTTTTCTCTATTTACTGCCTTTACTACCTATTACGTGCTAACCTAATTTACTTACTAGTTCTCTAAATAAGAGCTAGTTACTCTCTAAGCGTTTAGTTTAGTAAACAGATTGCAGGGGTCTAAGCTTGTAGCTTGCCTATCTAGATAACCTAAATTCTATAACTTTCTTTCTTTACCCCTCTATATAACTTCTATCTAACTCTATTACAGCCTCTATTTAAGCCTCTAGGATACCTCTAAAAGTCTTTAAGTACTATGCCTCTCTCTCTAAGACCCTGCGTTAGCCGCGCTAGCTGCAGACGCTAGTTTACTAGCCTTAGACGCCTTCCTACTATAGTAGTAAGGATACTCTAACTAGGTTAGGTTCTTCTTATTAGGTTAAGTAGTCTAGCTCTGCGCCTCCTACAGCGCCTTCTACTCCTATCTAGGCTCTAGCTCTTACAGCTCTAGTTTCTATAGCTTCTACTACAGCTTCTGCGCTAGCGTCTAGTGCGTATACTCTCTAGTATACCTACCTAGGTCCTAGTTCCTAGTTTACTCTGCGTTATTCTAAGTAGTATAGCTAGTATAATTAGTATAATAATCTGTATAGTTACTTTAGAACTCCTGTTAGTTATCCTTCCTACCTAGGATATAGTTCTGTAGGTTCTTCCTTTCTTAGTACTTACAGGTTATTATTATTAACATAATAGTAAAGCAGGAACCTTTAGATCTGCGTTACTTCTCTACTAGTCCTGTTAATTAGTACATGCGCTACATAGATACCTAGGACAATAAGGCTTAGGCTTCTAGTAGAGAGTATTTCCCTAGAGAATCTAGAGCTAGTCTAGGGTTTTAGGATCTTTAATTCTATAATCTGCGTCCTAGGTTAACCCTAGTTCTACTAGCTCCTACTTATAAGGTTGCTCTAGCTATAGCTGCCTAAGCATCTCTCTAGTTAATTCCCGCTCTAGCGACTTCTGTTACCCCCCCCTAGGGGGGTTCTTCTAGCTAGCTTCCTGCTCGCCTATCTGCTAGAGCTTAATAGAAGGCTCTAGTTATTTAGGCTGTAGTGTTATCTTTAAGGGCTTCTAGAAGTACTATTATGTTATCTTTAAAGGCTTCTAGGAGCATTCTAGCGCAGTAATCTATTAAAGAGGAACAGGTAGTTAATATTTAAGAGTTAACTTCTAGGGCGTCTCTAGAGCAAGAGGAGGAAGATAATAACAATAATACTATTAATATTTACCTACTATACTTGCTACCTTCCCTTGCCTATACTTATAGTAAGGAACAACAGGTCTTCTGTATTACTTATATAAAAAGTCTTGTTATTAAAGAAGAGAGTATATATAGTATTCTTGTTTAGTCTTATAAGATTACTTACGCAGCTTGTACTTATAACTAAGTTACGTATTATTCCTATAAGTGTCTTTCTCTAGTTCTTTCTAGCTTTTACTAACTGTGTTCCCTAGGGCCTTAACTCTATTCTAAGAAGCTTACAGTAATCCTTAAGGCTTATAAAGATAGAAATGTAGAGGAACTTAAGGAATTGCTCTATATATGCCTTCCTCTAATTAAGCGCTACTTAAAAGAGTTCCCTATAATAGATACTAGGAAGTATCCTAGTTTAGCAGCTTCTATAACGCCTTTTAATAAGATAGACTATTATAAGGCTTCCTTAGACACTACTTAAGCTACTCTAGAGTCTATCTAGGCTATACAGGGGTTTCTTAAGCAAAACCTCCTTATAAAGTACAGAAAGGTAAGTACTTTCTTTCTTCCCTGTTCTTTTTATATAGCTAATCTCTATACAGTTAGATAAATATAATACTTATATTACTAGCTTAGGAAGCTGCCTAGATTATGTTACAGAGGAAGTCTAATTAGCTAACGTTACCCTTAGAAAGTACATTAATAATAATAGACAGTTTACTTAGGAGATTGTTAAGTTAGTAAGAGTTATTACAGAACAGGAGTTAAAGCGTTCTAGGGGTAAACTAGGAATTTATTAGGAGCCTTAACAGGAACCTGCTTAAGAGCTAACTGCTAAGGATTTACTTTAGAAGTTTACCTATAAGTTAGAGAGTTCTACTAGTATTCCTCTAGCTGCTATAGTATTAGTTCTACCTACTCTTACTACGCTTACTCCTTTAGTTACCTTTTATCCTATATAGAAGCGTCTTCTAGCTAAGTCTTCTCTTAGGGACAGGACAGATTGTGCGAAACGCTGCGCTAAGGGTAAGAGTCCTACTACTTAAGCCTTCCTCCTATAAGTTCTGTTAGTATCTAGTGCTAGGTTCCTTAGTAGAGTTCTATAGGCCTTATCTTGTCTAATAAGGGGTCTACTAGGGATCCCTCTACTTCTTCCTGCCTTGAATAGTTAAATAAAATAAGTTAATTAGTATTTAGTTCTAAGAAAAATAATAAATTAGTCCTCTAACTCCTCTTACCTGCGCCCTTCCTTAGGCCTTAGTTTTTCCTTTCTTTTTCTAGCGTTTGCCTTGTTCTACTAGAGTTCCTTTCCTAAATCCTTCTAGGAGGTATCCTGTTAGGTCTTAGTAGGGTTTAGAGAACTGTAACTAGGTATCTAGGGCTTCTAGTTCCTAGGCTGTTCCTTTATCTTCCTAGGTACACAGCGTATAGCCTTTCTATTTAATTAAGTACTCCTTCCTAGAACCCCTGCTATAGATCCTTAATTTTTCTTCTATAATCTCTTCTACTTTATACTCTAGTTCTTTAGCGCCTTCTACAACTAAGGCAGCTAGCTAGAAGTCCTTAATTACTTAACTTAGAAGTAGGTTAGAGCTTATAAGTTTTAGCCTATTAGTACTAAAGACGTTGTAGATTCCTCCTAGAGTATTTAAACGAACAGCGGACAGGGATATTACTTCTGTAACTATAAATTTTCCGTTTTTCTAGTTAAGCTTTTTACTAGGTTAGGAATTAGCTATTTATTTCTTATACTTTAACTAAACCTTGTCCTCTATACAGAGTAAGGGAGCTTCCTAACAGTACACGTTAGCGTACTTTTCCTACTAGAGCTAGGCTTCTACTATAGCTAACTGCGCAAAAGCTATAGTATTCTTATACTTTTCTATTATAGCTAAAGTAGATTTATTAGGTTTGTTAATAATCTAGTGTTTCTCTAGTACTGTCGCGTTAAAATCCTATTAGACTAGATCTACGTTGTATCTATGCTAGAGGAAGAATAGACTAACCTTAGTTAACTTAGCTGTCCTTCTGTTCACCACGATCTAGACGATTAGTACTAATTTAGCCTAATTAGACTAATCCTAGTTACAAAGAGCTTAGAACATTACTTTAATTATTAAGTTCATGCATTCCGTAGATCTATTAGTTTCTAGGTAGAAGGCTGTTAAGAGGGACCTAGTAATGTTAAGACGCTAGGTTAGGGTCTTCTAGAATTTATCTAGGAACTAGCTTCTTTTGTTAGTTACTATAAAGTCTAGGAGCTAGTAGTAAGCTACAACATGCTTAATAAATGCGTTAACTAGTGTTAGTATAGACAGGTCTAGAAGAGCTACGAGTATAACTCCCTTGCCTAGTTAATTAACTACTACTAGGAGGTTCTTAAAACCCTAGCTTTTAGGAAGGCTAGTAATAAAATCTATAGCAATCTCCTTCTATAACTAATCTAGGAGCGGCAGCGGCTTTAGGAGACCTTGTTTAAGCTCTCTCTATAGTTTAGTCCTTCTATAGATATTGTAGTTCTGTATAAACTTTTATATATCTAAGCTTATATTAGGCTAAAATAAGTTCTAGGTAAGAATTAAGTACGTGTTTTCCTGTCTAGGATAGCCTATAATAGAGTTGTTGTAGGTTTTAGCAATTATCTGTGTTTATAAGGGTTCTAAGGCGGGAACCTATTTCCTCCCCCTGTAATAGATAAACCTATTATCCCCTACTAAGCATTTAGAAAGCTATATCTTTAGGTTTAGCTGTAGAGGGAACTTCTGTTCCTAATTGCGTAGGGCCTCTAGCGCAGTTTAATATACTAGATTAGCCCTAGAAGCTTCTATCTATAAGGAACTGTTTATAGCTTCTAGGGGTGTAGTAGAGGCTGTTTAGACTTAGACCTAGCAAGCCTATAGGCTAATATCTCTGCTGTCTTTAGTGTTCTATTAGTTTAAAACAGGTTTTAACAGCTAGAAATACTTCCTAGGGCCCCTACTATCTTCTAGTTCTAGTTCGTCTTAGTCCTAGCAAGACAACGCGTTAGCTCTAGTATTTAACTTCCCTAGGCAGTATATAAAGGTTATATTATACTTAGTAAGTTCCTCTACCTAGCGTACGTAACGTTCTGTAAAGATCTAGCCTGTTGCAAAATACAACAGGTTTTTGTAATCTATATACACAGAAAATGCTTAGAGCTGCTTTAAATTATTCTACTATTCTTTTAAGCACTTAATAACTACAAGGAGCTCTTTATTATATATTGTATAGTTACATTCTACAGGGGAGTTCTTAGTAGAGAAGTATACTACAGTTCTTAAAGTGCCGTCCTTATAGAGCTGTAATAACGTAGCTCCTGTACTGTAGCTAGAGGCGTCTAATTCTATAATTATTTCTAGTTCTGTCCGTACTACGTACGGCGCTGCCTGCCCTTAATTCCCTGCTCTTAATTCTCTATTCTCTACTAATGATTCTATGCTATATAGCAGATTACGTAACTAGTTACGTGCAAGTCACGTGCAGGTTACGTGTAGTTATATAACTAGCTAGTATATAGAGACCTCTTATACGTAGATAGAAGAATAAGATAAACATAAACTAATTTATCTCGCCCTTGTTATTTCCTTTTGTACAGTACTCCCTGCTAGTCCTAGTATAGGACCGTACACCTAGCTCTACTCTCTACTAGTCCTAGTATAGGAGAGCTCTTAATCCTATCTCTATTTATAGGGATAGTCCTCCTAACACTAATTAGTATTGTCTTTCTACTTAGGTAGATAATACAAATTAGCAAGGGTAAAGGTAGAGCCTAGTCTAACAGGAAGTTAGACCTCTACACCTCTTCTACGTTTAGGAGAACCTAGGAGAGAAGATTAACTTATCTTGTACAGAGAGCAGGATACTCTTTGTACGCTAAAGAGGAGATACTACGACAATTACTGTACGAGCTGCCTCTACAGCTTATCTACCTACGGTACCCTACGACAACTACTGTATAAACTACCTACGTACACCCCTCTAAAAACTCCGCTGTACGAGCTACTACTGCTGCCGCAGCTTATCTACCTACAGCACTCTACGATAACTACTGTACGAGCTACTACTGCCGCCGCAGCTTATCTACCTACAGTACCTTCTCTCTCTCTAAAAACTCTACTGTACAAACTTTAGCTAGCAGTAGTACCTCTCTATTATAGTATAATAGCTAGCGCACGAAGCGCTGGGCCTACATGCCTTACACCTCTTACCTTTACTAGCGAACTATCGTACAATGATTTTAATTAGCTCGCGATTAGAACCTAGGTACTAGCAGAAATCCTACAAAAGGACACTAGCCTTAAATTCTAGACAGAGGACCTAGATGTAGCTAATCCTACAAAGGTTTAACTATCCTTGTACGCAGCAAACACCCTAGTAGAACATTATACGTTAAAATGTGCTAGTATTACTCTAGTAAACTCTCTCTACAAATACTTTAACAGCTAGCAGGTACCTTAGTTTAACAAGGTTAGCTGTACAATTTAACAAGAGCTCCTTATTCTGCTCTAAGAACAAGGTATCTACCTGTACAATAAAGATAGTAATACCTAGAGCAATTAGCTCTACAGTATCTTACAGAGAAGGTACAAGAGAGGACTGTAACAGGCACCCTGTACAAAGGAGCAGCTAGCGCAGCGCCTATTGCCTGTACGAGCGCAACAACCTCTACTACTATCCTCTGCACTAGAACCTCCGCTAGCTCCTGTAACAGAAGCTCTGCTGTCCCTTGCATGAACAGAAGCTCTGCTGTCCCTTGCATAAACAGAAGCTCCGCCGTCCCTTGCACAAACAGAACCTTATCTGCTACTATCCTCTGTACAAGAACCTCTGTCCCCTCTACTATCCTCTGCACGAGAACCTCTGCCGCTGCTATCCTCTGTACGAGAAGCTCCTCCGCTATCCTCTGCACAAGAAGCTCCTCTACTATCCTCTGTACAAGAAGCTCCTCTGCTATCCTCTGCACGAGAACCTCTGCCGCTGCTACCTCCCTCGTTAAGCCTCCTGTTACCTCTGCTTAAACCTACGCCCCTCTGTACGCAGCCCTCCTGCCTATAGTCCTTACCTGCCTATCCCTGTACAATCGTCTGTACAAAGTTTGCCTAGGGGATAGGCAGGAGAAAGGACACCTACATAGGAAAAGCGTACAGTTCTTAAACAAAGTTTAAAGAAGTAATAACTCCTTCCCCTCTACTAAAAACGCCGTACGAATAGCTACTGGCATTAACTCTCCCTCCCTTAATCGAACAAAGCTTAAACGATTAATCTTTCTCTCCCTTGATTAAACGAACCCTCGTACGAAGCTTGAACAATTAATCCTCCCCCCTCTTAATTAAACGACCCCTCGTACGAAGCTTAAACAATTGATCCTCCCCTCCCTCTGTTGATTTTGCCGCACGATAGATTAACAGAGCTTACTTTAGATAATGATTCTGTAATTGATTCTATCTCGTACAGAGAGCTGTAGGAGGTCAGGCAGCGTGATACAACGAAAAGTAAAAAGTTCCTAGTGTCCGTACTACGTACGGCGCTGCCTGCCCTTAATTCCCTGCTCTTAATTCTCTATTCTCTACTAATTATTCTATGCTATATAGCAGATTACGTAACTAGTTACGTACAGGTTACGTGCAGGTTACGTGCAGTTATATAACTAGCTAGTATATAGAGACCTCTTATACGTAGATAGAAGAATAAGATAAATATAAACTAATTTATCTTGCCCTTGTTATTTCTTTTTGTACGGTACTCCCTGCTGGTCCTAGCATAGGACCGTACACCTAGCTCTACTCCCTGCTAGTCCTAGCATAGGAGAGCTCTTAATTCTATCTCTATTTATAGGGATAGTCCTCCTAATAAGTTCTAGATTAAAGTTAGCTAGTAAGAGGTCTTTAATAAACTCTTCCTTAAGGCGTTAGAAAGCCTTTTCTTGTGCATCTCTCTATTAGAAGGACGCGCCCTTTCCTGTTAGTTCTGTAA
>MU006799.1:176881-205014 GCA_010093635.1 Massarina eburnea CBS 473.64 | reverse complement strand
AAGACAAATTAGTAATAAAACTAATATTAAGAAAAGAGCTTATTACTAGTAAAAGATAATTAGAATAATACGAGCGATAGTTGCGCGCATTACTAGAGAGAGGTAGGTAGTATAACAAGTAAATTGCAGTAGGATAACAGGTAGCTAAAGGAGCTAGCCTATAAAGGATTAGATAAGAAGCTAAGGCTAGCGAAGGGGGCAAATAAAGAAGATAGAAAGGAGCAGAAATAAATTGCAAGATTAGGAGATACAGGAGAAGATAAAGAATAATATAGTAAGCTTAGCGTAATGCTTAGTACCTAAAGCTGCAGAGCTAAAGGACGAAGATAATAAGAGCGTAAGAAGGGCGTTAGAGAAGGTATTACAGCAAGCAGAATAATTACTTCCTACCTTATTAACTACTAAATATCTTTACTTCGTTTCCTTAAGAGCAGACTAGCCTTTAACACTATGTCTACTATTGATACTAGAAGGCCTACTATAGGAGAAGTATCTAACTCTAGTTAATTAAGACTATTGCTTTAACTAAAGGCGCTAGTAACTATTAAGCTTTTTAGCAGGTATAATATTATAGAATAGCTTGCTAGCTACAACCGCTGCGTAAGAACCTACAATTAGTTAGAGAGAGACAGGTTAGAGGTTCTCCTAGACTTCTGTTTAGAGCCTTGTAGATAAATAGTTAAACGCTTAAGCACTTTTAAGTAATAAGACTAGGAGCGTCTGTAAGAGGACATAAAGGAGCGCTAAGAGGAGCTTAATGTCTCTTATTAAATAAGGACGCGCTAATTTCTTAAAGTATACGTTAAGGAATGTATAGAAGGTAATATACTAATTACTAAATACTATACTAATATATCTATATACACTAACGCTTGCGAGGAGGCAGGTTAGATTATAGCAATAGAAGTAGGTTACTTCTTCTTTTAAGGACTAAATAGGTAAGACAAGGAGATAGTAATGTTCTATATGCTAGAGAAGGACCGCCCTAAGGGTAAGAGTAAACTAACGTTTAAGATAGAAGAAATCTACACCTACCTAAAGATAGTTGCTAAACAGAGGCAGGGAATGCAGGCTTTTAAGAAGGGAGAAGCAGAGAGGGAGGCGCAGAGGATAACAAGGATCGCACGTAAACAGAATGCCTTAAATTTATTTATCGCCTTATTATAATTAATTATTAAAGACTTAAAGCTAGACTAATACTTAAATAAGGAGCTAGCTGTAAGCGCTAAGGTTAATCTGCAAGTAGAGGAGCTAGTACGTAACCTAAATAGACTTAAGCTAGATATAGCGCATCTTACTTAAATTACCTAATATAAGTTAATAGCTAGTCTTATAAAGAACGTGCGTAACTACACCTACTTAGTAAGTAAGGTACTCCTCTAAGACACGCTAACTACTGCTGCGAAAACCCTATAATAGCACACTAACAGACGTAATAGATCCTAGTTACTAGAGAGCTAATAGTAAGCAAGATTACAATCTCCTAGCTGCTAAGGCGAGTGTTTTAGATATAGAAAAACATCTTATTTAATTAGAGACTACCTTAAAATAATAACTCTAAAATTAAACAGGTAGGCGTACAAGAAATAGCAGGACGACATGCGCATATAGCATTTTAGTTAACAAGGTAATAAGCTAGGCTAGATACTAGGAGTAGTCTTAAAAACTATGCTTACACAGTAGTTACAAAACTACCTGTTAGACAAATTTTATGTGTTACTAGACGCTGTAATGCGTTTAATAAGAGAGGTATGCTTAGAAGTATTTACTAACAGGGCAAGTTCTAGACTAAAGCTAGAAGTATAATTAAACAGACTAGCGAATAAGGAGTAGAGGGATGTTAGTATCGCTAAGGCAACCTGCTAATTTAATAACTATTAGGTTATCTAGCAAGGATTAGATAAAGTCTTTCTACTTAACAAGGTAGACCTATGTTATATTATGCTCGCCCTAGAAGCAAGTGTAAACGCTGTTAAGACTAGTACTGCAATACAGGGATAGACTAGGAACACGCAAGCACTAGTAGCGAAGAATATACTATAAAATACACGCAGAGCCTAAGTACAGAAACTAAAGTCTGTAACTACACCCTTCTAAGGAGACTATAATAAGATACTAGAGCAGGTCTACTGCAATATTACAGACAATTTTAGTTGTAATAAGATAATACGTAACTTTCCTGCAGAGGCGCAGCTACATAACAACCTATACGTAGTAATTACTCCCCTAGCCTTAGTAGTAAAGTAGGTAAGGTAACTAGGCACTCTAATTCTAAGAGCAAGTAATAGTATTAGATATCTTCTTAGAATAAAGAAGGAGAACGCGCTGCTAAGCACATTGCAGTAGGAGATTAAAGGGCTTACCTTAGCAGACCTCCTTACTTATAAGTTAATATAGAAGTTAATAATAGAGTTTATAAAGCAATAAGAGAAGCAGGATACGCAGGTAAACTCTAAGTAGCTAGAAACTAACTGCGTAACTATAGCGACGAGTAGACGCGCAGGCAGCAGTAAACTTAACAACCTAGAGATTAATAATAAGGGTTAGGCTTAGCGAAGTAGTAGCTAATTAGAGCTTACTAGGTTAACCTAGTGCACTATAATTAGCTGCAGCAGAACATTAGCAAACGCAGCTGCAAACGGGCCTGCTAACAGAATTCTAGTCTAGGTTGCAGAGTCTGTGTTATTTTAGATAATAAGTTTAACATTACAGTATAAAATAGAGAGTAGCAGGGATACCTACTAGGAAGGAGCTAACAATGTTACAGAGAACGAGAAGGCCTAGGCAGATTAAGTTGCTAGGCTAACTATTATAGTAAGTAAGCTACTATAATGTGTAGTCTATATTAGAGCACATTAAGCGCGATACCTCCTAGACACAGAGTCCTAAATTAACCTCCTCTATAAATCTGCTGCTAAGGCACTTAGACTAGCGTATAAAGAAGTAGACCTAGAAGCTTTAGAGAATAGGTTAATAGCTGCTAATAGATCTATAGATAGGTTTGTTAGCACTGCGTACAACATCTCTATTTAAATTTAGACTATAGTAATTAAGTCTAACTTTAAGATTGTTCGTAACCTTATAAGGTTAATTATCCTAGGAGGCCTATAGTGCGCAGCAGCTTGTCTCTTAATACAGTATAATATCTATAGGCAAGTACATTACTAGATCTTATTATTAGATAGGAAAAGGAGCGTTATCTTTATTGCTGCTAAACTATTACCTTAAAACCTATAAAGGGTAGTAGAAGTATTAGTTTAGCAGAGGCACCTAGCGGGAAACTAATCCTTAGCTGCTCTGCTAAGCAGAGTAGTTAAGGGCTAGTAAGCTTAGAACTAATAACTTTGTACTCTGTTAATATAGTCTAGTATATCCTTGCTATGTAATTATAGGGTAGAGAAGTGCTAATAGAGAGGGAGCTAGGAGAATACAGCTAGTACTTAGACGTTGTAGACAGAGGCTAGTAGGGAAGTTTAGCGCTCCTTAAAGAAAGAGTTAAGAAATAGAGAGGGCTGCTTGCGCAAGTAAGCTGTAACTAAGAGAACGAGGTCTACTTAGTAATAGTAAACTACCTAAAAGGTCTTATAGTAGTAGCAGAACAAGCTAAGGAAGTAACACAGAGTTAGCAGATAGTTAAGATAGTAAGCTAAGCAAGGAGGTAAGTAGTATCTTAACACTAGGTTAACAGGCTGCGTAGAATATAATACAGCGTTAACACTATACACAAGCAAGTAGTACAGAAAGTCTACCCTGTTAATAAGCCGCGAGAAGCACAGAGGATAGAGTTTAGGGACCTGAACTAGCAATATGCAGCTATTAAAAGGCAGCTTCTTTAGGACAGCCTCTAACCTCTAGATATTAGACCCTTTAATTATCTATTTAAGAGGAGACACGCGTCTTTCCTAAGAGGAACAAGACTTACGCAGCAACGACTAAGTAAAGTAAATTTTAGAAAACAGCTTACGATAGAGGAGATTAACCTATTTAAATAGATACTCTATAACTAAGAAGCTGCAGTAGCATTCACGTTTACTAAGTCTAGGCGTATTTATTCTTCTATTTCTCTACCCTATTGCATTAAAACAATACCTTACACTACATAGTAAGAGGGAGCCTTTTGTCTCTTAAAGAAGCTAGAGGAAGAATACATCTACATAATCTAGGAACGCATCTAGAGAGGCACGCTAGAGCTGTGCAACAGTTAGTATTAAAACTTATAGTTCCTAGTACTAAAGAAGGACAAAGGGTACTAACTTATTAGTAATGCGCAGAAATACAACGTAGTTACTATTAGAGATGCAAACTTACTACTATACGCAGATAACTTCTTAGAGAAATACGCAGGGTGCTAGATCCTAAGTCTAGTTAACTACTTTTTAGGCTATAACTAAATAGAACTGCACGTTAACAGTTAAGACATTACTGCGTTTTAGATACTAAACAGTCTAGTCTAATAATATATAATGCTAATAGGAGCTATAAATGCGCTAGCAGCTTTCTTACAGGTAATTATACAAATGCTAAGTAGGCACTTCCTCTATAATTGCGTACTGTTTATAGACGATGTCTGTGTTAGTAGCCTAAGAGATAACTATAAAGAGAAGGAGGCACTTCTAGGAGTAAGGCAGATAACTCTAGAGTATATCTAGCAGCTAGACTGTATACTAGCAGACATTAAACGCGCAGGCTTAACAGTGTCTAGAACAAAATACTACTAAGAGTGTAATTATATTAATGTTATTAGTTTTAAAGTTAACAGCAAGGGCCGCTATCCTTAGTAAGCAAAGGTTACTAAGATTGCTAAATAGCTAGAATGTAGAGACGTGCGCAAAGTGCGAATGTTTATAGAAATCTGTATGTACTACTATATATAGATCTTCTGTTTTACAATTATTATAAAACTACTATTCCTCCTACTTAGGAAGGAAGTTACATAGCACTAGAGTTAAGAGTAGCAGGACGTAATAAAGGCGCTAAAACAGGCTATTACAATAGCGCTAGCTCTCGCTACGATTAACTATACCTCTAGACTTCCTATCTACCTTAGAGTTAACGCTAGCAAGCAAGGCGGTAGCGCGCTTATTAAATAAGTTAGCAAGGACAGAAAGTAACACCTAGTTTGTTTTAATAGTACCCTCTAGTTAAAAACAGAAAGCTTGTAGCATTTAACAAAACTAGAATACAAAGCGGTACTGTAGGCACTTAAGAAGTTCTAGGTTTAGCTGTATAGAGTGCATTTCACTATTAAAACAGACGCGCAGACGCTAATCGCTTAGCTAAATTAATCCTTAACAGACTTACCTAGTTTACTTATAAATTAATAGTTAGCTACTATCTTGCTCTAGGATTTTAGCATTACCTATGTTAAAGGCAAGAAGCATGTAGTTGCTAACGCACTCTTCTAGTACCCTTAGCTAGAGAGATAGAAGTAACTAGAAGAGCTAGAGGATAATTTAGACGAGTTTATTAACTACAGCTTTGCAGAGACAGTAGAGTACGTTACCTTCGCATACTACGCTACGATAGTTAACAAACTAGAGAGACAAATACTTAGAACTATGTATAGAGATAATTTAGAAGAGATTGTACAATTCCTAACGTATCTCTAGAGTCCTCCTAGACTCTCGTGCAATGACACCTGCTAATAGAGACAACAGGCACTTACCTTCTTTACTTAGAATAGACATCTTTTTAAGAAATCCTCGCAAAATGTTGCTATTAGAAAGGTAGTTAACAATAAAGATCTACGCATTATAATTGTCTAGGAGATACACTACTAGATTAGACACTGCAGTATAAATAGGGTTACATCTATAATTGCCTAGCGATACTAGTAGAAGGACATTTAGGCTATAGTTAAAACATAGATTAGATAATGTAACTAATGCTAACAGCGTTCTACTTCCTAAAAGAAGGATATATTAATATTAACTCTAGCTTACGCCCTGTAGGAGCAGGTTAGTATTAACGTAGTCTACATACTATAATTAAAAAGTAAACATTTCCTAGTCCTTGCGCGTAAATACATCTCTAGATAGGTAGAAGGTTGCGCACTATTAAGTAATAATACTAACTCTATCGCGAAGTTTATTTATAAAGATATTATATATTAATAGAGCATAACAAGGCGCATTAATGTAGATAGAGGACTAGAGAATAAGAAAGTAGTTACTGCATTAGCAGTAATGTATAGTATCTGTTAAGTCTAATCGTCTGCATATAACCTACAGGCTATAGAGTTTATAAAAAGGAGACACAAACTAGTTGTTAACGCCCTAGCAAAGCTTAGAGGAGAATAGACAGACAACCTTTTAACAGTCTTGTAGGCAGACAGGTGCTCTGTCTATAAATTAACAGGCTATTCGCTATTACAACTAGTTACTAGACAGAACCTAGTCCTACTAATTAAGCTTGCTCTTCTAACATAGCAGACTCTACTATAGGGTAAAGTTAAGACTTGCAATAAACTCCTTGCGCTGCACGCTATCTAGTTAGATATATAAGACTAGAACATTAAAGATATAATATTATAAGTCTACTAACTGCGCGCGCGCAAGAAGGAATACTAGGATAAGAACAAGGATATCCTCTATTAAGATATAGGACCTAGTAATCTTGTCCTAATATAGAATTTAGTCTAAGACATTAGCAAATCTAAGAAGGTTAAGCTGCTAGATAGATAGCTAGGACCTTACAGGATATAGCAGGCTGTCTAAGACAAAGGCTACTACTTACTTAAGGAGCTTAACAGCTCTACCTTCTACAACACAACACCTAGTTACAAGCTTAAATAATTTGTCCTGTAGAAGGCAGAGGGCATCGCCTAGGAGGATCGTAGACGCCTCTAACTATAGGACAAGGACTAGTTTACGCGTAGCTATAAGTAGAGAGACCTGCCTAGAGTGTTAGACTATTAAGATTAGGAGCTAGGACACTTACTAATAGACCTTACTACTAGTAAGGACTAGCAGCAGTATCTCTAAGATATGCTACACAGAGCTCTAGGCTACTAGTAACTAACAGTATTTATAGACCTAAATAAACTGCGCTAATGCAATGCTTAAGTTATAGTTAAACCTAGGACACCCTTGCGTAACTACATCCCTGTAGGTTACTTTAATATAAGCTTAGATAGGAGCGCAAGTAACAGCAGCAGAGATAATAGAGAGTAAGAACCTAAGTATACTACTAGTAACTGTTAGGTAAGTAATAGTTACAAAGTAAGGGAGAGGATTGTTACCTAAGGACAGAGAACTATTACAAGGTTACAAAGTAGAGAAGGTGCCTCTAGACACTAACCTAGCACTAAGGTAATAGTAGATAAGGCACAATAAAGAGTGTAGCTAATTAGAGCTCGCTAGGTTAACCTAGCGCGCTGTAATTAGCTGTAGCAAACTAGCGCCTGCTCTCTAACTACTAGTACAGCTACTGCCTAATTTTAACTACTAAAGGTAAATAATCCTAGTTGTAAATAAAAGGTAAACGTAAAGCAGGGTTGCAAGTAGCAAAGATATAAGAAACTCTTACCCTCTACTATCCTGCGTTAGCAAAACCTTACCTAGATTTATTACCCTAAGTATTCTCTACACTATCCTTATTACCTGTATATATTAGGCTACTAGAAGACTATCCTAAGTATCTCTCTTCTTATATAATGCCCCTGAAAGCGCTGCTATAACTAAGCCTAAGACCTAGAGGCTTTGTCATGCTAGAAGTGCCTAAACTAGGTATTACCCTGCCTAAGGTTAGGAGCGCCCTGTAACTATTCCTAGGATCTAAACTTCTACATGCCCTAGGAACGTCTATTACTAAGATTATTACCTATATCTAGAGCTAGACAGTTAAAGAACAAAAAGCAGCGTATACAAAGCTAATAACTAACTACTCTATATACCTAGATTGTACACTTAACGTAATTAGCGCTATTAGAGACGAGATCTAACGCGACACTGTAGTAATAAACCTGTAAGTAGGCCCTGCTACCTTCTAGAAAGATTATCTATTCTTAAAAGATGTTAAGGACTTTAAAGCTAAGCGTGTAAGGGAATTGTTAAGTGCGCAAGAGAGACTACAAAGGAAATAGGACACGCTAGACTATTAGTTTGTTACTAAAGTTATTCTAGTATTTAGCTCTTAGATATAGATGTATTACTAACCTATATTAAACATAGCGTATATAGCAGAACAAGTGCTAGATATCTAAGCTATTGCGCCTGTTATAAACACAAGCATTATACGCTGCATAGATACTAACACTCTATAGAAGGATTAGTCTATAAGAGAAAGTAACTAGAATACAGCGTATAAGCTTGTTTAGGTTATACAGCAAAGCTTTAACAGTAGCAAGCAGCAGAGCAAGCTAGTAATTAACAAGAAGGCTAGTTCGCTACAGGCCTAGAATATCTTCTAAGAATACCTTAATAGGAAACTACTATAGAAGCCATTGCAGCTAGTTAAGAAGGTCCCTAACAGATAGATAAGAGAGAATAAGTTTATCGTGCATCCTAGTAGTAGCATCCTTATTCTAACAGATAGCACCGCAGGAACACACGTAATTACTAAAGTTACTGCCCTAAATAAGGATAGCTATTAATAGAAGGTAGTTAATTAAGGCTAGGATGCAATAAGCCCTCGCGGATCCCTAATAGCAGGCGTGCGATCTAGCATTAGAGCTAGGTTAATACAGTAAATAAGCCTAACAAATAAACGCGCCCTGCAAACTCTAAGCGCTAGAAGCCTTATAGACGTATTAAGTATAATTCTAATGCAGAAGCCTCTAACTAGAAGATAGAAAGTAGAGACTTAGGTCTCTGCAATTAACGCTATAGTAGGCTTAGAACCTCCTACCCTAAACGCTTTGCTCCTATTGCTGCAGGAGCCTCTTAAGGAACTATCCTGTTAATAAGCTTTCCTAAAGGCCTAGCACAAAATTAGAGGCGTCTTAGAGATTATTAAGCATAAGGGCTTTACATACGACTCTAAAGTTACAAGTAACTTTACTTCTAAAGACGTTACTACTATTTAAATAAGCGCTAGATATAACTGCACGAACTAGTTATTAGCATTAGTAACTTACTTTAGGACTACTCCTGTAAGGTATAAGGTATTATAGAAGGACTAACTTGCTACTCTCTACAAATACTACGCAGAGGCAGTAACTAAGGAACACAGGGTTTACTTCTATTACAAGAAAGCTACTGCTGCCTTTATTAGCATTGCTATCTACACGCTTAACAAGAATCGCCTTACCTTAGTTCTAAATATAATGTAGACTTATTATTACAAATAGGCTAAGTTTAAAACAGATCCTGCTACCTACATCCTGTTCTAGAAGAATGCACGAGGAGCTTGTGATAAGGATAACTTAAAGAGCTATTAATTCTAGCTAGCGCAACGCAGTTAGTACATAAACTACAATTATATTATTAAACAGCTTAAGCTAGAGAAGGTAATCTAGTAGTTTTAGGACACAGGAACAGTTATTTGCCCTATCTTTTAATAGGTATATAAGCACCTAGGGTTGCAGAAGGTAATTAACAAATCCTATACAATGTACAACTACTACACGCGCTAGATCTAAGGTAAGAGTAACCTTAGCTAGGGACAGATTATATTCTATTTGCCTATTTAACAACTTATGCGCGCTAACCTAGAATACTAGCTACTCTATACTGTATTGCGCTATAAGCTCTGTCTTGTCTTGTACCTTTACTACGCTAAGTCTACAAAGCCTAGAGATACTATAAAGTTTAAACACATTAACTACAATATCTTAGAGGTTGCGTATAATAGTAGAGGCAAGGACATAGTTTAAAGTAGTGTCTCTTAGGATAAGGAAGACGAAAATAACTGCACTCTTATGCTAGAAAGGTTCTATAAGCACATTAGCAAGTACTAGAAGTAGAGGGAAGTAAACA
Organism: Massarina eburnea CBS 473.64; assembly: GCA_010093635.1. Taxonomy (NCBI): domain Eukaryota; kingdom Fungi; phylum Ascomycota; class Dothideomycetes; order Pleosporales; family Massarinaceae; genus Massarina; species Massarina eburnea. The sequence goes on along the minus strand of MU006799.1, from coordinate 195,097 downwards.
ACCTTAGAAGCACTAGGTATATTAAAGCCTAGGATAACGCTAAGCATTTTCCTAGAGAAGTTAGCTAACTATTCTCTAATGTACAGTAGAGGAAGTACCTATGCCGCCTAGGAGATGCGCGTATTTTAGACCTACAACTTCTACATAGATTAACTAGCCTAGCTACAACTTAATACTAAACTATACTACTATAGTATGTACAGGTAGGACTAGATATGTAGACTATAGAGATACTAGAGATAGAAACTTATAATAAGATTACTACTACTTATTGTAACTGCACTGCCGCACTAAAGACTCCTTCTAGCTATCTAAACAAGTATAGTAGTATTACCTAGCTATTCCCTAGAGCATTGCTAATCTATTTCTCCTCTGCTATCTTGCGTGCTTTAGTTTGTTAAGAGCGCTAGGACTCTCTAGCTGTACTAGAGAAGCTAGCAGAACAGTGTAGTAATACTATAACCTAGGATAAGTAGACTAAATAAGTTTAGGACACTTAGAGGAAGACAGCTAATGCCGTAATTAACAGTTAGGAACTCTGTAAACAAGTAGAACAGCTAGTATATAGAGGTACTAATAATAGTAAGAGCATTAATTATTCCTAGGTTAGAACTTATAGGCAAGGACCTACGCGTAGGGGCGATAACATTACGCGAGTTAAAATAGATAGGAATGTTAACTAAGAGGACGCCCTAGACTAGCTCCTACGCCTGTGTAACGAGGACCTAGTAGAGAAGCAGCTTTAGGAGGAGACTAAGCAGAGACTAAACCTGTATCCTAAGGAAGAGTAGAGAGACGACAGGTAGTTGTAGAACTAGATTAACATTGTTTTTCCTTAGTAGGAGGTGTTTTTCTTTAGAGTATAGATAACTCTATAGGACAGAGTTATAAGTAAGGGAGGTATATGCTGTAGTAACGTCGCAGGCTGCAGCGTGCTAAGTTAGCAGAGACTAAGCAAGTTCTTAGAGGTCTCGTATAAGATAACTAACGAGAATGAGTAACTATCTTATCTTATCCTATACACAAATTAATGAATTAATATCACAATTATTCTGTCTAGTTTTAATAATTATAGTGTAATTCTTTGTTTGTCCTAAGCCTAACGGCGCAATATTAAAACCTATGCTACAGCCCTTATAAAGGCTATTGTAGATGCTCTACACACAGCAGGCAGGAAAGACTAGAGAGTAAGTAGAGCTACTCTCTAGTAGACCTCTAAATGCTACTCCTAGTACAAGGACTACCTGCATGTTAAGCGCTTTAACCTAGGACTTATAGAAAAGAAAAAAGCTTTCCTCTCTATAGTCTAGGCAGCGAAATAGGACTACTAGCAGTACACTATTAATAGCGTACGCAACAACAAGGACCTTTTCTAGATTATTAGATAGTATAAACTTAAACCTACCTAACTAGAAGTACCCTTTATTGTTAGGGACCGCACTATATCTAAGCCCCTAGAGAAGGCTAAGGCCCTCTAGGAAGCTATTCTAGGGCGTTTTAGTACTAATAACAACCTGCTAGGGCTACTGCTACTATTGCTACACCCTACCTTACTATAGTAGGTTAAGCTCTCTATAGAGGAAATAGAGCGCAATACTATTAGTGTTTCTAGTACTTCTCTAGGAATTAACAAGATTACTATCTGCATCCTAAAGGCCTGCTAGGCCTTAATTAAGTACTATCTCTTTGTAATCTACTAGGCAATCCTACGTATAAGCTACTACCTAGTAGTATAGAAGTTAGCTAAAGTAGCTATAATCCTTAAGGTTAGTAAACGAGACTAGTTATCCCTCTGCTCTATGCGTCCTATTACCTTATACATAGTTATAAGCAAGGGCATTAAATAAGTTATAGCTTAATATATAGCCTAGATAGCTATACTATATAGCGTCCTTAGCCTTCTTTATAGTAGCGCTCTCCCTAAACAGTCTGTAATAGACTTAGTAGCAGCCTTTACCTACAAAGCTAAATAAGCTTTTACCTAAGAGTAACACGTTATAATAGTTACTATAGATATCTAAGGTGCCTTTAACGCCTTACTCTCTTACTAGCTACTACACTAGATAGGGGCGCAAGGCTAGCTAGCAGCTACAATATAGCTTGTAGGCAGCTTCCTCTCTAACTGCAGGATCTAGGTTTAGCTTAGGAAAACTACTACCTTGCAGTACCCTGTAGAGTGCAGTACCCTACAGGGCTCTCTACTGTCTCTAGTTCTCTACACTCTCTACCTAGCTAAACTAATAACACAGGATACTAGCTACTGTTTTAGTTATACTAATAATATATACCTCTTCCGCGCAGTACACACTTCTAAGGAGAGTAATAGGCTTATTACAGAGGATATTTACTAGATTAACTAGTAGAGTAATAATAACTACGTCGTCTTTGCCCTAGAGAAATGCGAAATAATCTATCTTACTAGATAGAAGGGGACACACACTCCCCTACTAGTAGTTAATAAAACTCTTACTATTACTCCTGTTACAGGCACTAACAAGACGCTAGCTCTACGCTAGCTTAGAGTCTAGTTTAACTATAAGCTTAGCTTTAAGTAACACGTTTATATTTAGGCTACTAAGGCTAGAGTAGTAGCCTACTACATTTACAGCCTTACTAGGATAGTTTATAGCTCTCTAGCTAGCTCTCTACGTAAAGCTGTTATAACCTGCGTCCTCCTACGCCTACTATATAGTATAGAAGCGTAGTATAAGGGCTGTACTAAACCTCTAAGGGTTATAAGGGCTTCTTATAAGCTAGAAGTTAGTACTAGACTTAGAGAGCACGTTGCTCTTATAGATAGGATAATTACTCTAGCAGCCTGTAGAGTACTCCTAGTCTTCTACACTACCTCTACTACAGTACTATTTTACAACGCTAGCCTACTTTTAGGTTTAGTAGTACTTAAATAAGTATAGTACTGCTTTGCTATCTACTTACGCATAGTAGATAAACACTACCCTCTAGTAAGCTAAACTACTATCCTCTTTATTAGTTAAGGCTAGAGAGCTAGAGGACACTAGTAGCCCTAAACCTAGGTCTAAATTATTAGCTGCCTCCTCCCTGTAGTACCTTGCCTGCTACTTACACCCCCTTACTACTTACCTAGATGCAAGATAGACTCTACTAGTTTAGTCTAGAAAGCTATAGTAGCTAAAGCCTTTACTGCCTAGTAGGCAACACTGCTAACTAATAACATTACTATCTTCTTAGATAGATCTAAGTAATACCTTAATAGAGTTAAGAGAGTTACCTATAGCTATACTATATACTAAGAGCAGAAACTATCTACTAAGAGTAGTAGCTTACTTAACCCCTAATCCTACGTGTTTAACGCAGAGGCTGTAAGGGCATAGCGAGCTCTTTAGTATATACTTACCCTTACTAGAGCTATACAGTACCTCTAACGCATCTAGATATACATTAACAGTACTTTAGTTATCTAGTACCTCTACAGTACTGCTGCCCTCTTATCCTAATAGGCGTTCCTTAACTACTAGCAGGCTATAGACATGCTTAATATTAAGGTTAAATAGGCCTTAGGCTACACTAGCCTTAAGGGCAACAAACAGGCTAACACACTTACTAATTAGGAGGCTAAAAGCCTTTAAGAACTGTATAGATAAGCTGCTAAACCTACTATTACTAGCCTCTACTCTAACGCTTAGGCACTAGACAGGCTTATAGCCTATTAATAGTAGTCTGCCTGCGCTCCTAAACTCTTAGCCTAGTATAAATATTAGCAGCTGCCTTATAATATTATAGAGCCTAAAGGACTACGCTTAGAATAATAAGCGCTTAGCAAGTTACTAGCTATCTGCACTATACACAGAGACTTTGCCTAGTACTATAAGAAGTTTAGGCATAAAGACGTAGAGCTGTTCTGCTCCTATAGTAACTATAAGACACTAGATTACCTTGTTTACTACTCTTATAGCTAGAAGGCTTTTTACCTCTAGCTACACTAGCCTATTGTTCCCTTAGAGGACTACAAGGATAGTAAGGCGTACCTTAGGACGCTGCTTAACTACTTAGAAGACTTTACAGACTTCCTTACTTTTACTACTTTATAATAGGTCTCCTTACTACGTGTTAGGCTACCCTAGTATAACTAAAGGAGCCTATAACTACTAGAGCAGAACCCTAGCCTATATGCTAAGATAGCCTTTTCTGCTCTTAGGCTTACTTTATAGACAGGGTAGCAACCCTGCCTATATATTTGCTCGCCCTTCTACTTAGCTATACTAGCTATCTCTACAACTTTCCCTTCTGTCTCTCCTCTCTAAATACACCTTAACCCCCCTGTTTAAAAAGTCTTAGCGTTTTCTAGTAGAGAGTTAACTGCGTATACAGCCTCTACCCTCTATAAATAGCTTATAAGGCTACTTATACACTTAAAGGCAGCTATACTAACTTACTCTTACGCTAACCTTTATATATTACAAGCTAACTAGCAGGCTTAGATAACTCTACAGGCTCTTAAGAGTAGTTTACTACACTAACTAACTTTTATATTTAACGTGCTTAGCGCGTCCTTTATTCCCCTTAGAAGGAGATTGCAGGTATATAGGTTTATAGCTTACGTCCTTACTAGACGTTTAAATTAATACTACTACTACTACTACTACTAGCACGAAAGTTAGTAGAATGCACATTTAGTGTTGCATTTAGACTTGCATTTTTGTGTTAGATGTCGGAGGTAAGAAGTTAGGCAATAGGAACACGAAGTGTGCGGTTGTTCGTTTGAAGGTCCTGGGGCGAGCGTGATCGGGCTGTTACATTTGTCCGACGTGGCGTTGGTGGAATTTAGGAACGGTTTTGTTGTATATAAAGGACAATCGTACAAGAGTAAAGATGCATCAACTCTGCTGGTACTTACCTTACAAACGGCTCGGCTTATCGTCTTTGCTCCATCTGTAGAAGAATAAATTGATCGATTGTCCTCTATTCCCTCATTCAGATCACCTCGACGTCCGATCTCACGATGAAGAATATGGAAGGCCATACCGACTTTAATCCCGACAAAGACATACCGCCTCTCGAGGGAAAAGTGATATTCATCACCGGCGGTACGTCTTACCATATAGCCCTTTACTTTTTCCCCATTATCCCTAATCCTCTGCCCTCCATCATCCTAATGCACACCAGGAACCGCAGGCATAGGCGCCGAAGCCGCCAAAGCATTCGCTGCCCACGATCCCCTTCACATCTACATCTCAGGCCGGAACCGCAAAGCTGGCGAAGCAGTAATATCCGACATTAAGTCGAAACACTCATCTGCATCTATGACGTTCGTAGAAATGGATCTCTCATCCATGGCCTCCGTCAAAGCCGCCGTCTCCAAGACCTTCAAGCACAACCGTCTCGACATCCTCCTCAACAACGCAGGAATAATGGCACAGCCAGCCAGTCTCAGTACTGACGGCTACGAGATCCAATTCGCAACCAACCACCTCGGCCACGCTATGCTCACACACGTGCTTTTGCCTGTACTTCTCTCTACTGCCGTGCTCCCTGCTTCCGATGTCCGAGTGGTAAACACTACCTCTCTAGGATACGCCTTCCACCCCGGCCCCGGAATCTCTTTCGCGGAACTCGATGCCGGGAGTGATATGCAGCGCACTCTCATGGGCGGCTGGGTGCGCTACGGACACTCCAAACTCGCAAACATACTCTTCGCGACAGAGTTCGCGAAGCGGTACCCACAAATAACTTCACTGAGTGCACATCCAGGGGTCGTGAATACGGATTTGGTTTATTCGCAGAGTCGAGCGAATAGATGGTTTATTGGCAGCACGACGTGGTTGCAGGGTATGAAGGCCATGGAACCGCATCAGGGGTGCTGGAATATGGTCTGGTGTGCGGCGGTTGCGAAGAAGGGGGAGTTGAAGAATGGGAGCTTTTATTATCCGGTGGGGGTCGAGCAGTGGGATATGTTGTATAAAATGGCAAAGAATGGGGAGCTGGCGGAAAGGCTGTGGGTGTGGACGGAGGGGGTTTTGGCGAAGTTTTGAGATCTATGTGAACGAAGTTCTTCTTTAGAAAGGTAGATCTGTGATTCCCGAGAAGAGTGCAGGCTTGTTGTGTATAGTTGCCTTAAGAGAGTTGTTTAGTACCCTGCCAAGCACGTTCCTAATTACTGAGATTCTGTCAGGCTGGGCGCGCGTGAAGCGAGTTCTATTTGAAGAGGTATCATTTGTGGGTTCGAGAAAGCGATAGCTGAATAGGATGGACAAGGCGGTTTGCGAGGTTGGGATGGAAGAAATACGGCGAACTGACGAGGCTATGCTGTGGCTTAGTTACACGTGACGTCATTTACACTTCAATGAATCCAATTCACCACCTCACTTATACACTTCACCACCCACCACAGTTCCGAGATCCCCAAATTTTGGATCGTAACTTCCAGTTTATACATCCCGTAATAACTAAATATGGCCGTCGTAATATCCCCAACCCCCGACCCCATTACTTCATCATCACCCTTTTCCATCTCGAAATTCATCGCGAAATTAAAACTGCGCCGGTCTTCTAAACAGAAAGACCAGATTCAAGATGAAATCTCGCATGACCCGCGTCCACCTCTAATTCCCTCACCCCTCCCACTCGTCCTCCCTGAACACCAGCACACGCTCTGCCAATTAGGCTGGACAACTCTAACATTCCCTTCCTCTTCCTCTCATCCCTCCCACCATTCAAGCCCCACTTCCAACCGCGAACCAGAACCAGAACCAGAACCAGAACCAGGCCCCCACCCCCTCCAATCCGCCTACCTCACCCTCTTCCTCGCCGCACAGCAATTCTTCGACCTCGAAGACGAGAAGAAACAGCAATGGAAGCACCGTCTCGGCACCGAAGAAGGCTGGACCAAGATCCGCGGCGAAAAAGAATTCATCACGCTCCGCACTCTAGCATACACCCCGGATATTTTGAAAGAGCCTGCGAAGCGGTACTGGGATCTCATGGGCTCGCACCTCTGTTCTACGTTGGGAAGGATTTCGATGTCGGTTGGATTGCCTGGGGAGGGCGAGGGGGATGGGTTGAAGGGCTTCGTGGGCCCGTGTAATGTTATGGGTGAAAAGGAGGAGGATAAGACGTCGACTATGTTACGTATCTTCCGTTACGAGTCCTGGGAACGCAAGATTGTTGCTGAAGCGCATGCGGATCTTGGGCTTCTTTCTTGCGTTGTGGGCGATGTGCCGGGCTTGGAGGTGTGGAATGGACAGCAGTTTGTCGATATTGAGAGGCTTTATGAACGGGAACGAATAAGAAAAGGTACCAATGGCGTTGGTGGTATTAATGGAGACAGAGCAGGCTTTGGAGGCAAAGCGACACTACTTTCCGGTCGCCAACTCGAGCGCTTCTCGAATTTTAGATACCCAGCTGGTGGCCACCGTGTAGTTTCTTATGGTCTTCCCTCACCACCTTCATCAAAATCCCTATCCGCACACACACCCGTACCCAACGAAGCGGAGCGGAAAGAAAAGAAATACCGCCACTCCATCGTCTTCGTACTGCGCGCTCATGAACCCACTCCCGTCAACTCTTCGACCTTGGAAACGGAAATTACCGGAAAGTGGGCAGAGCCGATACGCGATGTCACGGCAGGAGAGTTGTACGAAAGGATACGGAATCAGCACTTCAATGTCAATATCGGGCATGAGGAGCGGGAGGCGCAGAGGCGGAGAGTGAGAGAGGCGAAAGCGAATGGTAAGAGTGTTGAAGGGACGGGATAATCGAATCTATGCGTTGTATGTCCATTTTGGTGGCTGCTTGTGAGCAGTGTTATCATTGTTAAAACATTTGCTCTATAATGTCAGGTTTTGCCTGATGTTACATTACGCATTCCTACGTCATGTAAACGTATCTATACTCTATATCAACACTCTTGTGTGTGATGGTAGGCGTTTCTTTATCCTGGCCTACGCCAAAGCGATGTGATATATACAATCCTATAACCAAAAATGCATGTCTTACTTTTCACATTATATCACACCCATGTCCAGATAACGGACGAGACGTAATATGCATGGCCCAGACGAAAGACCCAACCGTATAGCCCCGACGAATAAAATGCGCTATGATGCGCTCAACTCAAAAGCTCTTTGATATCCTCAATACGTTGAACGCGTTTCTCTTCATCCGACATCATACCCAAAGACGTAGCACTGCTCGCAAATTAGCCGTAACTCCAACCAAGTGCCTCATTGACTCCACCGAATAAGGATCACGACTTACATAAACTTCTTCCTATCCTGAATCCTAAGCATCTTCTCCTCAATACTTTTCTCCACCACAAACCTCACAACCTTGACATCACTCTCCTGCCCCATCCGATGCACGCGATCAATAGCCTGCGCTTCCACCGCAAAACTCCACCACGGATCCATCATAAACACCTTCTTCGCACACGTCAAGTTGAGTCCCACACCTCCCGCTCTCAGACTCAATAACAACACATACGGTTTCTTGGACGCCGCGAATTCGGTAAGAGTGCTGGCGCGAAGCTTCTGGTTCATGGAGCCATCGAAGCGGAGGTAAGGGATGTTGTCGCGGTCTAATGCGGGCTGTATGAGGTCGAGGAACGAGGTGAATTGGCTGAAGACGACGGATTTCGTGGACGCATCTTCGCGGCGGATGCGCTTGAGGTGCGTGAGGAGGGCTTGGGTTTTTGCGGAGCCGGTGAGGCCGATGCGGCGGAGAGAAATGCGTGGGGTTTGTGTCGATACTGACGGGAGGCTGACTATTGGATCGCTGCGGATATTATCCATGTCTTCGGGGGCAGTGTCGTGGCGCACGACTTCGAAGACATCTCTCGCGTTGATGGGTTCGCGGCAGTTAAAACAGCGAGGTACTTCGCCCTTGTCGCGCTGGTGGTTAATATAGTTCAATAGGCATTCTTTGCAGGCAGAATGCCAACATCCTGTCACTGCCTGCTCGATCATAGGATCTTCGGAGCAGATGGGACACTCGGCCTCGGATTCGTCTTGTATCTGTTTGAGTACGTTTGCGCCGAAAGCATTGACGTCTTGGTCGCTATCGGACGTAAAGCGCTCGATTAGGCTTTGCAGGTCCATATCATCGGCCAACCCGTTGGCAAGATCTGATGCGAGTCCTGCGTCCTCTTCGTCGGCGACAATGTTGGCTTTGCGGGTGAGGACCGGGTGGCAGCATGACTGGCGCAGACGAAGAATCTGGGCGAAGATGGTGGTGTAGGACTTGAGTAGATTTCCGCGTTGTTCCTCAGCATTGAACACGCTTCTCGCGCGGAGGAAGATATGGTCGTAGACATCGCGTTCGTGCTCCGAAAGTTCAATCTTCTCTACCTCGATGGTTCGTGGTGGAAGTGGGACCAGTGCTTTGCCGTCTGGCGTCTTCATATCCTTTGTTCGGCGCAGCACGAGCGGTTCGAGAACAGTTTGTACGACATCAAGGGCGCGGATGAAGTCTCCGGCTTCGAACGGCACTGTGATGAATGTCTTCCAGAAAGAAAAGTTGCTCCAGGGTTCAACTTTGAGAAAGCGGACGAGGCTGAATAAATCTTCGAGGCGGTTTACAATGGGCGTGCCAGTGAGGACCCAGCGGTGGCGGGCGCTGAGCTCGTAGCATGCTTTTGCTGTCTTGGACTGCCGGTTCTTGACAAAATGGGCTTCGTCAAGGATAATCCGGAAATAGTTGAGTGAGAAGATGCCGCCATGGGACCCTCGGCTGCCTTCTTCTTTTATAACTTGTCCGTACTCTGCGAGCACCACGCCGTAGCTCGTGATGATGACGTTTGGCGCATTCGCGCCGTTGGACTCACTGCATAGTTTCTGCAAGTTGGTAGCTTTCTCGGAACCGTAGTACATCATGACCTTCAGAGTGCCTTCTTTTGAAGCCTTCTCCGCTTCGCTCTGCCACTGCGCAAGCAGCGACATGGGCGCCACCACTAACGTGGTATAGGGAGCCGGCTCAACAGCAGTGCTATTTTTCGGAAGTCGTGGCAAGGTCCTCGTTCTACCGTCTGATTCGACTTTGGGAGGCTCAATTCTATGAGTGTGGATCAAGCTCAGCATCTCGATGGTCTTGCCTAGACCCATTTCTACAGCGTTTCGTTAACACTCCGCATCCAAAATCATACACAGCGTTACATACCATCTGCCAGAATCCCGCCTAGACAATTATGCTCTTGTTTAGGGAACTCGAGGGAAAGTTCACCGGAATATGGGTTGACGTAGAACATATTTTGATCTTCGATAATAGGTACCAATACGCTGTCTGCATCCTCGGTGGGCCACGCATACTCTTCCCATAGTGGGTGCATAGACTCGTCTTTGTCAGTAAGCGATTCGTCCTTTTCTTTGCCGACCATCCAATGCAGGGCTTGTCTCTGGTACTTGCGGAGGTCCATGCAGAAAGTGTCTGCAGGGTCCATCTGAGGGGTGTTGAAATCAAAGGATTGGGCCTTCTTGTACAATGTATCGAGCTGGTCTTGTTCGAGCTCTTCGCCTTCTTCAGCTTCATCGGAGGGAGACGAAGAACCTGGGTCGGCTGTTGATTCAATCTTCTGCGTTGACTTGGGCTTCTCATTGTCGACCTTCTCTGCAGCCTGCAAAAGACCCTGCCGCTTGTGCTTCTCCGTGGTCTCGTTCTCGCGTGTAGGATGCAGGTTGATGGCTTCAAAAAGCTTCACGAGGCCGATCTGGCGTAATCGCAAGTCTCGCTCGTCGGAGCTCTCCTTGGCTTCAAAAAGGTTGACTTCGCGGTTGGCGTCGGGCTTGACGAATTTCCTTTTATCGAATGCGCTACGCAGAAAGTGGGCACGAAGCTGCAAATACACTGTTTCCCCAGTTTTTATTCTATCCGGCGCATAGACGACCTTTCCTTGAAACGCACACACTTTCTGGTCCATCAAAGCGGAAACCCAAGCAGCGGTCTCGTTCTCCAACCGTCCCACCTCTTCCCCTCGAACATTGGTAAAGCGTACCACGACGTCCTGCTTCTTGAGATGTACCACTCGCTTGGAGCCCTTGGATTGCTTTGGTTGTGCCTTCTGCCGCTCGATCCCAACCGTCTCGTCGTGCCGGATCAGACCTGTGCCGTTCCTCGTTGCCCAGCCCACGGCGCCGAAGGAGCCTATGTATCTCTCGGGAGGCATCGATTTGAGTATAGTAGCCATTGGCGTGGAGGATCCAGAATCTTGTGTAGAAGCGGCGGACTTTTCGGAATCGTTTCTTTTGAACGAGGTAAGGAAGTTCTGCATACGGTTCGGACGGGGGTTCGTGGGTGCAGGTGTAGGGACTGAAGGCATAGCAGCCCAGGAGCCGTCTAGGTAGAGATTGACTGCTCTCTGCACATCATTCCCGCTTACATCCTTCAGCTTCTTCAATGTCTCCAGCGACAAATCTCCCACGATAGCCTGCAGCGTCCCGATATCAAACCCATCCAGCCCCGATTCCTCCTCTTTACCATCTTGACCCACTTCAACCGACGCAGCAGGACTGTCGCTCGGCTTGTCGGCGAAGAACCTGCGCTTCTTAAGTGGGCGCTCCTCTGGGTATGGGGCTTCCATGGTATTGTTGTGGTGTCGTATAGTGTAAGCGCGACTTTCATTAAGAGAGTCGCGTCGGGTGGCGGAACACGGTTTCGCGGTGGAGCGTGCTGCGACTGGGGCCTCTATAGCGTCATGCACTAGCGACCTTCACATTGACGTCGGAACTGTCAAAAATAGTATTGAATTCTGCTGTCCTATGGTCTAATTCTGTTTTATACTCTTCCTGTACTGTACTTCTGCTCTAATACCTTCCATTGTATTATGTAACTGCCCCGTCGACTCAATGCGACCCTCACAGCTCCGCCCAGCTCCCCCACGGCGCATCCTCAGTTCCCTCCAGGCCTCTTCAAGACGGCCTTCAAGACGGCCTTCAAGACTGCCCTCAACACTGCCTTCAAGACGGCACTTGCACGCTTCGCCATGTCTCGGCAATGCATTGCGACCTTCGTTGGATGAGGTAGATCGAGCGCGCGCCTATTGCGCAAACATGGTCAAGTACATCGCACCCCACTACCACCAATTCCATCACCAACCATTTCCAGAACCTACGATGCCCCCTCCCACGTCCTGCAGACCTTCGTCCCGTCCTCTTCCCGCGATGCCTACCTCGCCATCCGCGCCTTCAATGTAGACGTCGCCCGCGTGGCCGACACGACGAGCACGCCCACAATCGGCATGATGCGCATGCAGTTCTGGCGCGACACCATTACTAAAGCGCTCGCGGGCACGCCGCCCAAGGAACCTGTCGCTATTCTGCTGTCGAAAGCGGCCGAAGATTTGCATGAGCGCTCGGGTGGAAAGTCGAGACTGAGCAAGAGCTGGTTCCATCGCATCATCAACACGCGGGATCAATATTTGGGCAATCCACCATACCCTGATCTCTCCGCGCTGGAAAGCTATGCGGAGAATACCTACTCGACGATGCTGTACCTCACCCTTGCCGCTCTGCCACAGGCTTCGGTAACAACAGACCACATCGCCTCCCACATCGGGAAAGCAATGGGCATCGCTGCCGTCCTCCGCGGTATCCCTTTCATTGCCTTCCCGCCCCAACAAGCCCTCGGTACCAGCAACTCCATCACCGGCTCCTCGGGACCCACCCAAGGCGCTGTGCTCCTCCCGCTCTCCGTAATGGCCGAAGCCGGCGTGAAGGAAGAAGATATATTCCGCCTCGGAGCCTCTGCGCCTGGGCTCCGCGACGCCGTCTTCACCGTCGCTACGCGCGCAAACGACCACATCATCACGGCAAGAGAAATGCTGTCCAAGTTACGCTCAGAAGGCTCTCTTGGCCATGACTTCGAGCATGAAAGCGAGGAAGAACATCAGTACGGTACACTGGATACCGGCAAGGAGGCGAAGCTTGCAGAGGTTGAGCGGGCATTTGGCGTTTTCATGCCTAGCATCGCTACCCAATCCTGGCTTGATAGATTACAGAAAGTGGATTTCGATCTTTTCGACAACTCGCTCAGGACAGCCGACTGGAGATTACCCTGGAAAGCATACTGGGCGTACAGTCGACGGAAGTTGTAAGAATGCATATGCTCTTGCTGGTCTACTCAACGAAAGCATCCAATTCCTTGTGTTCAAAAAGATCTTCGTGCTGCCATGCTTCAAATCAGGCCTATCGTTTCTCTCTTCCCATGCTTTTCCATCCCCCACTGATCACTCGTGTACAAATTATTATTCCGCCCCTTGGAGCAGAACCCCTGATCTCTCACATTCTCATTAACCTTGTAGCAATCGACATACTGCTGGTAACAAGGTCTTGCAGTGCTGCTCCCGTGTACGACGATGCTGGCCATCGTGATCATCATGCCGCGCATCAAGCTGATTGGTTGTCGTTGCAGCCTACGCATGGTCTAGGTTTATGTTAGTATTGATCATGATCACGCAGTGGATAGTGTTGGGGACGTACAGTGGAATGTCATGGGCGCACTTGTTACCAGCCCATTATGCAGGCGTAGCACAGATGCAAGTATTTGTCAGGGCTGGCGGAGGCTTGCTGCTCTTAGTACATGTGTACGGCGGCGGCGAGTAGGTGTTTGTCGGGGTGGTGGGAGTCCAATAAGTTGGGGGATTGCAGCTAGCCTTTGGTGGTGAGGGTATAGGAGTCGATGGCGGTGTATTGGTGGAAGATGGCGATGGCGGCGGTGTTGACGGTAGTGGGGCTGATGATGATTGGGGTGCCCTACTGGAAGATGCCAGTGATGGAGGAGAAGGAGCTGAGTTAGGAGCTGAGTTGGATAGAGCAGGAGCTAAGTGGGACGGAGAAGGAGCTGAGGTAGATGGAGAAGGAGCTGAGGTAGATGGAGAAGGAGCTGAGGTAGATGGAGAAGGAGCTGAGGTAGATGGAGAAGGAGCTGAGGTAGATGGAGCAGGAGCTGAGGTAGATGGAGCAGGAGCTAAGTTAGACCGAGAAGGAGCTAAGCTAGACAGAACAGGAGGGGACGCTAGGATAGAGGATTAAGCCACTAGCACTGGAGCTGAACTTGCTAGACTAGATGATACTGAAGCAGCTTGTGGATTAGAGCTACTGCAAGGTTGGTAGGAGAGTCTAGATCTTTTGTCAGCACCTGACATAAGGTGTGCATACGTCTGAACTTACAAGTCTGGCGCTTGGTACATGTTAAGGCGACCATTAACGTTACCGCCCCCGCACGTTTCTGTAGCATTACCTTTGCAGACGAATGAGCATTCAATTAATGCAGCCCTATCAGCTCATTGGCATACAGTGGAGAGATCCCTCGATGCGGTGCACTTGCGGCTGAGGGCTGTAGTCGTATTGCACACCGCAGTAGTATTCCTTCTCCCATCAATAATACACATCCATGAAGAAACTAAATGCCGCAAACTCACCTGCCCATATTCTCTCCCCGCATACGGAAAGCCACGGCTACCACACGCCTCCAAGCACGTCTCCGTAGTCAATTCCGAGCCATTAACATTAGCGGCCTGATTCTACGCAAGTGCACGACCACCAGTTCCTACCATATGGTAGTTTTGCTGGTCAGTACACTTGTCCATCCATAAATTATCGGATGTGGGAAGAATGTCCTTCAGTATAGCAACCTAAGGACTCGTAGTCATCTAGACCAGCAAAGCTTTCTGAGATAGGATCGTACCAGACCGAAAGTCGATTGAAGCTTCCGCATGTCTGATTGCTGTTGCCTTTGCAATTGTAGGAGCAATCTATTTCGCCTAGGTTGGGCCATGTTAGAGAGCTCTATAGAAAGAGCATAAAAAGCGGGAAGCGTGCGATCACCTCTGCTATAAACCTTAAACCTACCATAAGGTACCTTGGTACCATCTTTGACATCTTGCAATGAGATGAGTGGCGGGCCCTTATGATTCACAGCGAGGTCAGTGTATGCGACTTGTCAACACCGGTAAATGGTGACATTATCAATTGCTCGAGGCATCATAAAAGACGCAACGTAATGGATAGGCTAGTCGGTTTCGCCAACACAAACATCTACATCCATGAAAGATTTCTTCTCATCCCACTTTCACCAAGTCACGATATAGGCCAATCCGTGGAGCCGCCAGAATGGTGCAATGCAATTTCTAAGGGTGAGGCCAACTGTATGATGAGATGTACCGCGGCTTGAAGGATAAATTGGCACAGCCGACATCAATCGACGACCTTGTCGCGTTCTTCGAATAAGCTTAAAACGGTAGAAAACTAGACTGGACATAACATGAGCACTACTCGGAGTTCAACAGACATACGAGATTCCACTTTTTTTGGTTTCGAAAAAGAGGTAGAAGAAAGGTCGAGCGACAGTTTGACCGACAAGGGCAACATCAGATCGTCCCCCCCCCCACCCAACCTCTGCAATACACGTAGAAATACAAATTCTTCACCTATATCAAATCGCAGTCAAACAAGTGGTATCAATCACAATCGCACTCACAAACAGACCACGCCTCAGCAACAGGCGGCGCAGCAATACTCACGTACCCAAAAGTGCCCCGGGATGACAAAAATCAAGAGAGGAGGGCACTGCGGCTGCATTGAAAAGATTGGGTGGAAATCTGGGAGATTGATGCCATTGGTAGCCTTGGAGCGCGAGTTGGTGATAAGAAGAAGAGGACGAGATGTATATGCACATCAATGCGTGTTGACGAGTCACTACCTGATCGACATGAAAATACTTTGAGAGACTAAAAGGATCGAAGACAAAATTAGGAGTGGTATACGGGGTGACCCAATGTCGTCTTTCGGATCTAAACATGTGAGCTTGATAATCAAGCAGTGGTCATAATTAGCGAGAGTTAGAATCAAACCAATAGCTGACCATGACGTGCGTACGTATAAGCTGTCTCTCGTTTACTTCTCGATACGATATAATCACATCACGAAGGGGGCGACGCTACACGACCATTGCCGATGCGCCGCAGACCAGACCTGCGACCCATCTGCAACCTCTTTAGTTAACCTTTAGCGAGATTTCCGCCCAGTCTACAACCAAAGTAGTAATTCCCCTCCGAATGCGAATTTTTTCTTTCGTATCATTATTCCCAAGTACGGAGTGTGGATACGTGTCGAAAGCCGATCAGTACTTTATCGAGCTTGAACCAACGAGATTGTCGCAACACTTTCGCATTAGTACTATCGCTATCCTTAACCCCCAATCATCACCTCGCCTTCTCATACCCCTTGAGGCGGGACGATCGATCGATTAAAACGCCATACTCGCTTCTTTTTCGTAAACTGATTTTTTACCGGCGTTCGGTGTGGCATGAACTGCAGGGCATACGGCCCACATATAGTGTGACCTGTCTTAAGACCTGCATGTTGGTAATGTGCCGTTGATCCGGATCTAGTAAGCTTAGACGATCATGTTTGTCGCGGCTGTTGTCGAAAAATGGGATTGAAAAATGTGACATGTATTCGAGGATTGAAGACAGTAAGATGTGTGATCACTGGCTAATATGAAGACTTTGAACATTTAGAATAGCTTGAAGTATGAACATTAACATTTATTCGTAAAGAGCGTATTGGTGGGTATCATGGCCTATCTTTTGTTCCTCCCTGTCCTTAACGCGTAGCCATTAAATCCAAACATTAAACGTGCAATAACCCATACGCGAAAGGGAAAAAAGCAAACAGGTATCATCATGTCCTCGGGTCCTCATAGCCATCCCAGACCCACTCCCGCCGCACCAATAATCCACTTCTCCACCCCTCCAAATTTCACCTTTTGCGCCGCACCAGGGAACTGCTCCGGTGCACTCGAAGATGGAGATATCGGACTTGTTCCTGTAGGACTCTTTGTTGTTGTGCTATTGAAGCTGTAGCTTGGGATGATTGGAACTGGAGGAGGTGGGGAAGCACTGATAGACGTCGTGCTTCCAACCGGAGACGAGGAAGGTGGTGCAGAAGAAGCGGAAGACAAGGCGGACGAGGGAGGAGGAGCGGGAGAAGCGGAAGACAAGGCGGACGAGGAAGGGGTGGGAGAAGCGGACGACAAGGCAGACGAGGAAGGGGTGGCGGAAGACTCGGAAGATACAGACGAAGATGGTGGCTCAGAAGACTCGGAAAGAGTCGTTCGAATTGTACTTGTCGGGCGTGCAGACGTCGGGCCTGGGGACGGCGTATCTGTTTCCACAACTGTAGTGGGTTCAGGCGTGGGTGACGTACTGGCCGTAGTGCGAGATGTGATTGTGGATTGGGGAGGCGAGGATACGGACTCGGTTTGCACCGTGGTCGTTGGTGCGACTTGGGACTCGACCTCAGCACGGAATAGCGTCGTAGTTTCAACAGATGCCTGCGTGGTTACGGATACTATGGGCTGGTTGGTTGATGTGCTGGGGTTAGCTGGAGATCCAACTATGGGATCGCAAGCTCCAGTCCCGATGCTGTGGCCAAGCTGCTCTACAACGGTAGGCTGAGCATTTAGGTAGGCGACGATAGTTGGAGGAACAGACTTCGTGTCCGGAATCTCGGCTTCGTTGACGATCAGAGAGGCGAAGTTTGTTGGCGATGGAAGATTAAGATATGTTGTCGAGCTCGAACATCCAGTCGCGACAGGGCTGACTTTAATGTGGGAGAATGTCCTGTACGCAGCATATGTCGTGGGGTATGTAAGCACCACTCCTTCGTATTCCCAGGTCAAAGTTTGCGTGGGTGCAGGAAGCGGTGCAGTGTAGAGAGATGAGCGTACTGCTGATCCCTGTCGGTCGGTGTAAATATGGAGGGTGATCGTGGGGAGGGTGACTGTGGAAACAATAACCTCGCCCGGGTATGCCAGACGTGTTGCAGTGACATCAATAAGGCATTCCGAAGAGCAGCTAGCCGTCGGCAGCGGTGTAGTACTTGGAGTGACTACATGGGTAGTTGTGGAGACCACTGAACTCGTCAAAGTCAAGGTGGAAAGAATGGTGGACACCACCGTGCTTGCTGGAATGGTGGTGGTGAGTGTTTGGGTAGTTCCAGGAGCCGATGATATAGAGACCACAGTGGAGGCTGGAAGGGTAATTGTGCTCAGAACGGTGCTGACAGACGTCGATAAGATCGTGGACGTAATCAGCGATGTTTGAGTGGGTCCAGAAATCGTCTGGGTCTGGGTAGGGCCAGTGATCGTGATCGGAATGCTGATTGTGGACGGAGAGACCGAAATAGACGTAACAGTGGTGAGGGATCCAGAAATTGAGGTCGTGCTTATTATGGTTGATGTTGCCAA
>MU006799.1:6527-176541 GCA_010093635.1 Massarina eburnea CBS 473.64 | reverse complement strand
ACAGTCGTAAGGGATCCAGAAATCGACGTCGTGCTTATTATGGTTGATGTCACTAAGGAAACAGAAGTCGACACAGAGGTCGCGGTAGATACTGAAACAGAAGTTACTGTTTGCGCAGGGGCGCTAATCGTGATTGGGACGCCTAAATTAGAAAAACGTTAGCAGGTTCGTTCTGAAGGTTATCTAGGCGTGCTCCCAGAGTGAGGCAAAACCTTCTCGCGCCCACGCTAGGTGGTATATGAACAGCCCACTTGGCAAACAGGAAATACTCACTGATTGTCGATTCCCGAACGCTGGTACTGGTAACCGTGGTGAGGGAACCAGAAATCGAAGTCGTCGTTATGCTGGTTTCGGTTATTCGGGAGACAGATGTCGAGATTGAGATGGAAACAGAAGTCTCTGTAGCCGTAGTCCGCTCTGTAGCCGTAGTCCGCTCTGTATCCGTAGTCCGCTCCGTAGCCGTTGTCAACTCCGTAGAAACAACCGTAGTAGGGACAGTCGTGGGAACTGCAGTTGTCTGGGTGATTGTGTATGGGACGCTAGTAGTAGCGGTGATCCAAGAAGTGAAGTATGAGTAACTTGTCGAAGTCCGCCATTGTGTGGTAGTGTCTGCCCAGATTTAGCAATAGAACTGCTCAAATAAACTCCACCAAAGGCTAGTTGGTGCAAAGCGTAGAAACTCACCGGTGACCGTGCCAGTAACCGAAAAAGTGACCGGATAAGATGAGTAAATCGTCGAAGTCAAAACGGTCGAGTAGGTAGACGTGCTGATACTGATCGATGTTGTGGTTTTTGTCGCTGTTTTCCATACTGTTGTGGGAGTGGTTTTGGTTGTAATGAGGGATCTAGTATTGGTAATCGTGTACGGAATACTTTTGGTGGTAGTAAAATAGACCGGATAACTAGAAATGCTCCATTTGGTAATGGTCTGGCTCACGGTGACGGGGAAACTAGTGGTGATGTAGGAAGTCGAGACAGAGGTCAAAGTGCTGTACTGGGTCGACAAAAATGTTGTCAAGGAAATCAAGGTGCTTGTGTGATCGATTGAAGTGGTGTGGTCGACCGAGGTAGTATGGTTGATTGAAGTGGTGTAGGTTTCCTTTTGGGTTGTCGGTACTAGCGAGGTATTGGTTACTGTGATATACCTGCGTATAAAAGTTAGTAAAGCTCATTCAAAAATCCAAACTTCAAACGGAGATTTACGTACGTAGGCACCTTCTGGGTTGTCGTGGTGGTCTCGAAACACGTTGTGGTAGACAAATCCGTTGTTGTGGTGGTCTCGAAACATGTGGTGGTAGATAAAGCTGTTGTTGTTGATGTGACTGTTTGGTTGTTGTAAAGAGTGGTCGTATCCCAAAGAGTTGAGGTGTTCCAAGCTGTTGACGTTACGGTTTCGTAGCATGTTTTGGTCTTCCATTGCGTATCTGTAGATATTTCTGTCACTTTGCTAGTGCTGGTGAGCGTGATGGTCTGGGCAGCACAGGTGGGTCGGGGAACAGTCCCGTATCCTAATGTCGAACTCGATCTTGGCACCGCATATCCGGACGATGAGCTTGACTCCACATATCCAGGAGAGGAGCTTGACTCCACATATCCAGGAGAGGAGCTTGACTCCACATATCCAGAAGGCGAGGGGCTTGGGCTTGGCACCAAAACTGTCCCGTACCCGGGTACTGAACTGGAAGAGGGCGGATCGACCGCATAGCCGGATGGTGAACTCGAGCCCAGAATAGCGGCATAGCTTGACGAAGAGCTACTATCCAAAGGAGGTCCCGTCAAATATCCTAGGGAAGAATTGGATGGTGCAGGAGCTGTAGCCACAACTGGGCCAGCAATGGCCAGCAACGAGATAAGGTTGCGCATGATGAGAGCGAAAGAATGCTACGCCGGCTGAACGAGTGCAACGCGGTTACAAGCTGTCTATTATCAGCATTCACGTGATGGCAGCAGACTTGGAGAGAGCTCAGTAGGCGGGGTACATATAGCTCATTGAGGTTTGACAGGGGGTACAGAGCTGCGTAAACAATTACACAGCACGAAAAGCAAGAAGGTGGGACAGATGAAGATGCAACGATAATGTATGAGATGGATATCAGTAGACTTACCTCTTGCAAAACGATGGGCTGGAATCCAAACCTGCGCAGACGGAAAGCAACATGGCCGGCGGCACAAGCATGGCTATAAGTTATGCGGCCGCTTTCGAGCACAGGCTACAAAATAGGAAGCATGTTGAGCTGGCGGGTCTGGGCTGGATCAAAGTCTTCCCAATAATTCTAAGAGCCAGGGCTTGGTAACATGACAACGGATCGAATGGGTCCATTGCCCGGGGAGAGGCATGCAAGTGGGAGGAGGCGCCTCGGGCGCCGGTCTGCACCGGGTATGCCAGCAACGAGTGCGTAAACAGCCGCACTAGTCTGGTCCGGGACGACTACATGGCCGGCAAAAGGACGTGGTGAAGAACGCCACCAATTGATAACGGGGGAGGCGAAAGCTCTGCGGCCAAGGACACAAAATGTACGCGAACTAGGGCCAGGGCTGGGGCTGAGAGAACTTGATGGTGTGCTCGCAGTGGTCTAGAAACCAGTTCATGAGACCCATGTTGGACGCCCGACATGGGTGAATACGTAGCGACGCATATAGCTAGCGGTATACCTCTGCTGGCTAGACCATCTGCAGCCCATCATCGTCGGGTAGTCAGCTGAAATCAATGTACATAATATTATAGTCGGCATATTAGCTTCATGTTCTTGGGGGCTGAAGTGGGGAGCAACCGATTGGTAGTGAGGGCTTCTTGGTCCAGGCATCTTCGACTCTTGCAATAGGATCAATGAGTTGATCAGAATGGGCGTATAGAGTGATAATACTTCCAAGGAATTTCACAATATCGACATCCAGAGTGAAGTGAAATGTTGAGGCGTAGGTTCGCACGTGAGAGGCTGCCTTACACATACCCCACTTTTCAACACAGCCCATTGGAGTGGTGCGCTGAGTAAGACGACGCCATGACGCATGTGGAAGCCAAAGCGGAGCCGGCCGTGAATCAATCCGACTGCTCGTTCTCTAGCCATCTATCCCACGACCGAGTTCCCAGCCCCCCATGCAGTATCATGCCCCCATTTATCCCCCAATGGCATGTCTTCTCCGACCTGCACACTCTGCATCCTGCACGAGATGCTGTCCAGTGAAGTGCCGGCGCTTCCTGCATGCCATGCCTCACATCCTATCAATATCTGCCCCGCTGTGCCATGGTTGAGAGACAAAAGGTAGCAAGTGGGCTGAAAGTCTTTCCGGCTCCCCCCTACATTGGAGACTCGTGTCGTGCCATGACACGACGGATCACTGGCCTTGAGCGGTAGTTCACTACTGTCTTTGTTCAGCTTAAGCTGACTTGGATCCTCTCACGAGGCTGGGAAGGTTTTTTTCCACCCCCCGCCTTTGCCTGTCTTACAGGCCGTGCCGCCCTGTCGACTGTTGAGGGATTTCCATCCTACTGCTGAACACTTCCCTCTCGACATGCTCCTACAGCGACAATGGGGCACACAAAGCGCGCAAACAACGTAAATACAACTGTCCCAGCACCACCAAAGCCATATGTTCTGGCTCCCAGTGGCAAATTCGATGGAAATGATGGAAAATGGTCCAGCTTCAATATCAACATCGGAGACGATGCAACGGGCCGGGGCCAAAACTTCAGGGTGCTCATATCAACTTCATCGCCAGTGACCATGGTCCCTGCGCCGAGTCCCAACTGGTGTGACCAGGACTGCTCTTCCAAACGTGGAGCTCAAGTTTTCGACGGCAAACCATCCTCTGGATTCGAGACTCAGTCCTCACATGGACCCTGGCAGGAGCTCGGTATCTTCAACACCCCATTGCCAGATTGGTGGTCACAGAACCTGAGCAACGCCGTTTGGGGGTCCGAAAATGTAGGCTTAGGGGAGAGCTCAGCTTTGAGCCTGATTTTACCAAAACAAAATGTCCTGCTCAATCAAGGTCAGGAACTTTTTATGGGATCATTTGGACTAGCGAATGGAGCCGTGGGCACTGGAACTGGCGCGAAGACAACATTTCTTGTTGATTTCGACAATGCGGATCAGATACCAAGCATGTCGTACGGATATACTGCAGGAGCTTCATACCGTGAGTCATATCCTTCTCTGACTGGAACTTGGGAATTCTTCCACAGCGAAGTATGCAGACAACCATGTTGATCGAATGGATTCGATCTTAACACATGGCATCGCAGTTCTATATGATTTAAAGACTGACGTGCTGACAATAGCATAGGAAATGGACAGAAGGGAGTTACTGGAAGTCTGGTGTTGGGTGGCTACGATAAATCGAGGGTGAAGGTCGACAGCGGCCTCAGCGTCAAAATGGCCTCAGAAAAGAACACCACTCTCATCGTCGGCGTCACGTCCATCACTTACAGACCAGACCAAGATGTTGAGGCCAATACAGAGTCTTTCACGGCTCGATCCGGTGGATTCCTGGCCACAATCGACTCCACGTTACCGTATCTATGGCTGCCCGAGGCGATTTGCAACTTCTTTGTCGATAAGTTCCAGCTAGAGTATGATAACAAGACTGAGCTTTACCTGGTAGACTCATCGGCCCATCAGAACAATAAACAGCAGAATGCTACGGTTTCATTCAAGCTTGGAACCAGTGCACAGGACAGCAGTACCACCTTTACGACCATCACCCTTCCTTACGATGCTTTCGACCTTCAAGCAAGCTATCCCCTGAGCGAAAACGGAACCAATTACTTCCCCCTTAAGAAGTCTCCCAATGGCATGTTCGTACTCGGCCGCACATTTCTCCAAGAGTCGTATATCATCGTGGACTACGAGCGACTAAATTTTACTGTCGCGCCGGCGATCTACTCCGATCCGACGCTTGAACAGAGCCTTGTGCCGATTTATAACAAGACCTACACTCCCCCAACGGCGACACCGACGCTTATCCCCCATGGTGGTGGAAGTCTTTCTCCCGGCGCCGTCGCAGGGGTAGTCGTTGGCGTAGTGATCGCCTTGCTTCTCGCGGCTCTCGGTGGTTTCTTCTGGTGGAGGAAACGCCGCGCAGACCAAGCTGCTGCACCACCTTATACCGAGAAAGCCCAAGAAATTGACACCATTGCTGCCGGAACCGAAGTAAAGCACCGCCGCGTCTCCGAACTCGACTCCGAATCTGGCGGCCCCGGTTCGCCTAAACCTTCTGTCGGCGGTTACTATGATCGTGACGCAAAGGACCTTTCGCCCTTTCCGCCGATTAGCGAAATGGAAAGTCCGCCTGCAGAGTTGTATAGTCCGCCACCAATGGCGAATACACCGCCCAGTGATGGCGTAGTGTCAGATTACTTCATCGCAGGAAACAGGGTGAGGAGACGCGGCGCAACGCGCGAATCTTCAGGAAACAACACACCAGGTACACCGGCCCCTATTGCCGAGCTCCCCGGCGACGATGGAGAATACCAAGTCGGCGGCGTGCACTTTGACAAGGTTGAAAGCCCTAAGCTGAGCTCTGCCCATGTCCGTGGCCCCAGCGACTCGTCGCTACATTCAAATATCGATGAAGTGGTGGCTAGACCAGAACCTTCGCCCGAGCGTAGCAATATTGATGTGAAAGAGAAAGCACAGCAGACGCTAGACAATGTGAAAGAGGAAGGTGAAGATACGCCACCGGAACGCAGGCCGTCGCACGCGAGGGGTCTGAGTGACACCACTGACGATACGGCTGTCTCGGCTATGACGCCCGAGGAGATGGAGCAGTGGGCTTTGGGTGAGGATAATGTGCCTATGCGGCCATTGTCGGGGTAGAAACACAATATATCGTGGGATTCATAAAATTGAGGACTACGATGGGTGAATGTCATGGTTGAAGAATTTTGGAGTCAAACTCTGACTACTCATGATTGAGGGCGAAAACGGCGACTTGGTTCCGTTCGGGGAATTGGATTATGAGAGGAGTGATTTTCACGAATTCCCTTTTGTTTGTTATTCCTTTCTGTTTGTTAATGTTTTCGGGGTGCGCAATACTACCGGCGCTTGGGAGGTCTGATTTACTTTCGCTTTCGGGGTTCACGGTTTTGAGATACCCCACACACGCTCTTTACTAAGCTCTGTAATTGTAATTGAACACTCTGCGGCCTTTGAAGACGAATTCTCATGCCATGAGGTTGTGAATTGACAGGATAAACTTGATCTTGGTCGCTATGCACGATAGCTTCTCACGAAGTACAACTCACCATATGCAGCGGACCTATAGTTCCCCCCATTAATAAGTTATTTGCCACATTTACAGTTCACAAATAGACTTGTAACCTACGTTTTATTCCAATATACGTAAGACTAATGGAGTCTTTGCTGCACCGTCCCGCATCTGCGTTTCATGGGTTGTAGTTCGCAGCACTACATCCATACCACCCTTTGCGTCTCCATCATCGTGGCCTCACTCCCAGTCTCGCTGCATCCTAAGATCGACCATACATATTTCGTGGTCGACGCACCGTCTCCTTTCGGCCTCTTGAAGAAACGCTGCAGCATCTTCCACTGCATTCGCACAGCAGAATCGCAATCAAGCAAGCCAGACGAAGATCGCTTCTGTTCCCCTCTCCAACTGCAACTCCACTCGATACCTCCCCCCACCACCACCTCGCATCATGTTTCCGTTCACGGAACCGCGCATAATGTGTGCCACGCAATCAATTCTCTCCAGATTTCGCTCCACCAAGCGCTGGTGCCCGTTCTCTGCGTACACATTATATTGCACCTGCATAGCATTTGAGCCTCGCAGAGCAAGGAAGGCAAGTCAACCTGCAGCGGCTAATTACAGACGATTATCGATATGCATAGCAAAAGTACGAGTGCGGCACAGTCGCAAGAAAGCCTCAGGCTCTACAGTCCAGACTGCCATTCAGATCACAGTGCGACGGGCAGCTTATGTGGAGAGCGTTGCAACCAAAGAAGCGAGACATAACGCAGGTTCCAGGAACTGGGCTGGAAGCTGACGACCAGCGGGAAAATTCCCCGTTCCAGAGTAAACAGATGGGTGGTTATCAAAGATCAGCAGAAAGCCTGCCGAAGTGTGACCGGTCACATAATTGTAGGTAGTGCTCGTGGCGTGATTCCAGGCCAAGTAAGCGCTGTCTACGACGGCGAACTAGACTCGTGCCACAGACTCGTCTTGGGAACGGGCATGTTGAGAAACGAATGGAATGCTTGGATACCGGAGAAGGGTATCTCGTACTGGTAGTATTTGAGAGACGCAGTGGGGTAAGTGAGCAAATTGCCAGAAACGGAAGGAGGTTTAGAAGCTGGGTTTTCAGGCAACGAGGCGACGGCAAATTCTGGAAGACAACAGACTTGATAGTTCGGTCGAGAACGTTATGCAGAAGCTTAGTTCCAAGGCTGACTTCCATGTCTACCAAGAAATCGGAGCAGTATTCTTCGGTTAACGGTAGGGTATTGGAGAGAGCAGGTGCATCACCACTTCATGAATGTACCTGCGCGGGCATCTAATATAAACGATAAGGATAAACGTCGAGAGACGCCTCCCGCTGCATTGTAGTGCTACGCCGTTATAGTACCGCCGAGCACTACGGCGACGTATTGTGCCGCAATCAAAAGTACCTTCTGGATACCCATCAATGACTATCGAAAAGGCTTCATATCCACTTGCATCCCATGAGAATATACTCTCATGCATGCCATGGTACGGGCCGGCGCTTAGGAAGTTGACTTGCGTGATTACATGGATTTATCTCGATGCATGATGTGTATTGTGAGCAGGGCAAAGCCGGATTCCGAGTGACAGACAGAAATTTACGTAGATGTAGCCAAGATCTCTGGCCTCTGCAATTTCCTATTCGCCTCAACCGGTCTATCGTCCCTCGGCGGCGTACTTCGATGCCTCTCCGCAAATCGTAACGGCCACTCAATGGCGCCCCTCCACATGGGGTCCGTCACAGCCTCCGATATCGCCTTTATAGTTCTATCGCTCCACCCCGCCAAGAACCAATACCGTGGTTCTGCCGCATACAAAACAATTGCCCAGTACATCAACACCACAAGCGACGCCTCGTTCTTCTGTCTCAGCAGTGCCAGAAAGTTTGGTGAGAGATGAAGGGGCCAATAGAATAGGAAGCGTAGCTCGCGATTATCTATGCATGGGCGCATAGCCCGCAGAAGGTTGTCCCGCATCAAGGCGACGAAGGCGAGGAGTTCACGACGCAACGGGGAAGGCAGATCGCAGCCCGACTCGAAGAAGGTGATGAGAGAGGGTATACGATCCAAGAGTTGTGCGAACATTGGCTGCGCGAGGGTTTCGTGGGCTGGGTCCTTGAACATGCCCCCGAAGGGTCCGTTCATGACGGTCATCTGAGCGGCTGCTACGACAACGCCCATGCCCTGGATAAGTGCGAAGATATCCGCGAGGTCAGTGATGACGTTCTTCGTGTCTGTGTGGTGGGCGACTGGGTCCTGTGACATGCGTAGAGCATCTTGACCCCGTGAAGCGAAGACACTGAGAGTGATGAGGGTGGAAGCTCCGAATAGTGGTGATGCGTTGGCGTCTGTGATATTCGCGATAGCTTTGCGTATGGATCTGAGAGCATGGTCTTGATGGTGTATACCGAGAGCAAAGTACTCGCTGTGTTTCTCGGGATAAAGTGATCCAAGATGGAAAGCAGACATGGCGAGAATTTCGTGCATGAGGAAGGTGTGGTTGATGGCTTCCCTTGGGGCTACGATTTTCCAAATATGTCTCACGTCTTCTCTTTGTGAGAGCATGTCCGCACATTCCGCCATCCAGTGATGCCTGTGACCATGGTCAGCAGCGACTTGAAGATATGTTGGCGAAACACGTACATTAGCTCCAGATCTTTTAACCACAAGTTGGTTTGGACATTCTCGCGCCGGTACACGAATTTAGTTAGGAATGGGAAAGTGTCAGCGCCGGATGAGGGCGAATTACTCTCCTCCGCCGATGGGTTCAGAATCGAATCGAGCGGCAGTGCTTGCGAAGGTGACGACCCGCCCTCCTGTGGTTCCTTTGGTATTTTGTCAACGTGCATCCCTGAAGCAAGTACTTATACAACTGTACCTTTTTCGGCCGTTCAGTCAACTTTGTCTTAGATGGCCGCTTCTGGGGAGCAGTCCCCGCAGAGCTCACCGGCGGCACTGGAACAGCAACATTCGGGTCCACCAACGTGCACAAGACGCCATGTCTTACGCAGTTGGAGCATGGCTTCTTCTCGTCGCACTTGGAGTAGTTAGTGATCTGCCCGATCTCGTCTCATTGCTACCCAAACCTCGGTACCGAAGTCGATGACGAACTTCGAATCCAGGACACGTCCGCTTTTGATGCTTGGAGAAGACCGGGATACGTACCTTCACGTGCCTGGACTTACACTGTCGGCACCCATTCCTGCTCTTTGTATGACCCAGACGCGGCATCGGGCTTCTCTTGGCCCCTAGCCTCTCAATCGTGCCCGAACACGCCCACCGATCACACCCTGGACGAATCAACCCAAGGCGCTCGAACGCAGACTAAGTGATTTGGTTGGTGATGATTGATCCAAGATGGTGCCGTGGCCGTTTGCAGTACAAGAAAACGAGAAAGCGAACCCGAACTGATCGAAAAAGCAAGCTCGCTGCGAGCACTGCGAAAGTGGGCTGTCCTTTCAGTGCGCGAGGGTGAAGGCTCGGATTGGCGGGATTGGCTAGGCGGCCGTGCTTTGCAGCATGGGGATCGACGGCAAGGGATAGATATCGATGGGAGAGGGGATAGCGAGATGGATGGTCGTCGTTTTGCTAGCCTTTTCATAATGCGACGGCCTTTCTGGGAAATCCAAAGCCTGCCCCTGTGTTTGTTTTCGCGAGACTGCAACGTGAACCTATAGCGTGCTTGAGATGTCATGGCCGTTGATCTCTTGACAGCTGAACTTGCTCTGCCGTGAATGAGGTGGGTCGTATTGGGCGCTTCCGATTGGCTGCACGATGCCTTAGTCAGGCTGACCCTACTAGCGCTTTCGTTATCGGAGAGGACCAGCATATGAAACCTTTCACCAACATGAAGGTCTTGACCATGAGTCGCTTCCACGCAATCGTTCCGTCTCCACTCTGGCCTGCCTTACATGTCAATTGTCGCGTACAGCTTGCCCTAGTTGGCGGGCAACGCGTATGCCCATGGCCTTATGAAACCTTCGGCGCTGTCCCGTCACGTGGAAGCGTACCGGATCGGGCCGCCGCCGTTGACAAGCGCTCCCCTTAGTAGATGAGTCAGAAACTTGAGAATCCAAGCCTGTCCTTATAGTCATGTGCCAAACTTTGTCCTATCTAATTCCACTCAAACCTCCCCACTTTGTTGATGCCTTTCCTATCACAACTTCAACTGGAAGCGCGGATTCGTCCTCACACTCTCCCCGTACTTGAAAAACACCCACGGCAGCGGAGTCATCGCCAAAGCCAAGAAACCCAGGAGACTATTACCCCAGCCTAGGCCCAAGGCCTGGTACATCGAGCGGCCAGCCAGCGGCACCAGACATCCTATGAGTGAACGTACAGCGGTCAGGGCCGCAGTCGCTGAAGCTTCATACAATGGATAAGCATCAATGAAGTATGTTGTTATGCACATCTGTCGGCCTGTTAGCGTGGGGGGTAGAAGAGGGGATGTAAATGCTCACCATTAACGCATTCACGCCAATACCGATGAAGGCAGTTCCCAGGATAGGAACAATCCAATGCGTCCCTGCTTGCGCCGCCCATCCGTACCAGAACAGCCCTACTGGAATGAAGAAGGCCCCTCCTATCAACGGTATCAGACGGTCCTCGGGCGTCCACCGGTCCAGCGCAATCTTCTTTTTGTAAATTCTATCGGACATGACTCCGGCAATCGCGAGTCCAACCAACGACCCGACACCCAACCCGAGATATGACAGCCCAACACTACCAGTACTGAAGTGATACTGGTACTGGAACACAAATGGTAAAGTCGTGAAGAGCAGGTACAGGTACCCATACATGACACCTTGGTACGTGCTGAGGACGGATACCACGGGTGAAAGGAAGAGAAGCCTTAACGGTCGGATTATGGAGCGAGCGAATACTTGGCTTGGTTTACGCTCCATGTCTGCGAAGCTTGACCTGAGGTTCTCGTTCCCAGTTTCCTTTCTCAGACGCGCTGCTTTTCGTTCGAGTAGAATGACTGGGTACGTTTCTTCCTGGAAGAGTGCTGAAGCGATAGCACCGACTCCTGCGGCAATGGACAGGGTCCAACAAATCCACCGCCATCCCGCATCTTCACCAAGGTACCCTCCAGCAATAGGCCCTATTATCGGTCCGAGCATCGGCCCAAGACCCCATATCGCAACAATTTTCCCACGACTAGCTGGTTTTATCAAGTCTCCAAATGTCCCAGCACCGATGGTAATCGGGCATCCGCCAACGGTACCGGCCAGGAAACGGAAGATGACGAGAGAAGCCAGGTTAGGTGCAAGCGCCGTCGCGATGTTGAAGATGGTGAACAACACATTGCAGACGACATATACCGGCTGTCGTCCGTAGAGCTCAGATAGAGGCCCGAGAAAGAGGGGCCCGAAGACATAACCTAAGACCCAGACGGAAACTACAAAGCTAGCGAGGAGGGGGTTGGAGGAATTGAACGAGGTCATTACTTGTGCGATGACAGGAGCGAACATGGTTGAACCTAGCGGGCTGTGATATATACGTTAACACCAATTTGTGAAAATTCACGTCGGTCTATTGGTAAGTGGGGAGGGCGATTGTGCACTTACGTCAGGAACGTGTTATAGCACAGGACGACGATGTTTTTCGCCTTGCGCGCATTTGTCCAGTTCAACGGTTTTGCAGGGTCATTCACGCTCTCCCAATCAACTACATCGCTCTGCACCTTCTTATTACTGCCATCGGTCTTCGCGGCATCCGCCATTTCTTCGAGGGCTCCGATGTTGTCTGCAGGCAGTGCAACGCTTTCGATTTCCTTCTCCATCGCTTCACCAGTCGTGGGATCGTAGCGTCACGACTAAAGCGTCAAGCTCGCGAGAGTTGTCGACGAAGGAAGACCCAACTTACGGCGATGTTGGGGGGTTTAACTTCGTGTTGGCGAGCGTACCAGAACCCGCCAATTGGTCAGGTGAACACAAAGAGGTCATGCCGGCCCAAAGTGGTTAGTGTCCAGACGCCCTAATCTAAGAATTATGCTCTCCGCCCTTTTTCTTCCCTCCACTTTCTTGGCGCTTACGGTCGTGCCGCTGAGTGGCAGTGTAGATTTGAGAAATTGAAGGGCGAGACATGGGGTTAAACGATATCCGAGCTGGGATGAGGCTGAATTTGTGACAAATGTGTTGCTCTGCGCCGCGTGAAGTGTTGTGAGATTTAGACACAATACTGTACAGTGTAGGGCTGTTCTACGTTCTTAGACGAACATTGAAGATAGAATGGTAGAGGGTTTCAGCTTTGTTGGCTCTAGCTATTACTTTACCTCTCTACTGCAATCATGAAAAGAAGGTAACACGTTAATAAATTATCGAAGACTATCACCCAGTGCCAACTATTGACCACAACACTAACCCCTCGAAACGGCCCCATGTCACAAATGCCGCTAACGACGGACTTACTAAATGAAAGAGGAGCGACATTGTTACACAGCTCCAACTCTAGGCAACTATCAAGCCCTTCTCCGGGTTACACTTGACCGTGCTGCTTGTTATGTTGATAATGTTCCTTGAATACTTTGGTAAGACGCTATAACTTTGAATAATCTAAGCACCACATAAATATAGCGAAGAGTATTCTTTGAGGATAAGATGATGTCGTTGCTGATAGGCTTTGTTAGTTTTATCTCAGCGCTAAAAGCCTCGTAATACTTTATATACACAGGAAAGGCCATCGAGGTTGTTATATAGTATCATTTTAATCCTAATAAAGACTTATGATGCCTTGGTTCTCTCATAAACAATCCTACTTGTCCAATCGCACACCCGTCTTTCAATCAAGTGTGCTTGCAGTCTTTGCGCCGTTCAACATTGAAGGTGTCATATTGGTAGATCCCATTTATTTCATTGAAGCGTTTTACCAAGGCTATGGTAGAAGTGGGTGGGTGGGAGGTGACGGCCGGTTAATGATGCGGTAGGAGCGATGTTGGCGAAGGTGAGTAGAATTGCGGTGTTTAGGGAGAATGCTAGAGCGAAGAAGATATATTATATACCGGATCCAAGATATAGGCTGAAAGGGAAGGGTAAAAGACTTCGCGCCTGAGATCTTCCATTAAGAAATGTGATCGCCGCGATAAGAATTCACTTCCATGTCCTAAAACTTATAGCCGATCTTTCCGTGAGCTTTCAACATCCTTTAGGACCTTCCCATGTGCGAAAAAGTCGAGAAAGTATTTACTACTCACCCCTTCACACCCGAACACATCGGTAATGTACTGTGGGCTATTGAATTATGTCTTCTTGTCTTTGCGGTCACAATCTTTATCAGTAGTGCGCCTAGTACCCTTGGTAAACTAAACTAAGTAAGCTTTATCATCTCTATCAGTAGCATCATTCACTATCTAAGGGGCTATAAGGGATTTAGGGGCATCTGCAGAACAAGCCTACGGTTGAAAACTTACTGAGAACATCAATGGTAAGTTGCTGTAATTCCAGCAAAAGACAACCTAATCTTAGTTAGTATTGTCTTTCCTTATTGTTTATGCGTAGATAAACGTGGAACCAAAGACACACAGCACTAATATCTGTGTCCTAAACTATTATCTTACTTCATTTACGATCTTTCTCTAGCGTCGAAGATGGAGGGAGGGAAGAAATCAATGTAAAGTTTCGAGTAGGATGGGTGATATTTTCTGGTTGGGTTTGATAAATAGCGGCTAAAGAGAAGAGGAGTGATCGTCATATGTTGGGTATTGAAGGTAATGTTCAATCTAAGGGGTACTATTGAGTGTACTAGGAGAGTGGAAAGGGGTATGACAGGATTAATAGACGAAGGCTTTAGATTTGCCAATGCTAAATGTAATACGATGGTGCAGTTCACTAGCTATTATGTGTAGGGACCTTGAAGTAATTGTAGAAGGAGGTTAAGAACATAAGTATATCCGCTTTCAGGTAACTGTATTTACATCGAGGCTATTTGAAAACATAACTAGAATACCAGTATCACGGGACGATCCTTCCCGACACAACGCATTCTTATTACTTATTATAAAGGCTCTTATGTTATGTCCCACGTATGAAGATTGGTAACCTCAAGATCGTATCAGCGATCTAAGACGACGTTTACTGAAACCACGTAAAATAATGTTTACTAACCTTACACCAAAGTTTCAAATTGGTTCAATACACACTTGATGAACCCTATCTTCGTATTCTTATACCTCCTATCGGCTCACCCCTATATATTGATCTAGAGACGTAACCCCTTGTTATCATTTTCACCCTTCGTCCTCCTTGACTTACTAGTCGCAAATTCATCGACAAGATTACCCCAATTATCATCCCAAATACTGGTACCTTCGGGACAAAGGTTGATCTTCGCCCTTTGAATATTGACATAAGCCTCGTTATCATATTAGCCAAAAGTCTAGCTACCACTTGCCCATCTATAGGTTCATACTAGATAACTTCCTTGTCCTATGGCAATGAAATGGGCCTTGTTACGCTTTTTGTCACCTGCCACTTCCATCATCATAGAGTGGCGGTATTTAGTCGTCAGACTTTGTAATATCGCATCCTTTAACGTCCGAGATAACGATAGAAAGAATCAATTTTGGCTGTAGTACTCGAAAAGGAAAAGTCGACAAGGTCGCCATCAGTGACGAAATTTTTACCCACGCGTAGCAACTGCCTCGATTATTCCTAACCCCATATAACACTATAGGAGCTCTAAAGGAGTGATGATCGTATTTATGATGCTTCAGTCTCACGTCACAGATTGCGAGATATGGCATTCAGAAGAAGCTTTTGATAATTACCAAATACTTCCCAAGCGTAGTGTGAGCATGCGACGGCTTCAGAAGGCCGTGTCGGAAGACTGGGCATGGAGTCAGGAGAGCCCACGTGACAGTGCGTTTTCCACCTTGTATTAAGGGTAAGTACATTGCCCACTGTACACCGGCTCTTTAGTATAATCATGTATCACTTGCCTTTATACTCCATGAGCGGTGAAAATGAAAAACTGACATCTCACACTTCCACAGCTACCACCTCCTGAAGATTACCTGTCGCTCCGGTAGAAAGGGGGAAAAGAAGGAAAACCTCATACCGCATAAAAAATGTCACGCAAACTCGGAACTTCCTCCTCTTCTTCCCTCATACAGTTGCGCATTGAGAATGTCGGTCCAACCGGCATATATTTGGCAGACATTCACGCGCACATACGGTATACAGTATACCTACAATCACAACTCCACAAATTAAGTTCACAAGTGTACATTGACAAACAATAACATGCTCACCGGTCCAACATGAAACTTTCGCCAGGTGCGAATTCAAACCTGCTCTGGAGAGCCACGCAGCGCTTACTAGACATTATCTCCTGCGCAAGCGCAAACCGACACGCGGTACAGGCCTAAGGTTTAGCTGATAGGTAGTGGTGCAGGTGTATCCTGTCATTGCTATTACACACGGGTCGAATCAACTTGCTTTAATTCACGCGGAGTATTGCCCGCTGATTACAATTGTGTTTGTGTAGTAGTCCAGCATGCGTTCCGCGTTCATGCCTACCAACTTCGACTCCCTGTTTTCCACTGCACATATCCATCATTTCTCGACGAAGCTTAATTTTATCACAGAGGCCTTCAAGCTTCGAAAATTGAGAGGAGAGAAGCCGCAACGAGCTTCCGCGACAAGCTTCAACGTCCGGACCTTCGACCATGAATATATCTGCAAACCGAAACGATAGATCGCCCAGATATAGACGTGTCTTACCTCGTCTCGTTGACGTGGTCTATGGAAAGTTCTTGTGAACGCTAGAGAGTGCCCGTTGTACCTAGGTCCCAGTTCCCGGATCAGCATACGCACAATCCAGTGAACGACTGGTCTCGAGGATTAATATCCTTCGACCTTATTTGGAGAAAGGGAGGCCTCGTGGTCCAGCGACGGTCGCGTGCGCATGCCAATGATGTCAAATAGGGTTGACGTGCCTAGGCGACATACGTAGTCTCGTGCAAAATAATGACAAAAGGGGCTTTCCCTTACTATTACCGCGGTGGCGGTTTCGACGCATACCAAAAGGAGTTCGTCATCGAATGGGCAGTCCACGGACCGATTAGGAGCCCGGCAAACCATCTCTCGAAACTTTAGCAAATCGACTTCAAAGGCACTTGGCTGCGGATCTCAGACCACGTTGTCGCGGAAACCCAAGGCGTTTGTTTATGGATTTGAGTGCATGCAAAGCATCGCGAGCACTCCGGCATGCTGCAGCTGCCCCACAATGTCCTAGGAACAGGGAAGTGATTGGCAAACGAATAGCACAGGAAGCTACTATTATTCGAGTTCTAGAAACGCATCCCAAGTCAACGTAGATCTTAAAATTACCCGACTGCAAGCCGCGCTGTGGCAAGCTGCATTGGCGCAATACCTCTGTACTTCACAAATCTCTCTACACTTCGCAGGCCTAGAACACGCGCTCACGAGACATGAAAGTTTTCTAGAGACTTGCTATCTTATGAAAATGTCGCATACGGATATGAGAATTCCGAGTGAATAAAAAAGCCCTCTCACAGGCTACCCACCCGGAAAGCGACAAGTAGTAGTTGAGCTATCTTCGTACTACTGAAGTAGAGGAGGCGTAGTCCGGCGCTTAGGGCCAAGGACCCAGAGCCGTGGAACCATCCACACCAACTCAGGGCAAGTATGCCATACAACATTGACGGCTTCTTGATGGATGCTTGCGCGATGGCCAGCGGCCCCGTACTTTAGATCAGCTGGATCTGCGAACCCTGCTATAACCAAGAGAGAAGGAATAGCGGCCATGCTGTCAGTATCTGGCTAAGGTCCATTCAGTCTGAGAACTAAGGGCGAATTACAGATGTCAAACCGACTGATATCGCTCCAGCCATGGGTTCTGTGTGTAATAACTGGAATGACCATTAATATCGTAAAGGAGATACCTTTGTGGGTTCTGAGGCGGGGTGACAGGAGCCGGCGCTGAGTTGTACCACGGATAGACCAAGTGCCTGACAGGCCACAAGTCACAGAACATCCACAAAAGCAGGTCCTACGCATGGTATCGTAGTAGTCTATGACCGGTCCAGATCCGGCGAGAAGTACAAGTTGGAAGGAATGCTTGATGAGACCCCGAAGTGTCCCCGATGGATACTTTGTCGCACTAAAATAGTGGTCAGCGACCCCGCCTCATGACGCCACCGCAATGAGTGAGCTTTTGGGGCCCCTCAAAATACGTCAGTGAGCACTCGGCGAACAGTTAGTAGATTACGTCTACGTGCTGGGTGGTAAAGGCTTATTAGAAGAGTTTTACCAAGTATACATTACTACATCTTTTGAGGAATGCAAGAGTCCACGCAAGCTGTCCGACCTATCGTCGAAACGCCGGGTCATTTGTTATAACCCCAAGCCTCCCGGAAGTCGGTTATGTCGGCACGTTGCTTCTGATATAGGACGCCGTTGATGGTAAGATGGGGAATATGCAGGGATACGACGTATCGGCGAGTGCCAACATTAAATCCTCTATGCATCACGTGATGTCAGCTGGTACTCCAGATGTCAGCTTGGTCTGGAAAGTGACAACGTCGCTGTCAGTTGATTAATACATGTTGATTGATGCCAGGTGGTACTTTACGATATTGCAAGGAATCCCACTTTGTCCAAAAAGCCGACACTATGATAGTCTATGATTTGGCGAAAGAATGATTACTATCTGAAGCGTAGATGAGGTTGACAGTGTGCATTACGTCAAATTGTCTGGCCGGCTTTCTAAAAGACAGGCGAAGTACATGCTACAAAGGCTAGATGGTA
The DNA here is from genome assembly GCA_010093635.1 of Massarina eburnea CBS 473.64. Taxonomy (NCBI): domain Eukaryota; kingdom Fungi; phylum Ascomycota; class Dothideomycetes; order Pleosporales; family Massarinaceae; genus Massarina; species Massarina eburnea. The sequence goes on along the minus strand of MU006799.1, from coordinate 158,546 downwards.
CGAAACCGCGAGCAGTCGACCAGAGGCGGTCACTGAGTTGATGGGTTTACCCTCGGAGACTTGTCGATGGCTTCGCTGCAACCTGCGCTGCAAGCTAGCAGCATTATTTTCGAAGACCAAAGGTAAGAAATCCCGACTGCCTGGAATAGGCCCTTTTTGAAGGCTGTCATCAAGGAACCCCGGCACGAATACATGCGATTAAATGCCCGCGAAGTGACGGCAAAGTGATCGGCGGTGCAGCAGATCTCGAAGGGGTTGTATCCAGCGGCTGAAATGAAGGAAATAATAGATTCCGAGTGCAATCGATCGGGGAAAGATGACACGCGTTTCAAAACTGGTTTCCAAGGCGATTCATGTTTTGCAGATGATGCTGAACGTTTCAGCGAGACCGTAAGGTAGCGCCTGTTGAGCGTGAGCATTCGTGGGCCCGATAAAGCCCATTTGGCGTACGAAAGCCAGCTCGCTGCAACTAACGAAAAGAGGTGTAGTGAGTGCGTTGTGAAACATCCGATTGGTCAATACCGCCACCCAATAGTTTCCTAAGGTGTATCAGTCACGACCAAACGCGTCCACAGTGGAGAAATGAATATACAGTGCCCCTTTAGACATTTACAACGCAATGAAATGAAACAAGTCGATAGTGTGCACGATTGAGATTGAGATTGAGATCTAGAAGCTTCGTGGGGGCATCTCAAGTGTTGTACAACAATCTGACCAGGGTTACAATACATAAACGAAGAGTAGAGATAAACTAACATGCAACTGGACGCGTTGGAAGAGTAGCAGGACTATGTGAATGCAACAACGAAGACGTCGGTGAGACAGTCAACAAGTCGAGGAATCGAATGATCTGTGTCAGGGACGAGCTAAAGCTAAGAAACACTGACAACGCCGAGCCTGACAAGGTGTGCCCGAGCGAAGTCGGATGCATCCGTGGAAGTAATTGGTTGGTCAAGTCGCAACCTGTACAGTCGGTTTCAGGTCCTTCTAGAGCTGACACAGCTACAGCCCAGGGTAGGGTCATCCGTCTGGACCGAAACGCGATTGACTTTGACAGCATGTCATAGTTGACACACGGACCGGCATTGTCTATATGCAGAAACCACTGGAGTTTGCGTGCAGTTGTTGATTCTCCATAATCAAGTGCAGGAGTCACTTCCGGGGTCAGTATAGCCAGCATGAGAGTACAGCAGTGATGTAACAGCATTCTTGTATCCGGAGATGCTCGTCTGACCCCTCTTACTACTGGCAGGATTGCCACGAGTGGAGTAGATATTTGGGGGTACTGGACTGACAAAGTGTATACAAACCTCGAGCAGGGGCTACTAACTGGGGACCGCATATTGGTGTTGAATGGTGTAGCTACCCACCGAGCACTGTATGGGCTATAAGAGTGCGTTTCATGCACCGGTATACTTTCGGTCAACAGTGAAGTGGAGGCAGGTAAGAGAAGTACACAAGTGGCTGAGCCAAGACGTTGCTCCCGTGCATTGGTGTTGGACAGGCCTCAATGGAGGCGTTGGAGAGAGGCATAATATGCTCAATGGAACATGTGTTGGGAACATTGAGCGCCGTCGCTTGGAGGTGGGAAGCACTGAAGACGGATGATTTCTTCACTGGACGGCACAAAGCAGCAGCATCACCGGGTCTCAGGAACGAGGTCCTAGTCCCCGCTGGATCGAGACGAACCAATCCCACGACGTGGAAAGTTTGAGCGTCCACGGTTCCAGAAACCGGGTGAGAAGGCTGTCGTGCACTGCGGAGGGGGTTCTCACGATTGGAGGAAGAACATGCAGGTTGTGAGGGAAGTGCCGAAGGGGGGTCGCTGTCTGCACGCTGCCAGCCAAGTAGGGCTCACCGACTCGAGTGCTTGTTTCTTGTGCAATCGGCCGTGGATGACATGTACGCCGGACGTCGAGAAAAAAAAAACGCTCGCATTCGCGTGACGGCACACAGCCCAATCTGCTGGCACGCCATCTAGCGAGCCAGTGCTGTGCACGCATTCTCCAGCTTCGCATTTTCGTGTCAGAGCGCTTCCCGACATGCTTAACTGTCTGCGGGACGAGATCTGGGCAGCCGTCGATGTCGAGGCGGTAGCAGCACACTCTGCATCGACATGCAGGCCGGGTCGTGACGCAGCCGTGTGACGGCGAGCCTGAGGGCTGGAAATGGAGTGAACAAAGACGGGGTGGTGAGTGCGTGGGTCCTGCGGAGCGGATGCAGGGCCGGGGCAGGAACGTTCTGCGAGGAAGGCAGGAACAGCGACGTGCTCCTTCCCCGGCGGACGCATAAGTAAACACCAAACCCGCGGCTTCCAACTATGGAGAAATGCGGAGTCTCAGCACTGCAAAGCTGCCAATAACGCGCCGTCGACACGGCGGGCGGCGGGGAGTCGAAGGCCAGTCATGCTGAAAGCGTCTAGGTAGGCTGCCAGGGACGTCCCCGGCAGACGGAGGGCGGGCACGAGGAGGGCGACACGGAGCGCGCACAGCGACGGGGTTTGAAACCACATTGAAGGTTGCGCTGAGCACCAGATGGCGTTGGTGGCTCGCATCGTGTATGACAGCGCCAGCGTAGTGCTCTGAGCCGAGGAGGGCACCGGCTGCGAGCCACAGTGAGGGCCAGGTCAGGACGCACCTCTCTCCCCCCCCCTGTGTGTCTCCGCGGCGATTGTCGAATGAAGCCACGAGCGTGCGGCCCGTCGTCGCGCAGTGCTCTCCCCTTTCGACGTGAATAACGAACACATGAATAATAAATATGTACGCATGTCTGGGCCCAAGCGGCGCGCCATGGCAGGAGGAGGTGGCCGAAGATTCGACGCTACAGTGATTGACAGGCCTGCGAGATGATGGCGCAAGAGTAGAGGCTTGGCGGCCGCCCGCACAGCGAACTGCTCTCCCGTGGGCCGTACGTATGTATGGCGGCGACGAGGCCTGGCGGGACTGTCAGGCGGCCGAGGCTGCTGTGCGACGCGGTGGGCCGTCGTGTCCGTCGTGTCCGTCGTCTCCATCGTGTTGCTCTGTACGAGTCCATGGCCGCAGGGCGCCATTTCTGGCTCCTGGGGCCGCGAGACTCGAGCGCACGGCGTTCCGATGGGAGGTTCCTCGGGACCGGGATGTGCTGCGAGGTGCTGCGAGGTGCTGCGAGGTGCTGCGAGAGAGCTGGACCGAACATGTTCGGCCTGGTCACAGCAAAAGCGGTCAAGGACGGCCTCTCCGCCTATCACTGGCGACATACCCTGGTACGATAACGCTGATGTGGGAGGATGAATGGGGAACAAGTTGTGCATGCTGCTACATGCTGCTACATGCTGCTAAAGTCATGGCAGACGTCGGAATGTTTCAAAGATCGATAGCTCAACGCTGCGGCGTGTTTGCTACGCACTGGTGCGGCTGCGCAGTGCCCGTCTGCCACCATGTAATAATGATAATGATGGCCATAACGATGACCATGACAATACCGTAATCCTGTCAGCAAAACTTACTTTGGCGCTGTCTGATGGCAAAACAAATCCCAGGCGGCGCGCCATGTCGCCATGTCGCCATGTCGCGATGGAGGCGTCGGAGATCTTGATTGATCGCGCAGTGCGTGGGTGGATTGGGGCGCTGGGCGGCCGAGGGGTTGATCGCCGCGCCGTCCCAAGTGAGACTGGCGCAATCATCCCTGCGCCAATCACGCCTCCTCTGCTCGGACATCCCCTCGTACTTCTCCCCAAAAGTACCTAAAAGCCGATGTCAGTGCCTGTCAAGCAGAGCGAGGTCCACTCATTTCCTGAAGGCGTCTCGTCAATCTGCTCACCATCTGCCCATCTACCCCATCCCCCATCCCCCATCGTGCATCGTCGCCACCTTTTTCATGGAACAAGGCTACAGCTCAGACTGCGGGAAGACTGGTCCTGTTTCGTCGTCCCTGGGCGGCCGCCGCAGCGCTGGCTGTTTGAAAGCCGTAAAAGAGACTTTTCTAGAGACTTTGCTAGAGACTCTGCTAGGCCTCTGCTAGGCCTCCTCCGCGAGTCGACCTCACGCACCCGGCTGGCCAGGGTCCGCTGCCATGCGCTGCTCGTGGTGAAGGATACCCAGGTACACACTGTCGATCACCCGCCTCAGGACAGCGGGCGTCGACGAATGGCGCCTCCGTCACTATTTCCGTAGCACCTGTTGAGCCGAGCAGTAGTAGTAATACGGTGCTCTGCAGCACCAGCTACCCTCCAAACTTGTCTTCACCTGGGAACTGGAAGGCCTCCGCATGCACAACCTGCCCTGCACCGGTTCCCTGCCCAGCCACCAGCCCGGTTTGGCCTGCGGCAACTGGCGCCCCGGCAACTGCTAAGTAGCCAGAGGCTCCAGGGACGACCCGTCGCCGTGGATCCTGAGGCCACTGCAGCTCACTGTCGTCGGATTCGTTTCCGCTCGTGACCACGATGCGGACACGGTGCGGACACGGTGCGGACACGATGCGGACACGCACCGCATCCTCGCCCATCTGGTCTCTGCCTCGCCGAGATCGCAGAGACTTGCAGCGGTTCGAATGGCTCGCCCGTCCCGTGCCGTCACAGTCCCGTGCAACGGGTCCCTGGAAGAGGTCGTGGCTCTGCGGCCCCGGTGCGTCATGAGCTGGCGCCTCCGGGTGTGGCAGATGCGATGCCCGTCTGTCTCATGTTTAGCATAGTCGTAGCCGTGCGTCGAAGAGTCTCTGATGGGCTTCCTGTTTGGGATGTGGTGGTGAGGGCGGCCGCCACCGTCACGGCGGCGTTTTGATGGGACGTTGACATGTCGATGCGGCGGTCAGCGTGTGGGAGCCACGGAGCTACAGCATCGCTGCAGCGATCGCCCAGGGTGCCGGAGTGAGGTAATAACATGTAACGGAAAGAAAGCAGCGACGAGCATCTGCCCCTGCGCGTTTCCGCACCGAGTCAGACGCAGCTAGCAGATCGGCGCGGGCGGTGCAGGTCTGGCGAGCAGTGGAGACAGCAGGCGGACGCTGCATCCATGATGCATGCCAGCCTAAGCCGGGTCTGCTCGTTCCTCGAGTCTGCGGCATGGTGGAGGCCCTTTGTTTCCTCTCCGCCCGCGGCACCATAGGCCGCTTGTGCACAGTCGGAGAATAAGGCCAAACCTAAACCCTCAGCTGTCAAAAGCGCAGGCCGTGGACGTCGTGCTGGACGTGCCTGTCGCTCTGACTGGCACTTCCTGGCACTTCCTGGCACTTGCTGGCTCTCCCTGGCACCTCCCGGCCTGGCATCTCCTGGCGCTGCTCCTGGTCTGAGATCCAGACGTACTAGAAGTACGGCCCGTTGCAGTTCTGCTTCCGCCATCGTAACGCTTTCTCCCACCCATGGTGCAGGTCCTCTCTTAAAGCCGCCCCCCCCTCGCATCCTCTTTTGTCGACCTCATCTGCGAACTGCTGCGTGCTTGCGCCAGCGACTCTCTTCACACTTGCACTCCACACACGCGGCACCACACAGCCTGTACGCCGACGAGAACGAGCTTAATTTGAGCACTATAGTTGCCACATCCGGCCTCGCCCACGCCCACCACCACGCCCGCCGCCAGACGTCCACTCTCTGCCATTGTCTTTGCATTATATCTCCCTGGTTGGCCTCTTCACCTGGGTGCCCTCAACGTCCCTCGACTTTTCTGACCCTCGACCCCGTTTTCTCCGCCCCCCCCCCGACCCCTCTCGCCCAGTACCAGGCCTCGTTATTACTGTTGAGCACGCCGGCTAGTCCTCAAGGTGCGTCCTCACTCGTCGCGACGCATGCCAATTCCCCGTGCGAACCATGGATCCCGACTCTGTTGACGCCTGACAATCGTCGCTGGTGCATTGTCATGGAAGCCCACTGACCTTTAAAATCTGCAGCCTCGCCGCACTTGCGATGGAATACCTTACACTGCAAGATATTCCACATCGCCATTATTACAATCCGCGCAGAATGCCTTCTCCAGACGCCCCCCGCGCTGAGACGCAACTGCCCGGTATGGCTGTATGTGATGCTCCTTCCTTTTTTTCCTCCGAAACCTTTCCCCCCCTCCTTCTTCGTCGCGAGCCTTCCGGCTCGCCCCTTCCTACACTGCAACCTTCCATCCCGTTTCCGTGCCCTCCTTCTTCTTTCCGTGAATACGTTGGAAGGAACATCCCCCACTGTCCCGACCACCCCCAATACCGCCACCGCTCCTACCGCCCCCCCCCCTCCCGCTCCCGCTCCCGCTCCCCCTCCCGCTCCCCCTCCCCCTCCTATGCCGCAGGAAACGCATTTGGTCTTCCCGGCATCTCTACCCGCACCACAACCATGCGTATTGATAGCCTGATCAACCATCCCCGGGACGAGGGCGACTCCCAGAACCAAGTCATTGACTCCCAGCAGAACCACCACATGCGGAACTCTCCGCCCTTCCAGCCCGGCGAGCAACGGCCGTCAAACACGCTCCCTTCATTCTCACAGGTAGGTCACGCGACATCAACACTGGATAGCCCATCTAATAGACAAATAGTTGATGCAGAACGTGCGCGAGCCTTCACCGCCGCGCACGCCGTCTCGCAAGAATGGCTCCATGGAGAGTTCGCCAGTATCGCGGACGCAGTTCGAGGACGTAGCATGGATGTCCGACGGCAACCGTCGGCGCACTGATAGTGGGACTTCGAACTTCTCCGATTACCCTGTCTATGACTCCCGTCGCGCCAGCATTGTCGATGCGAGTGTGCGCGCGCAGCAATCAGCCTATCATCGCCCGAGCCTGCCATACGCTACTCCACCGCCTGCCGGTGCGGTAGCTGGACACGCCCGCCATCACTCCACCTCCGTTATTCACACACAGCAGCCCGCAGGCTACCCTTACGGCCATGGCCCTGCTTCCGGACCTTCTGGACCAGTGCACTATTCTACTCATCCTGCAGAGCACTATGAAGCCCGAGGAAGCTACTATCCCGAGCCGCAGCCACAGCCGCACCCCTATCAGCGTCCCGATCCGTACTATGCACCCGCGCAAGCGCCATACGTAAGCTACGATGTTAATTACCACCACCAACCACCGCCATACAACAACTACAGCTTCCAAACCACTATCGGCGTTGATCACACCAACTTTGGAAACCGGAAACGTCGAGGCAACCTTCCCAAGGAGGCTACGTCAATCCTCAAGGCCTGGTACGCTGAACATTCAGACTCTCCCTACCCTACGGAGGATGAGAAGATCGAACTGTGCCGACAGACGCAGCTGTCAATGAATCAGGTACGTAAAGACCCAATTTTCCTCCCATGGCTCCCCTATGCAGCTGTACTTGAGGTGTCACTGGACGTCCAAGTGTCACTAGACGTCTTTCAGCTGTCATACCCCTCTTTCTCCCCATAGCTAATCCCTTGGCTTCCCAACGCTGTGATCACATGGCGCGAATTACCAACGATGACTGACACATTCTAGGTATCCAATTGGTTCATCAATGCTCGGCGACGAGCACCTGGGAAGGAGCAGCGCGAAGCTGCTCAAGCTCAATCTCAAGATTAGGATCGCGCGTCCTGTGACCTTCACTGTCACCATCACCGGCTTGTCAACATCCGATCTGATTGCTGGTATCTGGAGACCCGCTACGTCTTCTCGCACTGGATATCCACTGTTTGGTAGGCCTTTCCATTACTCTACTTCCCCAATTGTATAACCATGGCGTTTCCCGTCTTCTCATCAAAAGTTTTGACGAACGACACGGACGAGCGTATTCCGCTCCGCTATTCTGGTATTCTCCATTGATCTTCAGTCATCATACGATAGAATGCGGTTCTCGATAATGCCTTCCCTTCACATGTTTCTACTTCTTTCCATCGGGGCACGGCTCCCCAGTCCTCGGCATATCTTGGCGTTATATCCCTTCATCCACAATACACACTGCTATGGTTTCTCTTTTCTTCGGCTTATGGAGCAGTACTGGTTGTGTACATGGGTGGGTGGAGCGGATCAAGATGGAAGATTCGCATCATTACCGGTCTTTGCTTTCTACTTCCGCCATCTACTATGGTCTTTGGGGTTCATGGTGGCGACTTCACGTATGATATGGGTATACCCCGCGACACGGAGGAACAAATGAGTGGGCACGCTTGATGGCGGGCCTTTAGGCTGCTTTTGTATTGTTAACATGTAATTATCCGATTGATATCATCACTTTCGTCACCTTCAACATATGTGCTCGTTCTCTACTAGCCATATGCTACAAAGGTACAAAGTCAATGCCTTCCGGAATTGAATACACAGGGTGCAATCCCTCGAGTTTGATTCATTCATGCGGAATTTGACAACTGTCATGATTACGTCTCAGCGACCTGCCTTCCATCCGTCCGTCGCCTACCGCCCGCCGCACCTCGTTCGCTTCACTTCTTGATTTCAACCATAGCGAGCTGGGTCATGGCTACGCACAGCCCGCCTCCGCATAACACCCACCCACACGCCCCCGTTAAAAAGAACACAACACTAGTTACTCGCCACATTCATGCGAATCTCACTCCTGCTATGGATAGTCGGATATGGCTAAAATGTTCCCCATAAAGTCTGTCTCGAAGCCGAACCAGATCGGCTAGTTTCGGCACGGACAGGGATACGTGTAAAGATGTGACAGACATAGTCTAGGATGCAAAATAGGGAAAATTGTGACGAGATGGGATGGGATGGAGAAAGAAGATGACATGTTGGGATGTATTGCGTTCCCAAAGTTTGGATGGTGAAACGTGATGATTTTCGGTGACGGTGACAAGACGTTGAGCTTGTGTCGATGGTTTGGATGAAATGCATGCTCGATGCCTGACTGATCCCTGTTCACAAGTGTGATGTACGAGCAGTCACAGAAGGACGACCCGAGGCGCACTAGACTGCCGTTGCGGGAGGATTTGAAAGGTGAGGGCATGATCTGTGCCTGCCGGGCCGCGCAGCCGCTAGGTGTGTCCCATGGGTCTCCTTGGAAACCCAGCGGTTTTGGGCAGGGGTATTGTTGAAGAGGCCAGATGAGTGGTAGGGTGATGGGATCCTGGTGCGAATCCTGGTGGGAGTCTATACGTACGGGGGACTGTCCATGTGCTCTTCGTTTCAAGAATGCAACGCCTATAATTGAAACGGGGAAACGTAAACGTAAACGTGAATGGGGCAGATACCAGGATAGGATTAGGTAGGACGATAACCTTGCCCTTGTAGGCACTCGTTGTGAAGCAAGCGAAAGCGAGATTTTGGACTGGGGTAGACGTAGATGGGTGATGCTTGCGCATGTTGAGAGGAGTGGCGATCTTTGTTTTCCTCTAGCATGCAACGACGTGGCCTCATACGTATCGTTGACCCAGTGCCAGGAAGCTGGAAAAAAACAGGACTAATTAATTGACCTTAATAGAGTTCTTATCATCTCAACAATTTCCCAATTATTAATCATCATCATTAGAACATGACCACATCATCCTTGCAACGAAGCACGGTCCCATGATCTCAACACTAAAAGGGAATCTGCGAGCAGCGAATGGATCTCGAACGAAAGCATGGACGCCATGATGCGAAAACAGTCGAGACATCTCAGAGTTTGAAACACAGACGCTGTGAGTGGTACGCATCCAAACCCTCGACGAACAGACTCTCAAACGTTCCAAACCCAACGACGATGGAATAATAGACTTTCCAGAGCTCTGGTCATTGGTACACCGCATCTGCACATGTGAGTGGCCCAGAGCCTCAACGTATCATGCGCAAAGAGCCCGACTCCGACGCCGACGCCGGAAGAATGGATTTGCGGTGGCGGCTGTCGGAACTGTAAGGCGGAAGTGTGTGGTGTCAGATATTGATTTCGAGTTTATAATAATAATAGCATCGGGGAAGCTGATATGTGAGGAGCGGAGTGTAAGGGTTGCACGCTTGTCAAACTTCAGATGTCAGTCAATGGGCATGGTGCGACGGGAAGCAAAATGCAGTATTTGAATTGTTTGAAACCTCAGGTGGGAGAGTGGCGAGAGGTTGCCAAGGACACGGTACAAAACTCAACAACATTCGGGACCCACGCAAATAGGTGCTGAGTCTGCAGTTTGAAGAAGGGGATATTTGAGCTAAAAGGTTGTACCTACCCGGGCTGTGGTGGTGCGCTTCACTGAAGTATGCGATGGTAGTTGGGTTAAGCGGACCGATGAAACGGTGTGATTTGATCTGATGTGGTCAACGCTTACATACAGAATGGCATATGGGGAGCAACGGGGCAATGCCAAGTGTGGATATAGTGGGATGTAATAATGGAGACGACAGGTGAGCAGTGGATCGGAGTGGATTCCGTACCGCAGTGAGAAGATGCGGATGGGCGCAGAGTGAACTATGAAGGACTCGGCGGGGTGAAGCAAATGTAATACGGACGCGGTTCGGACGAATACGGGTTGGATGCCTCAGGATATAAGGACTTTCTACTAGATATGTGGTATATCGAATTTGGCCAGTCCTTGATATTTCTTCATCCCTCATGGGAGCCATTCGAAACCTGAGCAAGATAGGGTAAATGGGAAAGTAAAGAAGTCAACTCCGTACCACATGGAGCAATGGAGGATATGTCATTAATGCTATACGAAAATATATACTGAAGAGATAGATTTACGCCATACAAGAAATGGGTATCCTAGTAATGTCGGAAAAGTAAATTATGAGAGCTGCAGAAGCCCACCCAAAAAAGCACAAGCCTAACAGGAAATAACTCACAGAACGATTAGGAAGACACATCATCTCCCACTTCTGCCGCTCCTCTCCCTCCATTCACTCACCAGTCTAATCCGTCGTCCCGGATTATCCTTCTCCCAATCCCTCGCCATATCAAGCACAGCATCCGACCACGCGAACTCGCCCATCGAGTCCTCATGTCTCACACACGGACTCATCTTCAAAGGAATGAACCAATCGATAACTCTCTCACCCATGACACTTTGCAAGTTCGCCTTGTTCCCAAGGTCCCAGGGGTGGTCGAAGGGCTGGGTCTGGAAGACGACGTACTCGCGCCCATCCCTTACGACTTCGCGAAGAACGTTCGGTTTCTCCCGGGTTGTAGATGCTCGTGTGGTGGATGCTCGTGAGGATCGGCGATCGCGGTGGCTCCGGGTTGTGAGCATGGTGATGTTATTTATGCCGCCTCTTTGCACAGTCTCGACGGTTGAGTAGTTGATGGATACGTTCCATGTTGTCATGAAGAACATTGTTCCAGTGAATACGACAAAGATGGCGCTCAACGCTACACAAGCAATCCATGTTGACGGTTTGTCACCCACGATACGCATCCTCTCTGCTAGATAGTAGGATGTAGGTATTAGGAGGAATAGCGTCCAAAGAGCGCCGTAGAAAACGAACTGGATGAAGAACTTGTGAGTTGTTTCGCTAATGATGCCTCCTGCCCACGGGCAATAGTGATCCATACGCCGGACGCAACGGTTGAGCTCGCGGCAGTGATGTGAGCGATCAGGCTTATAGTTGTGGCATTTATCACAGAACTGCGGCCGTCCCTCGTAGTCTGAGATGTAGGCTGAGTACTTGTCGAAGTACCGCACACTCGTGTCCTGTTTCTCGATATTCGGGTCGCCGAGTGGGATCAATCCAGGATTCGTCCAGATCACGTGTAGCAATCTCATCCAACTCAGAAAGAGGCATATGAGGAGAAGGCAATATACTGTTATCAGACCAATTGCTGTTGAACGCCGGGGCATGATTTCGAGATCCTGATAGGCGGTTGAGGGAGAGAGGAGATATTGAATGGAAATCGAGTAAATAAATACATAGGTGGCAAAACCGATTCCGCCCATCTCAAGAAGCGGCATTAGAACGGCAGAGAATCGTCCCATTTTCTGGTCCAGTGATCCCGCGCCGCTGCTCATTGATTTCTCTGATATTGATGACATAATGGCGGTGTCTGATGTTTCCCCGACGAATAAGAGCGCCAGAAGATCGTTATGGATGTTTACTATGTATCGATGTTGAATGATGACGCGAATGAGAGTCCCGGTGTGTGTCGCGGTGTGTAACGGCCTCCAGTATGTGTCGTGACGCGATATGCAGTTGTCCGGACGCGCGTGGCGATTCTCCCAGCCCTCTCGCCGCAAGCCGGGCCTATGCACTCCGCTAAGTGCTCCCGAGAATCGCACCCGATGTCCTTGATGGTAGTCTTTACTTGAGAAAAAGGAGACGTGAGGTTGTTATGGTAGTTGATGATTGCTAGCGAGGATGTTAGAGCCCGACGGAGCTGCAGCACTAGCCTCGTCTGGGTATAGATAATCACGTGATACGATCGTATCTTTCGAATCAGGTAATGCATTGCACAACGACACCATGCAAAGATCGTGATATGTTGAATTTGCGCCAATTCATTTTTATATGAAGACAATCCGTTCGTGTGATTTCATTGATGGAACTGGATACCGCCGAGATTGCGGGGCAGGGCGTTGCTTCCTGCTTGGATGCTCGTTTATCTTCCCTTTCTACTCTCTTGTCCTCCTTCCTCGACTTTACTTCTCCCTTCCATCCATTCTAGTTATCTTAAGCCATCCTAATACACATCCTCCATTGTTCTCCCCCCCTCCACTATCAATGGAAATAATCATCGCTGACCGTGATCTGTACCGCTCGCGCTAAGCGACCGAGTCATTAGTTTGCATGACATCATCCCTCACAAGAACGACACCTACGCTCAGCTCTCTTCAGCCATGCCTAGTGCATCTACATGTCTACTCTCAGGAAACTTATTGCCACCGCGGCTCCTTCGTTCGGTGGACTTCGTGGCCGCCCCAACACTAGGTGTTCACCGGTTTTTTTTTTCAGCCTTGCAACAGGATGTATCTATGCTCTCAGCCTGACACCTCTCCCTATGCATTTCAATCTTCCGACATCGGATATTCATCAGAGGACCAGAGGAAGGTCGTTTCGCTTTGCATTTGGTTCAACTAACATGAAATTCAACGTGTACAACAGGCTAAGGCAAGAGAACGGCTGCCCAAGGCGCTCTCTGATCAAGTACTTAGTTGCTGCGCCCTGTTGCTCGTTTGACGGATTTTAGCTCTTCATCGGCATGCCCCGAGGCTCAAGCACTTCCCAGGTGCAGTGGGTCTACCAGATTTAGCTCACCTGCGTATCTGGGAAAGCCGGGATTGGCTACTGGTCTGCTCGACTAGACATTTCTCAGTAAGCTACAGTAGTCATTTTCTGTTCACCTAGAACTTGACTAATCACGCGGTAGCCAGTGGCCAAAGTCGTAAAAATTCTTCATACCTGCCTATGTTTATGCATTCGGTAGACCTCCGGCCCCATGAATATCTTCGGCCCCAACGCCAATTACTCTCCGTTACGCGCTCGGACTACAACGCGGAAAAGGACGGGGTGGCAGTGGCCATTCAGAGCCAGTGCGCTCATAGGAGAATTACAACAACCAACTTTTTATTACACCATTTTGTTCCTTTCGACTACGTTGAAGGCCAAAGACGCTGAACAAACTTTAGTCATCCAGGGCCAGCCGGACATTGTTCACCCACTGGAACCCGCCTCTCTGACCATGAATTACGGGCTGTAATTAGCAATTCTTGCTGACGAAACATGTCATGAGCAGCGGAGGATATTATCATGATTCTGGAGACCTTCAATCTCGTAAAACATTGCACGTAGGTAAGACATTGCCATTACTGTCGAAGGGAGTTTTCTACAGCCACGGAATGTCTCTCTCACTCGACATAGACAGTATGTAAGCTTCGGTTATACTGCCCTTCTTTCCTATTATTACCTGTAGATGTCTTCGATATATCTATTTTCGGGGGTCGAAGGTCGTACCCAACGTCCCCAATGAGTGATCTCCTAGATCTGTAGACGGAACCGTTCCCTGCATTGAGTGGAAGCTAAAAGGATAGCTAGAAATGACAGACCAGTGTTACTGTTTCGAGGGAGCATTTCCAAGATAACAGGGGTATGGAACCGTATGGACGATCCGGTTGCCGGATCAAACGCAATAGGTATGTTTTATCTAATGGCCCCAAGATAACTTAGAACAAACTAACTGTATCTTACGAGAATGCGTTACTCATCTAATACGTACAATTTTTCTAAAGGGCCAAGATTTCTCAGTTGCTGTCGTTCCGACTCTGAAATCACAGCGGTCATTGAAAAGGCAAAATTAGGCAACGCGCAATGCGGCGAGTCATGCCTTTGTGGTGAATCTATTCACCGTCAGCCATATCCAACCAGCGTAAATGATTCGAAAGTCAGCGTTTTAATATACCAACGTTTATGACCCTTCAGGTAATGGGCTGTACGCAATTCTACCTGTTACCTCGTCTACCTCAATGATCACTCAGCAACAACACGGCCCAACTTGCTCGATACTTTTGCATCACATGCAAGCAGTGCTCACAAGCTATGACTCTACTTCCCTTCACAGACCCCGCCGGCTCCTGGTGCATACACAATCGCTCACCATTTTGCCACCGCCCGTTTTTTCACCTGCCTCTTTATGGATGCCTTCGTCATGGCCTCAGCTCAGTGCGGGACGGTGGCTCTTGCGTCCATCTCACTTGCCTTCTCGACAGGAACAGAAAGAACGCCGATTCATGAAAGAGGAAACTACCCAGAGAAAATAAGTATAAAGGTCCCTTCGAGGGATACTCTTTCTACAGCCATCACAGTTCGAAAGTTCACCACCATCACGAACATCAGGTTTATCATCACTTCAACACACCTATCGACTCTACTATTACTTCATCATGTCTATTCTTTCCACCCTCCGCTCCATCTCGAGCTTCTCGAGCCCTGTCAAGCCCAGCCTCGATGGTCATGAAGGGCATTTGTCAACCAGTCCATCGCCATCTCTTGACGATGAGGAAACCCACGGGTCTTTGCCCTTCACCGTTAAGCCGTCACTCTCGTTACTCTCGGAAGGAACACTCTATACGATTGATCACACCGACATATCCTGCAATGGGCATTGCCACGACGAGTTCAATGGCCCAATACAAGATGGCGGTAACGAGGCATCCTGGTATTGCGGGAACTGCGGCGACGGTCCCATGGGGACCTGGATCACTTCCTGCATAGCTTGCAGCCATGTTCGAGATACTTGCTGCGTCGTCGAAAAGAATTGAACAGGTACGATAGCACACAGAAGCTGATTGTTAAGCTTTGACCCTCTCATTTCTCTGTCTTGTTGCGAGGACAAGAAAACATCACTGACATTGCGTAGTCAAAGCATCGAAGAGAATGGTTTGCAACCACGTCTGCGCTCATGGGTTGCTTCATCTTGTCTAGCCCAGTTACCAATTCTGCGGGTAACGCCTAGCCGCATCTCGGGATCGCGCTCCGAAGTTAAATCCCCTGTTCCAGAATTACGGTGCGCCTATTCAGCCGCATAGCAACACTTTCCATCTCTCTTCTATTGTGCTAGGGCATTCAACATCCTCATAGTCGTGCCTCCGTTGTCTTTACCTTATGTTTTATGTATACTGGCTAGCTTTTCATTCTTTGGGTATTTAGCGAAGCATTGGTTGGTGCCCTTGTTACGGAAATATTTTAGAAGTGTCTTACTTTCGCGAATATACATACATCGGATTCTTATCGTCTTATCTTGACTTATTTCTCTCAGTCATCATTTAAAATCTGTGCGTTTAGGTTGTCTGCGTGCTTGCTGACAAGGTAAGATATGGTCCTACACGCAAACGTTGCGACAGGGATATGGCGTGGGAATATGTCTGCATACGATCTTTAAACCAGGAAAAATCGATCCCCATGCTGCAGGTACCATCTTGCAGCCGATATAGCCTGCATCATAGTTTCGGAAACCCCGGAAAATACAACCACTTCATCGCTATCACTATCAGGCTGACACCACATTTTAGTCGCATGCCGAGAACAAAAGCGGTTCGCACAGCTGAATTGGCCCATTGAAAGGACTGAAAATTTAAAGAAGGCGGCCTCCTCGCTCGCATCTTCGGTCCTGACATCCTTGAGGCCACGAGGCTGCAAGGCAACTTGATTCCCTGCAGCCTAAGGCGATAACTCATCTGATCATTATCTCGTAGCGTTGTCACCAGGTCCTGAAGGCTTAAGCACAGCCATATCCACCATGGACCTAGATCGTCCTCCCACCGTGGAAACCTGTTTGGAGGCTCCCGATACCGGCTCCCGAAACCGGCTCCTGGTGCCCTTTCATTGCCATTCCTACGTTTCACCGACGAAGTCATATCTCCACCGCTGATAGCGCTTTGTGATTCGTACACGGTTCGCCGTCACGAGCACCGGCGTGGTTCCTGTCGGTAAGGCCACGCGGAAAGGGCTTCAGGATGAGGGCCACTCAGTAGAGGAGTTGAAGGAAGTGTCTCCTATACAAGGGCCACCAAACGCGTAAAGCAGCGGTCGGTAGCTAGTATGGCCTCAAAGTTGTGGCGATTGCGGTCAGTGCTATCATCCTTTAGGTGGTCCTGCGTCCTCTCCCCGACACATAAAAGCTTCAGACTCTCACTTCTTTTCGTTTGCTCTACACAACAAGCACGCTTCTCCGAGTCTTTACAAGAACAGTGCGACTTCTACATCTCGGACCTTCGACTTCCCAGTTCTTTTACAGCTATCGTTACCAATTCGAACAATATGCCTTGGTTCTGCTGTGGTTGTAATTCTGGCGGCTTCAGCACGGTGTACGTTGACGTCTGCTACGATTGCAATCACAAGAAATGCAGTTTTTGCAAGGTTGAGGCCTCCGACTCGCTTTTTATGTGCAGCGCCGGTGTCTGCATCCCTCAGCCGTACCCCTCGACCTATCCTCCACCTTCTTATGACACCCCGCTGGTACTTTCACCGAGCCTGGGAGTACGCCTCAATGTTCATACTCTGGAGCGAAGGGAAATCGTCAACGTTGCTTCCTTTCCCACCGGTCTTTCGATCTTAACACCGCCTCCTGCCGCGAAGTTTCCGGTGTGCAATGGGTCGCACAGTCTTGACGGCGAAGGTTTCGGTAGCCCCACTGATGGGAAAGCTACATATTTTTGGTATTGTTGCAACTGCCAATACGGGCCATTTGATTACTCGCTCTACGCTGGATGCACGTCGTGTGGTAACCACAACCGCTGCAGTCAGTGCGTGGTACAACAGTACAAAGACAAATGATGGGGTCAGTAACTGGTACTATGCCCACCGTTTTTGAAAGCTTCCCGGAGTAAGTGCACCCCTCCTCCTCCTCCTCCTCCTCCTTGCGTTACCAAGCTGATCTGTTTAGACTGGATTCTGAGTTGTGATAATGGCTGGGTTGTGGGGCATAAATGATGTTGGCCGTCTTTACTTGGTTTCCTATTATTGTTCACTTCACATTCCAAGTAGGTGTATACTTCTTGACTTTCTGTGGCTGGTCCTTGTTCACCGGGGTTGTTTCTCAAGCATCGCACATATCTATACATATTCTCGCAGAAGCATGTCGGCTTTGCGAGATGCACACTATTCCATGCCTTTGGTGATGTGCGCTGTCATTCTTTTTATGAGCTGCCCTACTTCTTCAGTCCACTAGCCACATTTTACTTAGGATCGATCTTAATTTTAAGTTTTCACTCTCGCCACCACCAGCGACGCCTGACAATCATAGCGCTTGCTCTAACCTTACCGGAGACTTCAGTTCACGACAAGGCGCCTTTTAAGCTTACTCCCTTCCGAAAAGCTGCACGATCACCATCTTCCACCATTCCCAGAATTTTGTTTCCGAGAGAGACGACTCAGCGTGGATGGCGCCTCCCGCTTCCCGCGCTCGGTCAACCCGCCTCAGCTAAGCTCAGCACTTCGCTGTAGCTGAACTCGGGTCCAGTCATATAGCAAAGCTATGGAGAGCAGCAACATGCATGCGACTCCACCAACATTGAAGCCCAAAATGAGGCGGTTCAGTTGGGCTGGGCTAGGCTGAACGGAACGTGACAGAAAAGGCATTCAGGACAAGCTGGGGAGAGCGAGTACACTAACCATATATAGTAATATTCCAAAGCCCTATAGTCTATTGGTCGTTTCTGCTATTGTTCTCTCCGAATCTTTAACGTCCTGCACGCACTGTAGCACGGAGTCGAGGTGGACTACCTACTGGGGCACATTGGAAGCAGAATTCCATGCACTGCGTTCCTTCTTTCGTGTAATCATCAAGGACCGAGTTCCAATGTAATACGATTCATCACAAAAAAAAGGCGGCTGATAGTTGGCGCCCGCAGTCACCTTTTCGGTATCCGGGCAGAGGGCAACGGGCAACGGGCTGAAAAGTACGCCTAAGGATAATTTCCCCCCAACGGGTTACGCCCCGCCGCGTGGTTTTATCGCGAAAGTGCCGTTTGGCGCAATCATGATCCGTGTAGATAAAAGTACGCCGCGGCAGTTGGCGTAACAAAATGGGGGAAAAGGCGGTAATAGGGGGCGACCGGTTACCAGCTAAAGCTCGCCAACGTCACTGTTGCCTAAGGTATGAAGCCTCGACCATGTGACCCCCACCTCAGGACTGCCTCACATACACGTCGCATCTTGCGTGGGATTTTGACTCCAGAGAGGACTTCTAGGGTATGTTGCGCGGATTGCACATGGCGCGAATTTTCCCCCACTATAAGCGGTGAAGCACGGTGAGGAACGGAGTGGTCAGCATGGAATTAGGCGACAGATAGGTGATCTATGGTTTTTTGTTTAGGGATGACTGAAAAAGTGGGTCTGTGAAGGCAAAATGGAAGAGAGGCGGCCGTGGGAAGCGAGCGGTTGAGCATTGGTGAGGTAGTATTGGAAGTGCGCGTGAAGTGGCAAGTGGTGTTTCTTTCAGTCGAATGTGTATTATAAAGTTGACGTATGTATTGAATGACAGTATCAGAAAACAGGATAGAGTAATATTGGGTGACATAGGGAGCCGTTGAATGTACTGAGTGAATCTTGGCTCTGGGTGGTTGAATAATATATGCGAGCAGCTGAAGTGTGATATAACTCTGCCCGACTTCATACTCGGCTCTGGGTATGGAATTTATCGTTGTCAATTGAATCCACTACAGGTTAGTGTAGTATAAGTAGTACCCACTGCGTCCACCATTCTTCCTCAAACTATACAACAACATTTTCTTTCTGGAAAATAAATCAAGGTAAGACCTGATATGAACCTCGGGCTACCTGGTTCACCCATGAAGAGAAAGACAAAAGCTAATCAGGACAATTTAGCTACTGCGATTAACGGAAACCGAAAGCAATTACAATGTTCCTCTATCCCACAATAGCCTCTCTCGCCGCTGGTTTCGGCTTCATTTATTCCATGGCTACGGTCGCTGCCTTTCCGATCGAGCATTCGGAACTGATTCAGTCCTCATCTTCATCCTTGAAGCCCAATGTTAGCCAGGCTCATGGGTTGGAAAAACGTCGGGACCACTGGTTGGAAAAGAAACCGAAGCTATGGATAGAACTATGTAAAAAGTCGGATTGCTTTGACTGCAAATTGTTCTACTCGCCGAACAAGTGTGTCAACCTATTCGGTGGTGAGGGTGCCAACCCCGACATAACTAATTACAAAGACGATACCGCCTGGTAATTGGCCCCTATATCGTGTTACCAAATTTAAACTGATAACATTTCAAGGAACGACGCAGCTGTATGCGCTCGCCCAGCACGTGGAACGGGATGTAGTCTCTATGCGTAGGTGTTCAACAACTGAAAGTAATCAGAAGACTTGCTAATTACTACTTACAGCGTTCCTAACTGTGATCCCAATAACCCGAAGTGGAAGGATAATACACACCAGACCACGTGGATTAATAAAGCCGTATTCGACTTTGGGAAATACGAAGGGGGCAGTATAGGAAACAATCAGATATCGTCTTTCATGTGTAGTGAAGACAAGACGTATTGAAGGTCTGAGACCAACGGCTTCAGGGTATAATCGATATGTACTTGACGGTTTCGGAATCTGGGATGAACTACCATTAGTACGTTCAAGACTGTGAGATTGGCATGCTCCGAGCCTAGGATCTATATTTCTAATTTTCCTCATTTTCCTGTTATGTACCATGCGTATATCTGTTCTTGCGCATTCCTTTATCTTGCCTTCATATATAGCAATGTTATATATCTTTATCTGCTACACGTAATCTGATATACAATCCCCTATTTTCTGGTCGATTCGTCAATGTACTGATCTGGATAGTACTAATAAGTTTAATTTCATGCAGATAGGCTCGTGCGCGAATCCTTCGCACAACAACCTTAATATCATTATCTGTGTACGTAGAACTAGAACAACAGAACAATACAAAATACCTCTTTAAGAACCCATGTACGGAAGTACCTATCGTGATATATTACTACCCCAGCTATCACCCCTGGTGAAGGGAGGATAGCCCATTCAGTAGTTAATGAATCAAGGCTATTGATGAATCTAATGTTCCCAGGTGATTATGATTGCGTTGTTGCGAAATGAGTCATAAGATCCTTGTATTGATAAATAAAAGGTTGCACTTTCAACAGCGTTTTTCACGCTGGATAACGTCACTTTTTAACATATACATGTGATGTGAGCCTCCAGCAGCTTCCAATATACGAGATGAATGGAATAAACTGCTAACAAGCATGGCCACGTTTATACTTCCAATATAAATAACCCTAATCCTATGTCTCTCCACTGCTTCCGTAGCCTCCACATCAACTTAAAAAAAGTATACTCTACATTTGCACTACAGAGTATCTGCAATGACATACTCGATCGCAACCTTGATCATAGTCGGGTCCAGCCTACTCTTCGCCATGGCTGGAATGGCTACTCCCATTAGTAACTCCAAAGCTCCGCACTCGTTCTACCCTTCCAACACTAGCTTAATGGAAATAAGAAGTGATATCTACAAAGGGCGCTACTTGGGCCCCCCTTACGAGAAGGTGCCTTATTGGATCGAGCTTTGCAACACTACCAACTTCGACAAGGGTCCTTCCCACAAAGAAGATGTTAACTGCCATGCTTTTTATTCGAACAACCAATGTCTTGACTTCTACACGGGAACGATCGATGGTGAGTTATTTGTTTAAGAAGATATGATGACAGCTCGGGTCTTACAGGGGTTTCGCTAACTTTGTCCCTTCCCATTAGGTGTTGAGCCCACAAATCCAGGGGAACACGAGACTCTCTTATATTGGAACGATAGGGCACTATCTGCGCGCGTTTCCGAGGGGACTGTTTGTCGGCTCTATGCGTAGGCACCAACCCAGATGAACTAGGACAATATTTACATTTGCTGACTTTTGACAGAGCACCAAATTGCAACAACAAAGAGTATGGAAAGGATCTATACATTAATATTATAGCTGATTACTTCAATCTTGGGTCTGGAAGGAGGCCTTGGGAAAGTATGGGAAAGGCCACGAGCTCTCTTATGTGCTTTTTGAGTAAAGGGTAGATCGCGCATGTGCTGAAGCTCCCTACTATCTTCCTATCTAGTCTAGTCTAGCCGAAATAGCAGAACGAACGTTTTAGAACATGTTACCATCTTCACTTAACGTTGTTTTAGATTCTGCCCGGTAGGTTACATTTGAACTAAATAATAATAGAGATCCGTTACTCTTCGGTGATCAGAAAGCGAGAACGAATTCATAAGATAGGTGAGTATTTTACGGCCTAGCTCCTTCTGTTTATATGGTATCTTTAGTCATGCGCCAAAAGACTAGCAACACTGTCGCGGGACGTTTGGTTCTTCACTGTGCTGTACACTCAGCTGTGTCTATTCTACTTCATCTCTCCCACTCAAGAAGCTTTTAACATCACACATCTATATATTAAATCGATTCTGTAGGGAATGCAATATGTGTGAAGATTACTGATTTTATTGCATATCTATTCTAATCCAGTGTGATTAGAATACTTCACTACTTAAACCGAATGAAGTATAAATATAGCAAATCACACACTTCTAGTTACATTAAACATAACACACCACACCAACCATTCTTGACTGTCCACAATTCTCAACTTCGATCATGCTTTTCTCGATCATCACCCTTCCCATAGCCGCTGGCCTCGGCTTTATCCTCCTTTTTTCAGTTGCAGCACCAACGGGACGAACGAACCTGAGATCAGATAACGTTTATGACGCAAAATCCCACGTCTCCGTCAGCATTCGCTCTTACAGTGATGACTCTAAGACGCAGAATTGGGTCACACTCTGGGAAGAAGAGAATTACAAGGGTGCGAGCAAGACCTTCAAATCAGCCAAAGCTTGCGTGGATTTGTTCCACGGAAAGCCTGACCCGAATGACAAGGCCTGGTACGTATGAGCCTCGACTACGTTTGAAGTCTTCTTCGCTGACAGCTATTATAGGAACAACCGTGCACAGTCAGGTAAGTAACCCTAGGCTACGTATACAAAAGGACTATCACCTAACACCTTATAGCCCAGCCAGGTCACTGTACGAAGTGTATGCTATTTTCGTAAGGGATCACCCTAGTCAATCTTGAGTGGTAATGAATACTAATACAAGAGCTAGAGGGCCTGGTTGCAACGTGAAAGACCAAGACGGATATTTCCAACTATTGGGGGATGCTACCAAGATTGAAAGCTCGGATTTAAAAGCAAAGGGGATCTCTTCCATCTTTTGTACGAAAAGCACCGATTCCGGTTGCTAGCAAGACTGAAGGGAAATTCGAAAACGGTGGTACTCATGGACAAGGAGGAACACAGCGCTGGCGCTTGAGATTTAATATGCAGTAGTCTATTCCTTTATAACTTGATTTGAAAATAGAGGATGTTTGTTTTAGTGGTATTCCTGTTGGTCCATTCGGCGGAGCCTAACCGCATGTTATAAGACTAGTGCAGTAACGAGGAAGTAATGACATCATCATTTCAAAGGTCCCACCTTGAAGCCTTAGCACCGTTGTCAATTACAACGGTGCTTCTTTCATGCCCTCCATAACATCAGCTTTTCCAGCAACATCAAAACATCTTTCATCTTGAAAAGATGCCCACCGACAACAATGCACGCCCTAAACCATCATTGCCCCTCTCTGGCCGCCTGAAGCATTTCACATGGTCTTGGTTTGAATGTACCATGTCAACTGGTGCTCTCGCCACACTCCTTGGCCAACAACCTCACACACTCCCCGGCTTCAAAACTACCGGCAAAATCCTTTTCATCCTCAATCTCATCTTGTTTCTGATCTTTGTTCTGTGTATTACATACCGTTTTATCAAGCACCCTGGGTCTCTTAGTCGGAGCCTGCACCATCCGCACGAAAGTTTCTTTTTCGGCACTTTTTGGGTTAGCATCGCGCTGATCCTTTACGGAGTGCAAGTCTATGGCGTGTCAAGTACTGGACCCTGGCTTGTAAAGGCATTAGAAGTGAGCTTTTGGACGTACGCTGGACTTGTGTTCCTGGTCGCCGTGTTTCAATACCATATCATTTTCGACACACAGAAGTTGCCAGTCATGGAAGCTATGCCAGCTTGGATACTTCCCGTGTATCCATTCCTGGTACTCGGTCCTCTAGCCGCAGTGCTCGAGTATAATCAACCGCAAGAGAGCGCACTGCCCATTATGCTTGGGGGACTGTGTTTTCAAGGTCTTGGGTGGAGTGTCGCATTTTTCATGTACACGATCTATGTGACGCGCTTGGTGAACAGCGAACTACCAGAGCCAAGTAAGAAGCCGGCAATGTTTGTCGCAGTCGGGCCTGCGGGTACGTATTTCCCATTGGTACAATACCTGTCAAGACATTCCAATGGCCTTGCTAGGTCTAGCTCTGTAATTTATTGGGAGAGTCCTGTAGCACGGCTATACAGTGCAGAAGGCCTTATGTCACTAACAAGATACAGCATACACATCCAACACACTCGTCGCACTCGGTCTCCAAGCGCCCAAAGTCCTTCCTCCAGACTTCCTCGACCTACCATCCCTCCCTATTGGTGAAACATGGAAAGCGATCGGCGTGCCCGCCGGTATATTCCTCTGGCTGCTCTCCTTCTGGTTCTGTGCGTTGGCCACTGTTTCCGTGCTCAAGTCTGCCAGACACATACACTTCACACTTAATTGGTGGGCGTTTATTTTTCCAAACGTTGGCTTGACGATCGCGTTGGTTCAGATCGGCAATGTGTTGAGCAGTGACGGTATCAAAGGCATTTGCTTGGCGTTAACAATCGTTCTGGTGGTGTTGTGGATCTTCGTGGCGGTGATTAATGTCAGGGCTGTTTGGGAGGGCGATGTGATGTGGCCAGGCATGGACGAGGATATGGAGGACATGGATAACCCCGAAGAGGAATAGTGAATGGGTACATGCCACATTATATAGTGTATTTAAAAGAGCTAGGAACAACGTGATGAACATAGGTGCATCAGATGAGTGTAATGCTGCACTCAAAATATTGATAGACAGACTAAGCCAAGATATAATATGGTCCGGAAAAGATTAATACACGACTTATGCCATTGACATAGTTTCGGTTCGGGGCGTATATGTCCAGTATATTTTTAGTGCATATGACATGAACATCCAGACACATGCCAGAGTACTTATGTACTGTACTTCCAGACACATGCCAGAGTACTTATGTACTGTACTTCCAAGAGGAGTTACAGACCATACGAATCGTAAAGCTAACCTGTTATGGCCTAGCTCGCCCCTCAACGTGGAATTGTAGGATGCGGGGAAGAGACTACGTAATCAGCCTTAATCTGCACACTGTTCGGCTGTCTATAAATATTCATCTTCCTACTATTTCTTAGGTGATCCCTTATTGTATAACCACCCGGCCGATCTTCTGACCTAGACCTCATACGGAAGGATCCTTTTGCTTCTTTTGAAATCGCGCTCTCCTCAGCACTAGTCGCACTTTGTTTCTTTGCTACGTATTAAACACTAAATCCCTATCACCTTTTCCCCGAAAGTATTGTTGGTTTCACATTCCTATGCGTCACAGTTGCCTGTTTACGCATCCCCTTCACGCGTAAAGGCACTCGCTATCATTCACACTCCTCATCGGAAAACCAACTCCTCAAACGCCGACTAATTCACATTACCGATACTATCCGGAGCCCACCAACTACACGAAATCCGCTCTAAACCCCATTTTCCATACTTCTGCAATTCTAAAACACCTCACTTCATCAACTTCACTTTGTCGAACGTCAAGATGGCGCCCCAACCCCTCAAATCCTACCTCCCCTGGTCGAAATCTCCTCTGATCATCAACGCACCCATGGCCGGATTTGCAGGCCACCGCCTCGCAACAGCAGTCTCGCTCGCTGGCGGCTTAGGCTTTATTGGCGGAGAACCCACGACCGATTTCCGCGCCGAATTTACTGCCGCCTCTGAGATTCTATCTTCGTCCTCACTTCAATCCCACTCCACCAACACTCTTCCCATCGGTGTCGGGCTCTTAGCTTTCGTCCTGAAGATTGAGGATGTGGTTCCACTGATCGGGGAATTCAAACCCGCGATTGCCTGGCTTTTCGCTGCAAAGCAACTCGACGACTACGCGACTTGGGCTAAGGCTATCAGAGAAGCGAGTCCAGAGACAAAGGTATGGGTGCAGGTTGGAAGTGTAGCCGCTGCTATGCATGTTGCCAAAACTGTGGCGCCGGACGCACTCTGCATGCAAGGTGCTGACGCCGGAGGTCACGGGTTCGAAAGTGGCTGTAGCATCATCAGTCTATTGCCCGAGGCAACCGATACACTTGCCCGCGGGGGTTTTGGCGAGATTCCATTAGTGGCGGCTGGTGGTATAGTCGATGGCCGCGGTGTCGCTGCTGCACTTACACTAGGAGCGGAGGGTGTGGTCATGGGAACGCGTTTCCTCGCTTCGGAAGAAGTTATGGTTCATCCGAAATACCAGGCCGCTGTGCTAGAGGCGCGTGACGGCGGACAGGTTACCAAACGGTCGAAGCTGTTTGACTGCTTGAGGGGACCGAATGTTTGGCCAGAAGCATATGACGGGCGGAGTCTTCTTGTGCAGAGCTACCAAGACCACGCCAGTGGTGTGAATCTCTTGGAAATTCAAAAGTTGCATAAGGAAGCAATCACGGGAGAGGACAAAGGCTTTGCTACGGGACTGAAGGGACGGGCATCGATCTGGGCGGGCACGGGTTGTGGCATGGTGAATCAGGTAGAGAGTGCAAATAATATCGTGGAGAATGTGCGGAAGGAGTCTGTGGCCATCCTAGGCAAGGTTAGTATGTTGTGATGGGAGGGGTTATGTTGACATTCAACTGCTTTCGGGAATTATGTGAATATCGAGATCATTAAAACGAAGAATTATTGGCAAGATATGATAAATTCATTATGTATCATAAATGCCGAAACCGCAAAGTCTCAGCGTGTGCTAACTACCTGTCACGGGGACAAAGAAGACAAAGATACCTCCATTAATAACAAGAGTCTGTAACTCTCATTTAGAGCTCAGAAATCTTCGCAATGGTCAGTAAGACTGTAAAATCTTTGATATTTGACTGTTCAGTCGAGGTCAGGAGTACTTACGGTGATCTAGTCTCATGGACTCTACCAAAGGGTGTTCTCGTCGCCTTTGAAGTAGCAGTTAATTGATCCCATACGATTGTCCCCTGCAACGTGTTAATTGAGTTTCTAATGGAGCTAGGAATGTAGGCGAAACTTACAGCCCAGATCACGCATGTTCTTTACATCGGTACCGACCCAATTCTTTTGAGATTCTCCGCTTCGGCCGCAGTTGGCATTACTTTGACTTGTCAGCAAATCATGTCATGGTGCAGGTGAGGGACAACAACGTACGCGTAGATGTAACAACAGACAGCGCGATAGCGGAAGCCCTTGTTTTCCTTGACGAAAGAGATTGACGAGATAGTATTGGCGGGGACAGTAGTGCAGTGGCCCTGGTCAGGCATCGCCTGCATATCGAGCGGGAGGATGCCCCAAGCCGGGCCATTGAAGTTGGGTTCCGCGTAGACAATGGCGACACACTGGGGGCATACGGCGACGGCCGCAGAGACCTCGCCGGTACTATTGGCATCGCTAACCTTGCCAATGGACTTGGCCATGGTGATAGAATTGCCATCAGGTGCCGCGCCGACAGTCGTGAACTCAGACTGGGGCTCGTAGAGCTGGTACTCTTCGCCACCTATGACGGTGGGCTTAGGCTGCAGGCCATTGGGGTTGATCTTGTCGGTGCCAGCAGGGACGGCACTCGCGAGGGCGAGGGTGGCCACGAAGACGGCGAGGTAGTATTGCATTCTGTAGAACGTTTATGGACGAAGGTGGTGCGTGAAGGTGGGGTAGACAAGGTGGGGGAGACAAACAAGGTGGAGAGTAAGGTGGGGAAAGAGCGACAGGTGCAGTGTTTGGTGAGAGTGAGTAAAATTTGACCCGATGACGACAGAATTCCCGCACGTGCAACCGTGACTGCTCTGCCTTTTCAATCGTATCGCCGGGAGCGTCTGATTGGCCGGTGGTTGTGGGAAGCGGGCGTACAAATGGAAGGGGCAACTTGCAAACGGGCCCAAAAGGGTAGGCACGATGATGACACGATGATGGGCGTGGAAAGTGCGGAGCGCTCCATTTGCACACCACTTAGGACTGAGGATTGCCAACATACATATATGTTCACTTATAAGAAAAGGCCTACTCATAGATATACACACATGTACACCTTCGTCGTCAAAGAAGCCGAGCTGGGCGACAGCCCACGATAACCAACGCCGAGCTAGACGAAAGGGAAACTATGTCCACACCTACAAGCACCCAGGTCTAGGACGGGGAACTCGCTCCTGTGAAGCGTCCTCGAGCTTTGTCTCCAGATTTCTGACGTTTCCTCTGGCTTTGATTGCGATCACGTTGTTATTTGCGTGGCTTATGCAAGACCATGAAGACGCCTACAGCACTGATGCAAGATCTGCATTTCGTGCCTTGGGTCCATTCAATTCGCTATCTAGCCGTTGGGATCTACCTTGTAGTGACAATCTTGTATCCTTTGAGTGTATAAACCGTGTATTCACTTTCATTACCACATCCGTTATACAAAAATACAGACGCCACTCCCAAAAGATACTTAACCGTGGATTGCTCCCAATCCAATGGCGATCAAGCGGCCCTGATTGACAAACCCCTCGTTGAAGTATCCACGGAGCGCCCAGAAGACGTCCATAGGGTTGGCCTGGGTGCAGTAATTGGCGACCATGTTGCTGTTGATGCACTTGAGCTCCAACGTCTTGAGACTGTCCAGATTGAACACCTTGGCCAGGTCGTACTTCGTGATGACGGCCTCGACGGGCATCGGCTTGAGCTGCTTGGACTGCTCCAGGTCGACTTCCTCGATCCTCATACGCTCACGCTCGGTGTAGGAAGACCACGTCAGACCAGCCGTGTGGAAAGTCAGGCTGAGACGCTGAAGACCAGGAAGATTCTCAGCGGCAACAAGTGCTGGACAAGCCATGCGGTTCTCCTTCACTCCCGAAAACCAGTAGAATTGGTCGAAGCAGACGGAAGTGATGGCGCGGTACAGGCCCGGCATCGAGGGCGAACTCAGGATCGCACTGAAGTACTCAAGATCGACTCCGTTGGAGATTACGAACGTACGAGTGGCCATGGCGGACAATACATTGCGGTTCCAAGCGGCGAATTCGGACATGCCCTGCGAGAGAACGGTGGCGGGAATGAAGGACGGACGGTTGGGGATCGCACCAGGACGGGCACGCTCAGCGCTGATGGAGATGATCGTACCGGGGTCGACGGCGGGGACGTCGAAGATCACCATCGCTGTGGGCGTTTAGTATATGTGGGCATAGAGGGAGAAGATTGGAACCACTTACCACCATGCGGGACGGCGAGCAAACGAGTACCGCTGTCCGCGGCACCACGACGGCGAGGCGAGTCAGTTGCGGACGCGCCTCCGTTGGCTGGAGAGTCGCGACGCGGGTGGAACGTGCCGATGCTGTTCGACGCGAAGCCTGAACCCTCGACCGTGGGGCCTAGAGGCTGGCGTGACGGACCGGGAGGGGATGGGGTACGCAAAGAGGGTCTAAGGCCACCACGACCGCCAACGGCAGCCATGCTGTTCGAGCGTCCTACAATTGGGTCAGTGATGCGAAGTAGCGAAGAGAGAAAGAGAGATTCTCTTACCACGGGGACGATGAGAGTTGTGGCGACCGGAGGAATTGCGACGGTGGTTCGTCATGATGCTTCTATCACAACGAAAAGGTGTCGATGGAGGATGCGGTCGTATCTTGGGGTTGTCGCTGACGTTCTGGTTGTGGGCGATGAAGCTCGATCTTGGTCTATCAATAAATCAAATTCAAAAGGGCAGAAATTTGGAGGTAGGGGTAAACTTACTGTTTGCGCAATCAAGATCTCGGAAATGTCTTCTCGTGTGAGCAACTCTTCAACCTCAATCGCGCGAAGCCGAGACAATGACGCGAAAGTAACGCCAAAGGCGTCGACGCGTCCTTAGCTCTTCTTGACTTCCAAGGTCGCGGACAGACGATAGCTTTCCAATCAACTCCTGGTGGGACGCCAGGAGCTAAACGGAATCGCTATGCTGTGACCTGGTGGGGGGAGAGGGGGAGGGGAACGTGAAAAACGAGAAAATTTTGTATTTACCTTTGCTTCCAATTAAGATCTCCAACAAGCAGTCCGATTTGACAGCAGCGGTGATTGGTGTGTGTCAACGACGGAGACAGCTGATGCACTTGCCAATAGCGTCGGTCGTTCTCGTGAGCGCAAGTCGCGGTCTAAGAAGGTTCTGTCTGAGGGTCAGTACTCGCGCTCCACGGCGACGACACCAAATGGCGAAACTCACCTTGCGTACGAGCAACCGAAGCAAAGGGTAGACCTCTAGATGGCCGTACCCAAAGAAGTAGAGGAGCCGGACCGCCAAACAAAGACCGATGGAGGTACGGACCCAAAAAGGAAAGTTAGGTAAAGAGGTAAGGTGGGGGGCGGGGAAGCGTAGGTATTTGAGTGAAGGCCTCTAGCCCAATTTCCTTGGCTCGCGCGCTGACGTAGTAAGCAAGTTGTGATTAAGATTGCGGTCTGGCAGCGGAGCTGAGATTTCTTTCACTTTCTTTCACTTTCCTTCACTTGGGCGGCGGTGAGGGAAGGAAGGTCGGGATTAGTGCCGCGCTCGTTCCGCGAGTGGATGCTAAAGAGCAGAAGGATGATGTATTCTGAATGAAAAACAAGTGTGTGGAAATTGGGCTGGTTAGGATGTCAGGGCTACTGATGGCTATGGAAAGTGAGACGAGAGATGATGTTGCATGTTCCAGTTAAAGTGGAAGTATGGAGTGAGGTGTGGACAGAGGAATTGAACCTAGGGCAAGTGAGACGTATCATAGATAATTGCGGAGCATTGTATTCTCAAAAGTCGTCTGAGGTGAAAGGTAGGTGAGGAGATGATGTTGAAATTATGTGGCCAGCTGTGTTGGAAAGCCTCTCGTGGAATAAACGCGCAAAAGTTGACGTATGTGATAGATCCGGACCGATCATATTCACTATACGCATACCATGGTATATGCATGTTTGGGTCCACGTAGAAACATACATGTTAACGCGCCTAAATCTCGATACTGTTCTATAAGAGAAATCTTAGAAGCAGTCTAGCCAAACAGCAATGCGAGAGATAAGCGTAAGGCAGTTCCAATGCATTGCCTCATTGACATATACACCGCAAATATCGACTTACTCTGCGTCTCAGCTTTCCTGCTTATTCACCATCACTGAATAACGGTCCCCTCTAAGATTTCTTCGGCACGTGGAATATAGCGAGATAGCATCAGTAATAAGTACACATACAAGTAAGGATAGGTTCACGATGTTGAAAATGGAGATGAGTAATATTATGTGCGATATGCTACCTAACAAGAGTCCATGATTACTTCCTCCCATCGACCAAAGCGGACGTATCTTCTGCCAGCAAAGTCAAGTATCCATCACCATACACTCCTTGCAGACCTGTCCCCACAAATCCTATTTGAATATCTAACCACTAGCCCCTATCCCATCTACCCCATCCACTCGCTCCCTCATTAAGCCCCCACCTCGACCCCCACCATTACCAATACTCCAAGAGATCAAAGAAAAGCCGGCGTATCCTCCCTAACCAACTTTCCTTTCACCTTCCGACCCCCCTCGTCCCTCAAGCTCCCCGTCCCAACAACATCATCCCTCAAATCCATAATCGAACTCGCACACACAGAGCTCCCACTGACACCAGAATCAATGCTCCTCTCTCTCTCCCTCAAAAACCTGTCCGCTAGTCGATGGCCCGGTGTGATCCTGCCACTTCCCTCTCCACCCCTGCCGCTGGCGGCACTTCGCATACTGATCCGACTTCCCGCACGCTCGGCTTCACTGCGAGTATCC
Organism: Massarina eburnea CBS 473.64; assembly: GCA_010093635.1. Classification (NCBI taxonomy): domain Eukaryota; kingdom Fungi; phylum Ascomycota; class Dothideomycetes; order Pleosporales; family Massarinaceae; genus Massarina; species Massarina eburnea. The sequence goes on along the minus strand of MU006799.1, from coordinate 127,250 downwards.
ATGATACTGTCAATTCCGCGATCGAGGACGGTGTAGGATGGAAGCGGTTCTTTGTTGAGAGCCAAGGTGCTTGAACTATGCATTACTCTGATCTTGGGGTTGGTCTTTGGCTTGATTTTCACTTTCACAGTCTCAGGTGCATCCAGTGACTCCCTTGGCGTTGGTGGTGGTCCTGATATAGCCCAAGGAGACTCAATGAGCATGCGTAAAGTTTCATTATCCAGTGCCGAAACGCGGTAAGATGTGCGTTTCTCCTTTTCCTTCCCTTTGTCTTTCATCTTTGTTGCGGTCATGTCGGGGGTCTCCGCTGCCTTCTTCACCGGGCTCGAGTTGAAAGCGCCAGGGCATTGTCTTAGTGGACTCGATGAGTTAGGAAGGGACGACGATGTCGTGTTCGCGGCACGTAAATCGAAGGCACTCTTGGGCCTGACCGTTAATTTTCCAGGCGAAACACGAAGGCGCATGCGCTGACGCTGCGGAGTCCCACTAACCGGACTGGCGATTCTTGAAGTGGGCGTTTTCGTATATTCTGCGGTGGTAGTGTACTGGGCAACTGTAGACGGACTGCGATTCGACGTTGTTGAGGAAAGCGGAAGCATGGACCGAGGACGTGAAACTTTGTGGGGAAGCGGGGGCTTAGTCTCATTTCGCATCTTCTCGGGATTGCTCGCAAGGGCTCCAGAATGCGAAGACGTAGATGTGGGCGTAACGTTCTCCTTCTGAGAATGAACGCGGTTCTCCTTCTCCCGCCCTAGATCCTCTGTCCTTTTTGATCGCGAGGTCGGATCATACTTCGTCGTTTGGCTTGTTCCTGGTGCCGAGAAATCCGAATAAACCTTCGGACTCGGCGTCCCTTTTGCAGTCCCCGTCTTCGATCTAGACGAGCTGCCTGAACTACCCTCCGTTGGCGTGCGCGAGATTCTCCGAAGCTTTGCACTGTAGCTACTTGAACGACGACCCGTGTTGAGGAAGGGGAAGCGGTCGTTCATGCGCGATGACTTTGGTGTGCTGGTCGATGAGTGTGTCCCTGAGGAGGTGCCGCTGTTTATGGAGGAGAGTCGCTTCTTGCTGAATATCGGAGTATGCATTGGTTTGGTTGAGATTGGTTGAGATTTTGAGATGTCTTTTGGCGAGGGTTTCTGTGGCTCTGCAAATTCAATGGTAGACGAATGAGGCTGCTCGATAGACTGAACCACTTCCTCGCTGGCAGGGAGCTCTGCGGAGACAAGTCGAATAGTATCTTGTCGTGGTGTGGGGACATCTATCGATTTACGGTCAACCATCGTGTTATCTTCGTCTTCAATCTGTGTGAACTCTCGTTGATGCCTCGCCGTAGGAGTATAGCTCTCATCGATGGAAATGTTCTCCCTAGACCCAGCGCTCAGTTCGGAGACCTCATGTGAAAGCCAAGCCTTCCAGTCCCGACTGGAGTGTGTGGAGTCAGTAGCTCGCTGCGGTGATGGCGTTCCAATAGCATGCCTCCTAACAGCCCGGCTGGAGATAATAACTGCCGAGCCGCCTCCCTGAGAAAAGGAATCATCGGCATTGTTATCGAAGGACATGACACTGTCATTCGGGAATATACTTGCACCGTCCGTGTTCCGAGAATAGACACTGGGCGACAGTGGCAAAAAAAGCTGTCGTGTTTTTGGCGACCTAGGCATCGGAGTACTTTGTATCAGTTTGGCTTCCTCGTCTGATTGTGGCGAGTTGCCCTCTAAATCGGGAAAGGTTGCAGCAATGCTAACGGTACTATTCGGTGTAGTCGTGATAGTCTGGGTAGTAAAGTTGGTGAACGAGTAAGGCCGGTCTTGCGAGCGCGGGAAGGTGGGCTTGTTCCCCTCGAGCGGCGTCTTCCAACGGTCCTTTGATCGCGCGACTCGTTGCTCGATTAGAACGGCACTCGGTGTTGCGACTTGTTGCTCATGCGACCTACGAGTTGAAAGTCGGCTGTCGCTATAAGATATAAGCTTCAATACGTCAAAGTGTACGGGCGTGACTCACCTCCTTGGCCCTATCCTGAACCTGGTTGAACCAACAGACCTTCCTGTTAAGTCATCCTGTTCTCCGTCACTAGTACTGTCCTCAGTGCCGGAAGTCATTGGTCTTGGAATCCTCACAGCTCCCCTCACACTAGATGTCCGTTCCATAGCACTCGCTTTCCGCTCCGCTGGGGTAACAGTCCTTATGGTAGACTTGATCGCCCTGCCGAATGATTTGATAGAGCTAGCCTTGCTCTTCGCCGTTCCAGGACGTTGACGTGACGGTGGTCTCGGGTCACTGCTCGTGATAGGCCGCAAGCTTTTGCTTCCACTCGAGTGAAAGTCCCGCGGAGTAACACTGTGCAGCTCTTTCGTAGCGCTAGATTCGAAAACGTCGCTTTCGGTGCTCAACGAAGTGTTTGATTTGACAGGGCCTGTGGTTGGAGTTTGTTTTGACAATGACGTTTTTGAGGCGTCGATCTCCTTCATTAGAGCAGAGAAAACGCGCCTCGGATCGACAGGTGTGGCAGTTTCTTCAATAAGACTTTCCATGTGCATTGGCTCCTTGAAAACATCGAGGCCGGATATCGGGACCGTATTTCGCCTTGCAGAAGTGATGGAGACACGATCTGCCTCACTGCCGATGCTGTCCTTCGCTTCATGGATGACAGTGAGGCGCTTGATATCGCGTTGCGTGAGTGTGCCGCCCGCAGAGGAATCACTCCAGCTGGTGACACGAGAGGAAGTATGGGTAAGATTCGCCTCGCTGTGAAGACTGCGGTTGCTTCCCCTGCTCCTATTGCTGCCGCGAGATGTGGGCCGTGCTGATGGTGACTGTGGTCTGTCATGAACGGGCGTACGCGATCGGATACGCATGAGTGTCACATCGTCAGGGCTTGGTATTTCGTAATCTCTATCGGACAAAGATTGATCCGGCAGTGCAGATGGAAAGTTGAAGTAGTCTCGGCTGGCGTTGATCTGTTGTACCGGCATTGTTGGGGCGTTGTGCGATGTTCGTCTGAACACCTTCTTGATCTTGTCCTTGATCGAGCCAGAGATTGAGCGCTTCTCTTTTTTCTGCTTAGGCATTCCGAAATCGTCCAATGACTCCACCGTAATGTCGTTCGGACTCCGGTGGCTTGCAGAAGAGATAGAGATCATACCCGCAGACATCGGCCGGTCCTTCTTCTTGGCCTTGTCTTGCCTCTTCTTGAAAGGTGCCAGGAACAGGGAAGGCTTATGCTTGACCTGCCTCTGCTGGAAGCCTTGTAGATACTTGTCTCTTGCTCTATCAATTGTCTCGCCAGGCTCGATTTGCACAGGCAACTGTGGGGACGCAAGAGGAGACGGTGCCGTTGTCCGCACTTGAACCGGGGCGGGTGAGACGCTCGACGCAGTGTTCGCGCTGGTCGGAGGTGGGCTGGTAAGGTATTTCGCAGGAGGACGAGCAATTGGCGATCCAGTCTGGACACTGCTTGCATAGTACATGGAGCGTGCCTTGCGGATCTGCTGGGAAGTCGCCGATGAAGCAGCGCTCTGTCGATGAGATTTTGGCTGCGAGTTCGGCCGCATATTCTCATTGAACGTGATCGAAGGCTGTGCGGAAAGCGGCCGCTCGCCTGGCGTGGGGTAGAAGGGAGGGAACTTTTCCATCGTGACAGCCGGTGCTTTAGATAGACGCTGCGCACTGGTCGCTTGACCGGTTCGAGGGGGGTTGGCGGAGCGGAAGCTTGACTCTCGAGGCGGGAAGTGACTGCCCTGAGAGGTGAGCGATTTGCGGCTGGATGTGCTCTTGGTCCTGGTGAGATCGGAGCCCCGCTGTTTTGAGCGTTCTGCAGTGGCATGCTCATGTGCTCTGACATAGGCGGCAGTAGCAGCGGCCACGGCCTGTCGTTGGGCAACGTCCGGGTCTAAAGGCTCAGGGAAGGATGGTGGCTGGCGATGTACCGTGGAGGTGGACTTGGAACGGCGGAGACGTGTGCCGGCATCGCTTGTAGATCGAGCGAGCATCGTTCACCGAGCGGAGCAAGGTCGTAACCGCCGAGATGACGTGCAAAGCTCTGCTAAAGCGAAATAGACAAGACAAACTGAACGTATGGTCCAAAACTACCAAAAACAAGACCTCCCATGCCGACGGCAGATGGCAGAGGTGGGGAGAGAGGATGCTGAGAGATGGGAGAAGAAAACAACGTGCTGTGGCTCCTCCTACCTGGGGGGCATTGTGTCGGGAGGGGTTACTGGCTCCATTCTCTGGGATTAGCAGGAACACTCACCATCTGAAGGAGTAAGATTGGCAGCGGCGAGAGCTGGGCAGTAAGTAGATAATGGCTGGATTGCCCTTCCGTCTAAGAACATGACCAATGAAAGAGCAAAAGACGACAGAGAGTATTACGATATTTCTTTTCGTGGGAATGGGAATGGGAATGCGATGCGTAGAGTCATGACGAGCTTGATATGTAATGTTGTCGTCCCTACCAACTCGGAAGGCATGGTCGACTCGCGACTGCCAGACCTCACGGATCGTCCTTTCCCCGCCAGCACCCCCCCAAAACAGAGCCTAAATAGCCATCGACGCCATCGACGCCAGCAACATGCTCGTATTCTACGTGTCCCACTGCACTTCTCTATCGCGTGCTTCTTGCTGCTCTGGCTGGGTACATATACCAAGTGTAGACGCATATGGGCTTGGCGGCGGCGGCGGCAGTGTCTCGTCGGAATTGTAGGGTCCTATATCTCGACGGCGTTCAGCCAGTATGTCTTACATTCGCCTCTACCTCCTCTTCCTCTTCCTCCTCATCGCTCGCGACCTCCACATACTCGACGTCCTTGTCCTTCACGCTGATTATAAACGTCACAAAAGTCATCAAGCCATACAGCACGCTAATGCCTAAGAACGGGAGTCCGAGCCACGTAGACCCCATATCCATGCCCCATTTGAACAGCTCGTTGACCAAGGGCCCGGCAAACATGAGTCCGATGCTCTCGGTGATGGCGAGTAAGCTCATAAGCTTGCCGACATCGGGGCTCGATTGTCCGCCGACGACGTGGATGGCGATGGAGCGCATGGCGGCCGCATACCCGGTGCCGAGATTGTAGATAAGCAGGCCGATGATGAGGAGTGGAGGCTCTACGGCTATGCCCATGATGAAGAACGACACGGCGAGGAGCACAATGGACCCCCGCGCCAACCACACATCAGCCCAATGCGCGGGAATACGAAGGCATTTGAGAAGAATGTAGTTGACGCCAGGAATGAAGACGGCGACTGAGACGAGGTTCGTAGCTGCGCGGAACGAGAGGAGCAGTGCAGCTTTCTTGATCTCCCATTTGTAGCGCTTGGAAGCGTAGCGGATGATCAGACTGAGCCCCGAGCGGCCGGCGCGGTTTCCGAGGAACGAAAACACAACGAGCATGAGCATCTTGTCTGATTTCAGGAACAAGAACACGTCCCTGAAGTTCGCCATCTGCGCTCTGAAGCCGAAGCTCGATCCTTCTTCCTTCTTCGCCAATTCGATCCGTGCCGCGTCGCTGTCGCGCGGTTCGGGCAGGTCCTGCATGTGTAGCGTCTCGGGGCAGAGAACTGCAAGCGTGACGCCGACTTGCTGAATAGCCAGCGCGAGAAGAAGCGGCAGCCAGTCGCCCTTCTCCATCAGTTTCGCGCTCATGACCGGGGCCACCATCTCGCTCGATAGCACGGCGCCCGTCGCGTATAAGAACACCGACGTGCGTTTCTCCGGCGGCGTCACATCCGCTATCATCGTCATGCCCACAGCCACCGCAACCATCGGCCCACCCCCGATAAAGTAAAACGCCGACGAGAACCACGTCAGCTCCAGCGGCAGGCTCCGAAAATAACATATCAACAGCACCCACGCCATGTTGAACTGCAATCCCGCCAGCGCAATCGCGAAGATCCACTTCCTGCCCCATTTATCTGCGAGCGCGCCGAACGGGACGGCGAGCAGGATACCGGGGATGCCATCGAAGGTGTCTTGCCAGCCGAAGATCATGGCGAGCTTCTGTTGTATCTCGTCTATCTTGCACTCGCTCTCGGCCACGCTGCCGTCAGGGCCAATCTTGGAGGGGTCGTGTTCTTCATAGTAGGCGAGGCAGATGTTGGACTCGAAGACGCGGGTTCGTGGCGCATCGGCGAGGAAGGCGCCCACGTCGATTATAGCGATGAGGAGGAAGATGAGGCCAACGATGTAGAGCCAGTGTTTCTTCTTTGCAGGCGGTGGGCCATCTCCTTCTCTGTCTACATCGGCATCGTGGGAGACGAGTAGATTTGCGGATTCCTCGTGAGGCTCGCGCGGCGATTGTACGGCCATGGTGCGTACCGGCTCGCGGTATGTATCGTGGGATACGTGTTGCGGTCTCTGTCTTTCGTCGAACACAACTACAAGCTACACAGAAAGGAAACAAAGGACAACAAAACAATGGCGAGAACAGCGCACGTCAGCGCATGAAAGAGCCGTATAAGCACGGTGGGTCGGACATTATGGGGAGGACGGGGAGGCGAAAACGAGCCATGTCTCGGGGAGAGGGCGTCGTCACCGAGGCTGGAGGATTCGCCTAGTACGCGTTTGAGATGTAAGATAGAGTTATGCAGATGTGATTGGTTGCATGAGATAGGGCTGGATCGGCGTTAGTCAGCTTCGGGATAACTTCACGGTGTTTGCGGGGTCGGGGTTCGATAGTTCGATACGTTGGCGTTCAAGGATGGTTGGAGATGATGAGGGAGGATTCGGTGTTGATTTGTACCCGCGCCTAACTCTCCATTCTGCCCTCATCACGACGCGCGACCACGCCCAACATCTTCAGGGGAGCATTCACGTGCCCGGCCCTCTAGCGAAGAACTAATCAAGCAGCATACGACGCATAAAATGGCTACTGCCAATGACGCCCCTGCTGCTCGGTTTATCCCTCATCAGATCAAAGATTAAATCCCGCCATTCCTCTGGGTTCTCTATACATCCTCTTACTCTGCAAATTAGATCATGTCCAACTCTCACAACCCATTAGATTGGTTAAAATATCAGGTTTGCATAGGTGCGCAGAACGTTCGCATGACGAAATCCACGTTCAATACGATAAACATGTCGCGAACGGAAGTCGGGGACATGGGTCGGAAAGCCGCTATCTAATCCGGCTACCTCCATCCCCTGACTATTGCGAACAGAAAGACACCGTTCCTACCTGGTCCTTCTCGATGCATCAGCAGGCTTCAAGCTCCCTCCGATTGTGTAACATGGTCAGGCGCCGTGTTCTTAGCACGCAGGCCTGACACTGCCAAACGCAGGTGCATCATGCTGCCTACATACTATTTCCTCAAGAGGAAGTGTGACTTTGGTCCGTCGCTAACAAGTTGACGCCTGATACATCTACAATCTACCGGCGAGTACAGAAACCTCCCTTTTCCGTCATCACTCCAAGATACTTGACAATGAAACCAGCGTCCAACACCTCCATTTGCACAAATTTCTTGTGGAATAGTGAAAGCTTGCCAGAAATTGCCAGTTTCCCCCTCGTTGCAAGAACCCCGAAGTCTCCGAGTTGCTAGACTTTGCATTCCCTCCATATAACAAGCCTATATAAACACATGCAACAAGAACACGCTCAGACTCCAACCCGCAATCACGGGTAGCCGTCGTACCCTGTCTTTTGGGCGATAAGCGAGACCTCCACACAATTCTATAGGTCAGTTATATTTCATTTCTGCAGGCTGGTGAGAGATTTTCAGACTCGAGGAGTGAGGGCGGAAAATCCTCACCTTCACTTTCACGTGCTCATTCACTCCCTGCCCATCACTATCGTATATATACTTTTTCCCCGCCACCTTTCTTCCTCCTCTCCAGTCCCACACGATGATCCCGGGACACGTACTAACATCTAGCTGGCTGCGCTTCTGCTTGCTTGATTAGTCGCAGTACTTTTGAGAACTGCGCAGCTAACTCAGACAGATCAATCTTTTTGTCACAGACATAGCCTACAACAAGCAGGTCTCTCGCCACCTTTGAAACGGCGCAAGCAACCCACTTCCAGCGACCATGTCCGACACTCCAGTCTTCTCAAGCTCACGGAGTCTACTTCCGACCATTTCCGCGGATACTATTCCTGAGACACCTTCTGCAACTCATCTCTCTTCTAATTTAACACTTCCCTCATATACCTCAGTCCTCACTCACGTTCCTTCAGCCGCTGATCTGACGAATAAGACGCAAGCTGAGATAGCCGTCGACATACCCAACATCCAGCATGCGCAAGCAGACACGCCTCCCCAAGACAGCCCCATGGGCCAGATCACCGCCACAACCCAGCCATTCCATCTCCTAGCCCTCGCCCGCGAGCTCCGTGACGAAGTTCTCTCCCAAGTCTTCCTAGACAACAAGACCAGAGTCGTCACCGGCGACATTCTCGGATCCCAGTTCCTCCGCCAACTAGCATCAATCGCGTACACCACACCCCAACTGTACGCCGAGTACCTACCCATCTTCCTATCCCGCACAAACTTCTTCTTCCGCACGCCCGTCGACGTCGACAACTTCGTTCTGGCGATAGACTCGCTCCCCGTCGGCCTCAACGCCTGGTCACGCATCAGAACCCTCACCTTTGAGCTGCTGGACATCGTTCCTACTATGCATCTCAGCGCCATGTGGAGCCCGGCCTACTTCTCGCCTGGCGTCCAGTCCGTCACCGTCGTCCTAGACGACAATCACCTCTACCAGCCACCGGCGTTCACCGCGCTGCGGTCGGTGTCCCAGATCGCCGACGCGTACCAACTAGACCGCCTGTGGGGACTACCCAGGCTGGGCAAGGTGACGCTGGTGTGCAGGTGGAGAGGGACGGTGGTGGCGGCTGGCGCTGGGGTGTTTTGGGACTTGATAGATCTGTTGACGGGGGGTTTTGTGGGGAGCGGGAGGGAGGTGGAGGTTAGGGAGTTTCGGTCGGTGGGGGGCGGGGGGTGGGTTGAGCTGTTGGTGACTAGGAGGGGGTAGGAAGTGGTCGATGTGTAACCGTATATTATTGTATATTGTATATTGTATATTCCAGATAATTACTTTCAGATGTCAATTTTTTCGCATTGTGGTGTGACGTGTAATTAGGTGACAGCATAGTTGTTCACGATTAGTCAGCTAGTAGATTGATGGGGTGAAAGGCTAGGTCACGTGTATTTGTGCAGAATGTTATACATGTTGAAATAATGCTTTTATCCTTAATCCCTAAAAGTAATGAGCTTGTTATTTCTAATCCGCATGATATATGAAGGTTTAAGAAATATATAAAGAGCGTGCATCACACCCTGTAGATCTACGTTTCGCGATATAAGATCCCTTTTGGACGAGCTTTCCGAGTTTAAATTTTGACGTTCATAATTTGAAACTTCATGCGTTACTATCACATTTGACCGTGCTGGTTGTGCGATGAAGAACAAAGACTCGGATCGACAGTACTCTTATACTTGATATTCTAAGAAACTTCATGCGTTACTATCACATTTGACCGTGCTGGTTGTAAGATGAAGAACAAAGACTCGCTTGAACATTCCACCGAGCATCTCCACTGGCTACGATAAAGCCTCCAGCCAACCACGGCCTGTGGCCCCACGCCCACCACATACGGCGCATGCTCCCCGGCTGCGAGCTATCTGCAATCTGCCGTGTCTTGCTGATGCGACCGAGCACGGCCCAGCAGTTGCGGTGACGCGTGAAGATTCGGTACATAATATACGTGCATGCCCATCGCGCCCATCGCTCCTACTTCCCCTCCTCTGCCCCTCCATCGTCACTTCCCCCGCTGCTGCCCTCGCCACCCTCGCCACCGTCGACACCCTTGTACGGCCGGCCCGCATACAGCATGTACCCCCTCTCCTCGATCGTGCCTTTCTTCGCGTCCTCGTCCTTCATCGCTCTTCCCTCCCCAAACGCGCCCGTCTCCAGCTGGCCCTGCACGCTGATCGGCCGGTTGCCGCGGAAGCGCTTGCGCATGTCTATCATCCCGCGCTTACACTCGGCGTAGCCCTTCTGCAGCTGCTGGCACTGGGTCGGGAGCGTGTACTTGAGGGGGGGTCGCAGACAGTCGCCCGGGGAGTGGCGCTCGACCATTATGCAGTCGCTGTTCTGGAGGCAGAAGGCTAGCGCCGCGCCTGTGGTCTGTCAGCATTGCATTGTTGTTGCCTGTCGAGCAGAGGTGGTTGGTGAGGCGGTGTATGCCCAAGCCTGAGCTGGAAGGAACGAACAGGCCCGGCCTGGGTGGGAAGGAGCAGGCCTGTCTGGGCAGGAACGTACGGATGTCTTTGCACGATTGCGGCATTGTGGATGCGAGATGCTCTCAATTCCACTTGAGGCGTGTCGCGTGCTCCCGGCTCATTGGACGTTGTGAGCAGTGGAGCTGGTCGTCGTTGTCTGTCGTCGAATTGAGGATATCGGACATTTAGCCGAGTATTCGCCGGTCGCGCGTGGCGTGGGTAGTCTTCACATGCCGGCAAGGATCGCTCGCAACGCCACCTTATCGCCAACGCAGTGACGCTCGAGCGGCGACCCACGCCTAATCCGAAAATGTTGGAGGAATACCCTATTTCCCAGCCTTTGCACGCACATCTGGAAGTACGCTCTGCTTTGAAGCGATGGTTGCCTTGAGACTGCCCGTCATATAACAGCGTGAAGCTGCCTCCCCGAGCTACACCGTCGAGCCCCTACCCCCCCCCGGAGCCCCTACCCCCCCCGGAGCTCCTATCCGCCATGGCTCTCCATATCCCCTTCCTCTCGCGCCTCCATATTCGCGAGTACTTCGCCCTCGCCCTCTCCATCGTCCTCATTGCCCTGGAGTCCCTCATCGCCGTCATCACCCTTGCGCTGCCCACGCCCGTCATCAACCTCGGATACCGCGTCACCCGCCGCCTCTTCAACCACCTCTCGTCGCCGACCTCGCGCCGCAACAGGCAGCAGAAGAAGGGCGTGTGGAGTTCTATTGCCAACGCTTCCGACATCGGTGAGCTCTGCGAGCTGTACGGATACTACGTGGAAGAGCATGTTGTACAGACAGGAGACGGCTACCTGCTCGGCCTGCATAGGCTGGGATGGAGAAGGGGCGAGGAGGATACGAGGGTGAATGCAGGGCCGAACAAGGGCGGCGTGCGGAAGAAGGTCGTGTATCTGCACCATGGACTTCTCATGAACAGCGAGGTGTGGGTGTGCTTGACCGAGCGCGAGCGATGTCTGCCTTTTGAGCTCGTGGAGCGGGGATACGACGTCTGGGTAAGTACGCTCAGAACATCACAAGTCCAAAACTAACAACACCACAGCTTGGCAACAACCGCGGAAACAAGTACTCCAAGAAGAGCATACACCACGCGCCCACCTCCAACGCCTTCTGGAACTTCAGCATGGATCAGTTCGCCTTCCATGACATCCCCGATTCCATCGACTACATCCTCAGCACCACCCACCACCAATCACTCTCCTACATCGGCTTCTCTCAGGGAACAGCACAAGCATTCGCTTCGCTTTCGATCCACCCTACACTGAACGACAAAATCGATGTCTTCATTGCGCTCGCGCCAGCCATGTCGCCTCCAGGTCTCACGTCTGGGGTCGTAAACACGTTCGTGAAGACCTCCCCAGATATTCTGTTCCTAGCCTTCGGCCGAAGAGGTATCCTGGCTTCAGCGACCATGTGGCAGTCCATCCTCTACCCGCCCATCTTCGTCCGTCTCATAGACGCTTCGCTCAAATTTCTCTTCGGCTGGACTGCCTCCAACATCACGCCCTACCAAAAGCTCGCTTCGTACCCGCATCTCTACTCCTACACGTCTACAAAATCGGTTGTCCACTGGTTCCAAATCATCCGCAACGGCGTTTTCCAGATGTACGACGACGAGGCCCCAAGTCCCATCACCTCCAACCGCTCAAAGTACTACAAAGTGGCCAAGTTCCCCACCAAGAACATCAAAACGCCTATCGTTCTTGTGTACGGTGGTTCGGATAGTCTGGTCGATATCAATGTCATGCTGAGGGAGCTACCTCGCCATACGATCGCGAAGGAGATCCCGCATTACGAACATCTCGACTTTCTCTGGGCGTCATCCGTCGGCCAGCTTGTGTTCCCTCACGTTTTCGACGCCCTGGACGAACATGCCGTCTCGGATAATGTCTCCCTGGAGCCGAAAAAAGAGAAACATTTCCGCTCCCCGGCCCGCTACAAAGCTATCCTCCCTGAGTCCGGAGCCCTCCCAGGTCCAGAAGGCGACGACGATGCTGGTGACGAAAGTTCATCCGCACCCTATGCCACCCGCGCAAAGAAGCACTCGCAGAGCACTCGCAAACAATCTACCGAACAAGTGGAAGGCGTTCCTCGACCGCAAACACCAACTGCAATCAAGAGCAAGATTCCACACCCACCGTCTAGCTATTCTGCGGCCGTCGATCGAAACCACTCACCAGCGCGGAGTACAACAACGTTCCCATCTCCAGCTGCTAATAAGGTTGCGACGTTTTCACCAGACTCACCTCCAGCTAAAGTCACGACATATTCGCAAGACTCACCTGATGCATCGGTAAACGCCTCACAATCCGTCGCCACAGGGCTAACGTCCACCTCTCGACCCGAGGGATGGTGGTCTTCCGATGACGTCGCGGGCACAGGGCAGTCAGCCCCAGATACGCCGACAAGTGTGAAGCTTTCAGTTCCTCAAACCCTGAAAGGAGAGGACGATGAGAAGGAGAAAAACAACAGACCATCTACGCCAACGAGTTTGAGGCCCTCGAATCTCCAAACCTCGAAAGGTGTGGACGACGACAAGGAGAACAAGAACAGCCCATCTACGTCGTCGTCTTTGAAGCGTTCCCAAACCTTGAAAGGAGGTGACAACGAAGAGAGGAGCCGCCCATCTACACCGAAGAGTTTGAAGCGTGCCCAAACCTTGAACATTTCCGAAAACCCGATGAGTCCCGAGAACCCGATGAGTCCGATGAGTCCCGGAAGCCAGAGGAGTGGAAAGATCAACATGTTTCATGGACGAGGGTTCAGTCTGGGTGTAGGCAGGGCGGTCTCGGGTATTGTTGGAGGACTCGGGATGGGTGAGGGGAGTGGTAGTGTCGGAGAGGGCGAGAAGACCAAGGGGAGGAGGAAGCTGAAGAGCTGTAGCCAGGGAAAGAATGATTTGCCCCAAGAACAGTAGCGGGGTCTGCATATGAAGAACTAGAGCAGGGCTTCGGAGTTACCATGTACATACGTCTGCTTTTTTCTTTGATTACCCAAGATCGACGTTATAGGTTTAGGAGTCGGCGTCGTTTTACTTAGCAATTTGTTTAAAAAGTATGCTGCTATACGCCGCTATTCATCTATGATACAATATCTGCTGCTGCCGAGTATGAGAGTTCACAATCAAGCGCCACTTCATTTCCAACACTTAGCCAATCAATACACGTCGAACTCTTGGCGTACTGTTCGGGCTTAGCACACACCACAGGCGAAATTCCCAAGCGAGTTTCTTTCCGCAACACGACCTCTTCCACCTCACACCACACGCCCAACGCAGGATATCCACTTCTTTGCGCTCCCTCCTCCTCACAATCACAATGGTTTCAACAGTATGTACACCGCTTTGCTGTCCGCCAGGATGAGCCCTCCCGCTCCCCTCGCACAGAACAGTAGGCTAAGTACTTTTTGCAATGTAGAAGCGACCCACCGCCGCTGGCGCGAAGAAGGGCCAGAAGATCACCAAGAAGTTCATCATCAACTGCTCGCAGCCCGTAAACGACAAGATCTTCGACATCCAGGCCTTCGAGAAGTTCCTGCACGACCGCATCAAGGTTGAGGGCCGCACCGGTAACCTCGGCGACAACATCCAGATCTCGCAGCAGGCGGATGGAAAGATCGAGGTCATTGCTCACCAGGAGTTCTCCGGTCGCTACCTCAAGTACTTGTACGTGGACACCAATATACCGTCGTGCATACATAGGATGCGCGCGCGGTCAAGATTATTGGGGATGGATGGAGGCTAACGGTTGTGCAGGACCAAGAAGTTCCTCAAGAAGCAGCAGCTCCGTGACTGGCTCCGTGTCGTCTCCACCTCCAAGGGTGTGTACGAGCTCCGCTTCTTCAACGTCGTCAACGACGATGCCGAGGAGGACGAGGACTAGATTTATGGCTTATGATACCGGTACCTGGCATGATTCGCATGGAGTCGACGGCTACAAAATGGGAATGAGCATGGGCATGGGCGGTGCATATGTTGGGCACATATAGAGCATTTCAATATGATTCATGTGGCCCTCAATCTGTTTTCCATGTACGGCTTACTCGATTGTGCTGATACCATTCGTGCAGAGCGGATGTGCGGAAGAAGTCAACCTACGACAGATGCTGCGATGACAATTCCGGTTACCATTCACCGGGATTTTTTTTTCAATTGACAAACGCAGTTGTGGAAAGTGCGTGAAGGGCGCTTGCAATTTGTGCCGCGACATCTTCAACTTCTTCCCATATACTCACACCAAAAGTTAACTAACCGTCATATTACTTCTCAACTCTTCTCCAACTCCGGTTCTAACCCATGGCCTACACAATCCACGAAATCCATGCTCTCTCACCAACAACCACCCGCCTCATTGTCCGCGATACAGCAACCGGCACCTACCACATCAGCACTGTCCACGTGCCCATCGCCCATGTGCGGAACTGCACCCAAGCTTTCAATATCAACATCCCAAAATGCATCACAATACCCCCGGTGATATTGAGTCAAATCTTCCCTGCTTACAACAGTACGAGCATGACAAGGTGCGATATAACACGATTCGGTACACCGTATCAGCTTGAGCGGAATGCGGTGCCAGGGTACTGGATTAAAAAACAGCCACTTTTGCCGAACGATGTGTATCGCTCAGAGGCGTATCGGATTGGCGAGTTGGTCAAGAGCGAGGTGCGGTTTTGTGAGGCTGTAAAGAGGAAGTATGAGTCAACTGGGTTGCGGGCCGAGAATCATCTGGCGACATATAACGGTGTCAATGTCGATGCCGTGCTAGGAAGGGTTACAAGCATCGTATTTGAACGGTATATGACGGACCTCGGTAACTTTGTGCGGCAGGGACATTTGCGGACCAAAGAGCAGGCCAGGACGGTCATGGAGGGGGTAAAGAAGGCATTGCAGCAGGTCCATGAACTGGGGTTTGTGCATTGCGATGTTAGTGCGTCTAATGTCTTTCTCAACTACACTCACGCGAAGCCTGACTCTATATCGACGAGCTCCCCATCATCACCCTCACTCTCGCTCTCTTCTCTATCATCTTCCTCGCCGGCGCCATCGCCACCTCCAACAACGAATTGGAACAACGATGAGAATGGAAAAATGAACGGCCGAACGAATGAACTCACCATCATACATGTCGTTCTCGGAGACTTCGACGCGGTACTCAAGGTTGGCGAAAGGGTCTTGCATAAACGTGCCGTGGGAAAAGGGTGGCCTAAGAATGTGAAGTGGGGGGATAGGGTAACGGAGGAGGTGGATTGGCATGGGTATAAAGTGCTTGAGCATTGGGTCTATAAGCAGGTCGGTGTGGATGTGATGGATGAAGAAGAGAGAAATGGGGATGGGGATGAGGGCTGGACGACTGTGAGGGCTGGGAAGTGGTAGATGAGAGATTGGAGGAGTAGGGACTTCACTGTGTATATTGTATATGTGAGAGTTTATGGGTGGGTATGGAGAAGGGTGTCTGGAGGTATAGTCATGGCAATTCTGACTTGGGAAATCTTGCATATGGTGTGACTTTCACAACTATAGCATGGTGTGGCGATACCTTGCTTTTGCGATGCTTAGGAGTAAAGGCTGTTTTTAGTAGGATTATATGCAATCTTTGTAATTATTATCGTGATCTTGGAGGCGTGTGCTCTGTTACTACAATTCCGCGTCATTAGTTTGAGTACGGTTCTGAGAAATACCCTCTGGAAACTGTACTAAGACTAATGACGCAGTAGTAGAAGTATTTAGATGAAAGCTGTAATGAGAAGTGTACTGGAGCAGCATGAATTCCAATGCGACTTCTTTGGCCGTAGTATCAAAGTTCGACGTAACGGTTGCAATTATATTGCCGCGAAAGCGACATGTTTCATTCCCAAGTCTCCTCTTCACGCAACTGTATGATGCTGTACACTAAAACGATTACTCAAACGTCGATCTCAAGTTAGGCAAGGAACCATGGGCAGCACCTCAAACCCACCTCGACAGCGGAAGTATTCCGTGACGAATCCGATTACATGAGCATCAGCTTACGATGCGATTCACCACATCTGCATCAGACACGTCTGTGTCAGAGACGTCATTAAACACCAGTGCGAAACTGCCGTCTTATGTCCTGTTTCTAAGACGGATCTACCACGTGCGCGACCTAACCGAGGTGTTTGTGCTTAAGTGCTTAGCCTCACATTATCACTAACACGACACGGTCAGACATGGGCTAGATAGGTCTAGATCTACATAGTGGTGAAATGGTGATGGAATGATGGTGAAGACTGGGGCCGAGTCGAGCACCTTTAGTAGTGTGTGGCTATGAATGCGAATGTGGAGAAGTCGGTGAGATAAAAATCAGAATAGTAGAGTACATGTGGAGAAGAAAGTGTGATAGTGAAGAGTGAAGTGGGGATGCAAAAAGTTTGGAGACGTCAGAGTAGGTGTTGGTACGTCAGGATGTGAGGAAGTGGGTACCGCGTCGACGCTTTACTCCATCTTGACAATAACGCTGCTCCACTTAAGGAAGAGTCCAGACTCACTGCTACAATCGACACTGTAACATCGCACCACCCTACAGCAACGGGACAACCTGCACCTCGAATTGATACTGGGAAACAACTGTCCTATAGCCCATTCTCCCCCAGGTTCCGTACCTCTACTTTATATATATATATATATATACTTTTTCTCCTCGCCGTACATCCACAGTAACAATCAAACCTAAACCAAACCTTCCTTTTATTTGTCTACAAACCTCTGGTTCAAAGCAGAGCCCCTGTATCCGTCGCATGAACACCCTCACCAATTTAGCATGCTCGTGCACGCACACCCGCCTGAAACCCCCCTTCCCCGAAGTTTGAAACCCCACCCGTCAGACGCCCAGCTACCAGTGACCGGAAGGTGCCAAAGGAGCCGGCCGGGAGGCTAACTTGGAATCTGGTCACGCGGGGATTGGGAAGGGGACATCAGGGCACGCGCATTAGGAAAATCGGTAGCAGCAGGGGGGAAGATCTCAACGGTAAACTTGCTCAAAATTGAAGATGATATCATCCAGGAACTGTGTCGATGGAGCAGGCAAGGGTAGGTGATTGATGTGTTGAGGGTATAGAATTTTTGATTACATATTGTTACTTTGGTTCGATGTCGATGATCCCCAGCGCATTCAAGAACCCCCCACGAAATAAAGAACCAAGGCAAGATGCTGGAGATGGTTCGGTGTAGTTGCGATTCGATTGCAATTCGATTCGGTGGTTTGACTGCCTGACAGGATTCAATCAATATACACAAGATAGTCAGGCCCGCCAAACCACACTTATCAACCCACCAGTTCTCTCAACCAAACTAGACCATTCAAGACATAAACCTACAAACAAACTTAAAAAAAAACTTGCAAGAATGTCAAAATCAGTAATAATGCCGACCAGCCATGCATACATGCAGTTCGCTGCCCACAAGCCGATACATACACACTTCGACCCCTTCATTACGTTGCGAGCCAGCTGGTGCGAACATGCCGTGTACGGCTTCGAGCCCATGCTGTCGCTTAAAATGCTTCAGTAACCAAACGCTGATGGGGTAGTTGATGAAGATGCAGAAAAGGAAAGATGTTTGTTGTAGATGTGTTAAAAGCAAGCTCATGAAAGGACGCTATCGTCCCGACCCCGGTCTAGGATTTCAGAAGGTACCGCGCTCTTCGTGCTGAAGCGTACTTCAGTGCCGGGGTGTTGGCGGAAGATGGGTGCCGTGTCGACGGTTGTGCCCGTGTTGTGGCGTTGATGCTTGACGTTGCGCCCGGGAAGTCCGGGGAGTCCTGGAGGTGTCGCTGGTCGCCGGTTGGGTAGTTGAGAGCTGATTTGCGCCGAGCTCTCTCTTAATGCTCGTACGTTCTTTGGCATAGCAGGGACTTCTGGTACGGTGTCAAGAGCCTCGCTGTCTTCGGAGTAGACGGTTGAGGTGGAAGTGAGTCGGAACTGTTCCTTGAGTTTCTGCTCTTCCAGACGGTTGGTTTGCTGGTTGACCCAGGAATCTATGGTACGAAAACGTGGGACCGAGGACCGTGCGGTCATGTACGAGTCGCGACCTTGTGCTTGAGCGTGAGAGTTCGTGTCGCGGGCGGGATCATGAGGAGTTTGCGGGGCATTGGAGTTCGTCCAGCTGAATCTGCTCATGACGTTTCCGATGCCTTGCTTGGCAGAGATGGACGGTCGATTGAAGAGGAATTGCTTGAAGGTGGGTGGCGGTGGGAGAGGTGATAGCGGACGATCTTGTTGAGGATTGCTATCGTTATATTGGAGTTCGGATTCTTCGTCACCAATGGAGCGCGTGTTGCGAGTCGAGACGCTCTTGCGTGCGTTATTTGTGTTCGTGCCGATGGCATTGGAAGACGGGGTTGCAGACTCGTTGCGACGGTGCGAGGGATTGCGGGCGGGTGGTGCAGATGCGAGGACAAAAGACTTCGGCCGTGTCGGAGAAGATGCGGTGCGTGTCGAGGGTCTCCTGTCCAGGGACCGGTTGAAGCTGTCGCTGCGTTCGAGTGCCATCAAAGGCCTCTGGGATGAGTTAGAGGATGATCGCGCCATTGCGGGCTGTGGAGGTGTGACGGATTGGTTTCGGAGGGAGCCGTAGTCGTTCGAGTGCTTGGTATCGCGGTATTCGGTTTGATACTTGGGTGGTGGAGGTGGGCCGCCGTGTGTGACTTGATATCGTCCCGCTCGGAGAGCTTCTGCGAGTGTGAGACCGCGCTTTCGCATTGTGTGGATTCCGAGAATGATCATGACAATGATTATGGTAGCGCCTATTTGACGTTAGTTGCAATCAGAGAACTTGCATACGTTCCAACATACCGATTGAACCAGCAGCAATGAGCAAGTGCTGCGTGGTCTGGGAAAAGCCTCCCTTATGCCCTTCCGGATGGCCACCCGGTGGCGGTTGGGGAGGTGGGGAGATGGCGACTACAACGGTCGCGGAAGGATCACTATCGGCCAAAGCTGCCGCTACTCCAGTTTGTTGTGATTGAGAGAGGGTCATCGTGACCAATACCTAACGATGCACGTTAGTCCCTTGCTAGCGACTCCATCTTCGATCTTCTTACAGGTGGTGGTGGCGGCGGCGCCCTTCCATTTTTGGTTCCCGTAGTCGAGGGTTGCGATAATGCTTGTCGCCTGTCGTGGGCGCGGTCGAGTATGTTGTTCACGGTCGCTGTCGGGTTCGGCATAGGTTCAACATGGTCCTCCTCTTCCACACCGTTTGCGCCCGTCCTCCGCACAACCACGTAGTCCACCCGATCGTCCCTCCTCCTCATCCTTGGCGCCGGCATTTTGTCGAGAGTGTTTAGGCGTCGGATGGGCAAGCCCTCTCAAGCTTCCTGGCTCTCAGTGGCGTTCGCAGACAACATCTAGAGATTTCCGGCGTGTACGATAGTTGGGATCGAAAGGATAGTCACGACAATATACAGTCCCAAGCCTGCTAGGACCGCTACCGCTACCAGAGAGGATGTTAAAGAAGGTGGGGTGAACGAAAGTATCAAGTATTAGCAACAACAGCAACAACAACAACAGCAGCCCGGCTGCGGAACGAAGGACAGAGGAAGGGAAGCAGTCAGCAACGGTGCAGCAGAATGCTGGGCGAATGCTTGAGACTACATGGTAGTGCGACAGGAAGAGGTGGGCATATGAAGAAGCGCATGAAATACGCTAGCAGTGAGTCGATTCTGGTCCCATGTCGGTTTGAGAAGAAGAGCCTGGAGTGGACACAGGGCTCGACGCGCAAAAAGGGGCAATTAGCAGGCTTCGCCGGCCGTTGCAGGCCAATTCAGGTAGGATTAGTGGCCATTCCGGCGGTTAATTGGCCTGTTGCAGCACGAATAGCCTGGCCGGACTTTGGAGCATGGACGGAGGTGAGGC
This sequence comes from Massarina eburnea CBS 473.64, assembly GCA_010093635.1. Lineage (NCBI taxonomy): Eukaryota > Fungi > Ascomycota > Dothideomycetes > Pleosporales > Massarinaceae > Massarina > Massarina eburnea. The sequence goes on along the minus strand of MU006799.1, from coordinate 107,139 downwards.
ATCCCCTGAAAGCTTGTGTTGGAGCTGTCTCAGGGCAGGGCCACTGCGTTTCAACACCCGCTTCCGGGAAGATGAGCGTCACAAGGGTGTGACGTGAGACTGGATGGAATTACGATGGTATGGAGGAGATTGTCGAGAAGTCGGCACTCCAATTGACAGCAAATACTCTGTGTCGGGACTGCACGACGGCACGACGACGATAGCACCTAGCAGTGGACGTATGACGACGTGCGCCACTCCCCACTCTCCCCCGCTGCGCCTCTGTGGCGTCGCCTTGGCGTTCTTTTGGCTGCACCGTGATTGGATGGCTGCCAACTCCCGAGGTCATTCGCTTCGATGCCTCCTCTGGGCCTAGCGTAGTCGGAGCGGCGCCAGCCGACCTCGGGACGACTGATGCCCAGCACCGGCCTCGAACTTGACCAAGACTTTTGGCAACACGTACTGAACGGATCGACTTGTTTCCCGGCGATTCGGTCTCAAAGTAGCCCCGTCATAATAATCAGTCAATTAGCCACAGTAACTTAGTCAGTGCGACGTAGTCAGCCGATCAACCTTGCGGCACACACCGGCCGTCTGCCCAGCACCGTTCCTGAGTATCTCCATGTGAGGGGCGGAGAGGGGCGGAGAGGCAGCCTAGGCTGTTCGTTGGGCGTATCGCTAATGGCAAATAATGCTTGCGTGATGTGCTTCGTAGTCTACCTGTTCAAGTTGGGGCTGAGTTCAGCTCGAAGCTTCGTGGAGGTCTGCTTCGCCTCCTCGGGTACTGCGGAAAGAGACAGTCAGCAGAACGGATGGCGGTGCCGTAGTGTATAAGAAGAAGTCCACCATCCTCGTCATAGTTTTTTCCGTCTCCATCACGTACAGTCACTATCCATTTGACTCTTCGATCCGCCACACACTCACACCTTGCGTCATCTGCGAGTTCCTACCCCTCTACCCCTCATCACCATCAGAGTACACACGTATATCACGACAACCTCACCTCATATTACATAACAAACCATCACCATGTCCGACCCCTACAATCAGTACGGCCAATACAACCAGCAGTACCCAAGCCAGTACGGCTCTCCTGCGCCCAGTCAGTCTGGCTACGGCGCGCCTCCCCAGCAAGGCTATGACCAAGGCTACAGCCAGCAACACCAGCAATACCAACAATCAGGGACGCCCTCATACTACGGCGCCGACCAGCAGCAGCAGCAGCAGCAGCAATACCCGGGCTATGGTCCCCCAGCACAGGGCGGCTTCCAGCACGGCCAGAGCCCAGCATCCTACGATCAGTATAACCAGCAAGGGTAAGTTTGACTGTCTTCACAACTACTGCACACATGTTTCAAAACACACGGGTGGCCAACACTGACAACCCGTAGCGCCCACGGCCAACAGCAGTACGGACAGCAACAGTACCCGGGCCAAGCTCCCACAAACCAGTTCCCACAACAGGGCGCGTATCCCGCTGAGCAGTATCCCCAGGGCCAGCAGCCGGGCGGTTACGGACAGCCGGGTGCTCAAGGCTACGGCCCGACTGATCCCAATGCGCAGCAGGATGGTGATCGTGGGATGATGGGCGCGCTGGGCGGCGGCGCAGCAGGGTACTTTGGCGGAAACAAGATGGGAGGACATGGTATTATTGGAGCCATTGCCGGTGCGGTGATGGGAAGCAAGTTGGAGGACAAGCACAAGGACAAGAAGTATGGACATCACTAGGTGGTGTGAGCATCTTCTGTGGCGGCGTTTATAGGATTGCCTATAATGGCACGTATCCGGTTTATACGGCTCTACATGGGTATGATAGGTTGAGCACCTAATTATTGTTAATCAAATAATGAACCACGATTTCCTCTGCTAGCCTAACCCACCAACTCCAGCAATTGATCCGTTGAATCTTCAATCGATGCGCGCGCCATCTGCTAGCCCCTGTCGCGATCACTGCATGCGCGGTGCAGCGATGGTGACGTGCTACCTAGGTACTCGCTTGGACCTGTCCTCGCTTTCACCTACCTCCTTCTAAACCACCAGAGCTTAGCTTCCAAGACACGAAGGAAACTAATTAACCAACATTTAATGCATCACAAAAGCTTGTCGAAGACCTCGAAACAAGCTCCCTCGTACTCGCAAACGTCCCCGAATCCCACGTCACGTTGCAAGCATACGGCGAATCGGTGTTCGATGGATGGCGTGAAGATAATGAGAGGAACGGGAATCGAAACAGAAATCCTCATATACGACCAACCATCTCGTCCACATGTACTCGGCTTTACTTTCCATGTTCCCTCATTTTGCGGCTTAAACAGCACTTCCACGAAGCCCGAATAGCTTTGTTTTGCCTTGTTTCCAAGACACTTCCAAGACTCATGCGATCGTTGGACGTTGAAAGGGGATTATTTGGTTCTAGAACACAATCGTAGACAAACGGCAAATTTCCGCCTTTTAGTGTGACGAACCCTTCATTACTCGCCGTATTTCTTCCTTCCTCATGCCTCCTAATGCATCTTCAATTCCATGGCACCAATAACCAGCCCTTCTCCTGTCACTATCACACTCCTTCGCGCCCGTAGAAGTCATAGGGGAATGCCAGCAAATCACACGTGCACCAAACCACCCATCGCATCTTATCGCGTTGAATCGCATCGCCAAGCCATATTGTTTCAACGTTCGCAAAACGCCTTCCCAATCAACGTCTCTCAGTTGCGAACTTCGTCAACGTTTTGCGGAACGTGAAACGCTTGACGTTTGGAGTGGCGTAGACAGGTGTGAGGCGCACCTTACGTACTAGTCTACCCACCAACAACCAAACACCTAGGTACGTCGTACATCAGTTCGGCCAGAGCGAGATTATCTCCAAATCCTCCACCTCTTAATTTCGGAGTCCTTAGTCAAGTTGTGGAGAATACCATTTACCGTGAGCCGAGGATAACAGAGATCGTCGGGCCCGAAATTTTAAGCTTTTATTTCTTCGGTTGAAGGAACGTTCGGTATCGGATTGAGGCACGGAGGTCCGATGTTCTGGTAATAGTTTACATTTTACCTTTGATAGTGGCGTGATGTATTCATACCGTGCATGATGGGCGGGACGACACGGCACGGCATTTGAAAAAGACATCGGTGTCCGATTATTTGTGGAAGATGGAGGCAAAGAAAAAGGAGTATTGTTTGACAAAGATGATTGTAGACGCGTTCATCGGCATTAACGTTCTGATTCCGTCTGCTTGGTCGAACGCTTTGTTTACGCTAGTAAGCTGGTGGTTAGACCACTCATCATGTGACGTGAACGATAGCTGCTTCCGAGGATGCAGCGACGAGTGCCGAGCCGAACTTAATCTGATTCTTGAGGTACGTGTACAAAGACAGCTCAGCTCGTTGCCAAGAAGAAAAGATGTTTTGGTAGGAAAACATCTTGAACAATCCAGCCTATCGTCATCGAGGAGGTAGAGAAATCGAAACACTAACATACGTATACCCTATTCCGGTTACGCGTCCCACCAACTTTCTTACAAAACATCGTCACCGATAAATATATACATCGAACAACCGATCATAAGTTTACTATTATTGTGTGTTAATTAGTCTAGGCCGACAGTAGGATCCTAGACAACCTTGGAATGCCTTTTCCGCATCGGAGAATTTCGAATCAGGCTACCACCGGTTCCATGTTAACAAGTGTTGTAGAGAACGCTGGCACAATGGTATACCTATAGCGGATAGTATCTCCGCGCATGAATGTGGAAGGATGTGTATTTATGCCGTTGTTTGCTGCGTCACCGCCACTCTCCGATGGGATTGAGGACGGTGTTGGTCAATCGACTGGAACGAAACGAGATATCCGATGGTTTGGGGGGTGTTTAGGGGCGGACATGATGATAGGGAGATTGTTTTTTTAAGAAGATGACGAGCTGCAAATACGTCTTTAACCCCCTGTTCTCATACAGTATGTAGAGTCTAAAGCATGCGCTAATTAACAATATAGAAAGAGTATTACCCTTTTCGACACACGGACCAAGAAAGCACCCTACCTGAGGGCTCTAGGACATAGAAGGCAGTTCAATTTACAATGTTCACTCGCTGCACCTTGTAAGCAAAATATAGCGAGCGATTTTGACCTCCAGCAGTATGCAGAAAGACAACCTAGCATGGATCGCAGTCGCACACCTCAATCTTACTGCTTCTGAAAACATCGATGGAAAGCACTGTGACTTTTAGAATATGAATCGCAGTTAGGTAGTGGTAAACATCACGTGTATGTGGGCTGGGTGTAAATGTTGATTTTCCTTTCTCAGGATCACTCCTTAATCTTATTTCTTATTCATTTTATTACCTATTTGTATGATACCCCGAATATTAGAGATTGGCAATCTGCCGCTAGAACTCCTATTTTCTTCCATGAAGTATCTATCGTGCGTTCCGACACTACAAGCCCGTATAGAAAGGCGGCGTGACGCTAGAGTAACCAGACAATTCAACGAACTAGTCGATAAGAACACTCTCTGCTGCTAATACTCGGGAGCTAGTCTGGATTGCAATTGGTGCATAGGCGAAAAAAAATCCTTCGTCCTACGTAACTAAATCCTCACTCTCCTTACTCGGTGATAGAGGATATTTAGCGACGATATTGAGTGCCTGATAACGTTCTCAACTAACGAATACGATGCACATTTGCAAGAAGAAGAGAGCTTTGACGGTTTTAGGAAGATGTCTGGCTCTGTTTAGGCATCAGGTCATTATACCTGATAATATAACGATGCTCGAGGATTATGACATGGTGGCTGAGAATTGTCGGAAAAACGAAAAGGCTTTGATGGATGCAGTAGAAATTAGAGTATAATAGTTGTAGGATAGGATCCAGCTATCAAGAAGGTGGTGATGAGGTTTGAGGCTAGGATCTTGCTGCGAAGAAGTCCAGTGTTCAGGCAAAAACCTCTAGAGATGAACGTAACGGTGAACCATGGAAGCTGGAAACTGTATTCTGTGGATTTAGAGCTAACCATGAAGGTATGAAATTACGAATGATAAGGACTCATTCAGAAGCAGGTACTAGGAACGTCTACCGGTTGACAACACACATGTTGAAAATTTTGTTCGTTTCGCATTCGAATTCAATCCAAGGTCAGTTATATCTCTGACAATTCCCGACAACGCCGAAGCGCCAAACTTATCGCAAGCTTGATACCAACTTAAAACGGTACAGCGTTGTACATCGCTACTGGGGAATATACGGTAAAGAAAGTTATTAAGCCATCGAGATACTAATAGGTTTATCCATCCACCCATCACCAGTTGCGCTCACTTCAACTCCATCCTCTCTTCTATCTCGCACGGAAATCCGCAGAGCAAGACTCTCTTCTACTTTTAGTTAGCAATCTCATACTCAAGACTGTGAATATAGAGCGACTTACCCTCCGATTCCTCACCCCACCAGCACAACCCCACTCCTCGCCATCAACCCAAGCCCCACTCTCACACCACCCCTTCCCCTCTTCCTGCGCATAATCGCTTTCCGTCCACTCGACCCCTCCATAAACAAATCCGATCGCGTCGGCAGCAGCGCTCAACCCGATGATCAGGGAACCGCCGCGCTCAAGACTAGCGACCTCAATGCTGGTGTTGGGGACAAGTTTTTTCGTAGCTATTAAACGCCTCCCTGTCCCTCTTTCCCTGCACATCAACGACCACCTCCCCATCCTTCATAATCTTGTTGATGATTGTTCACCGCGCTCGCACCGCTGTATCTGGTGCGCTTGAAATGTGCATGTTTCGCTTCCGCTCAGTCTTGCTTGCACTTGCTGTGCTATCCTTCCTGCTTCTGCTTGATGCGATGGAAGATTTGCTTGAGCTCCGATTCCTTCCACTGTTGCCGACGCTGGATCGAGAACTGGTGCTGGAGCTGCGGCTTCGGGGCCAGAAGCTTTTCCCGCTTCCCGGGTTGGAATGGTCAATGGTGGGATGACTGTGGATGTGGGAAGGAGAAGTTGCGCGGGATCGAGAAGTGGGGTTTGGTTTGCTTGGAGACACGCTGCGACTTGCTGGTCTGGAATCTGCGAGCCTTTCGAGGCTGGAGAGGGAGACCCGGTGCAGCGAGCTGCTGCGACTGCCACTAGATATGCTGATGCCAGAAGAAATAGAGCGCGAACGAGCAAGCGGGATGGAGTCCGGGACGCCACCTTCTTTGAAGCCTTCTTCGTTCTTGGGGACAATTCTCGCCTCGGCCCGTAAAGTGAAGATAATGGAATAAACAACGTAGGCTAGGAAACAAAAAGCGTAGAAATCTAACGTGAGGCCCATTGTGACAGTGGGACAGATATTGCCTTCTTTATCTAGATTGCGTCCTGCGCGGCGTATGATTTGTGATGGAGTAAGAAGTACCCGATAATATGGTGAAGGCGATGGAGTACCGGCTGAGCCGTACCAAGCGCTCACCGCGGTGACTGTGTCGGGGTTGTATATCACCGATGTATCCTTTTGGGGTCCGATTTCCAAAGCGTAAATGTTAGACTATGGCGTAGTTCATGGCTTCGCAAGATTGTAGTGTTCCGAATCGACTTTTCTTGACAGATCGGGTGAAGTACTTTCTTGGTGGGTGCTTGGAATCTCCTGCGGCGCGTATACTCGACGATCTCTTCCTTGTTGTAGAAATATACCACCAGGGCGAGCGAAAAGAAAAAAGGGCTGAAGTCGTTCAAACGAAGCGAAGAAAGTATGAATGTAAGAAACAGGAAGATAAAAGGCGTTCTAGCGAGTTTATGGGGTCTGTCTGGCAGTTGGTGGTTTCGGAGTCTGGAGTTGGTGGCGTTTCAAGTTCGAACGGGTGGTGTCAGACGCGTAGTTATCGGTTGGATCTCCGCGCACCCACAGGGCTGATGGCACTGGGGTATGAGGGCGGGGTAGTGAAAGAGTCGTGAGATGGATGTGTAGATGGGCAGTCCGTAGTCGGATATTGCGTCCTTTATCTTTTTGTGTGGATGTAGGTGTGGTGCTACGAGAGATGCATGGCGAGAGCTCTCCCTTGCATCGCATGCGCTCATGTGCCACGCCGCGATAAGGTACACTCATGCGACCAGTCCAGTCATGTCATGCTTACACATCATACGAATCTTCCGAGTTTGTCAAGAACACGAATAATGGGACGCGCTTTTTGGAAGTGATAGACGGGACGAGGAGAATTTACGTTAGGTAGCAAAATGAGTGGTGATAGTTGGGTTGGGAAGAAGGAAGGGAGCATGTGAATGGGCCTCTTTGGCATAATCAGCTTCGCCGCAATCCCCATGAGCTGCCGGCAGCACTCTTCCTAATGTTCGTTAAATCTTTTGTCAAAATCTCTTTACAGACGTTAGTAGAGGCGTTTTACGTATTTCAAGCGGAAGTGCACGCGTACAGTATATCATTTATGTTATATCCAAGTCAGTCTTTATTTAGAATATGGAGTCTTAACATGTGACCGTGCTGCCCTTCACGACCAAAATGCTTATATCTATAGCTATCTTGATATCGGAATACTTCCATCTTACAATAACAAGGCAGCAAACACCCCAATCAATCCAAGCACACTACTAACAGCCAGCTCATTCGCCGCACCATGGAAAGGAACAATACTCGGCGAAACAGCTCCACTAGGCAACACACCGCTGGGAGTGCTCGAAGACCCAGGAGCAGAGATCTGGCCACCGACAAGGCCACCAGTGGGGGCAGTGGAACCGGTGCTGTTCGTCTTGGCAGCAGCAAGTTTAAACGCATCGAGAGTGTTAGGACCGGATTTGGGAGGGTTGACGACTGCAACCATGCCGGCTGCGCAATGCGGACGGGGAGCGTTCTGAGGGCAGTAGAGCCAGATGGGCTTATCGTCTTCAACAGTTATGGTGAATGATTGGTTCTGTGTGTTGTTAGAGACAATTATATCAGTAGAAAAAGAGTAGAACTTACGGCACGGCCCTGGGGGGTAGCAATGAATCCGGAAAAAAGTCCACCATTGCTAGGCTTGCAAGGGGTATTGAAATCGGCCTGGGCGACGGAATGGTTTTTAGGGAAGAATTCGAAGACGATCTGCTCTCCGACCTTGGCATGAATAGTATCAGGCGTGAAAGTGAGTCCATTCTGACCGACGGCGATGGTCTGGATAGCCGGCTTGGAACTACCAGTGCCTGATGAAACTGGTACGAGCGTAGAAGTGGCATGTATTGAAGTCGCGACACGCAATGTAGGGGTAGCGTTGACGGTGGAATATGAATACTGGCCGAAAGCGAGAGGAAAGGTGGCGAGAGCACCAACAATGAAGAAAGTTGAAATCATCTTGAGTGAAGGTATTTTATGTATAGCAAGTATTTGGAAAGAATCGGGAAAAGCCAAGGCTGAGATATGAGGCTTTGCTGTAGATGAAGAATATGATGATCTGGATGTCTACATTTCGACGAGAAAATCTTGATACTTGTACCTTTTCTTGACCTTCTGCACGAGCCTTGGGTACATTAATGACTGTCGGCCATCACTAGCAGAGGTATTTCGGTATAGCGACATGTTTTTTGTTGCGCCTCACGGAACATCGACAGTCCGGCTCCTAAAGCGCAAAGGGTCAGCCACAGGTGTCCGAAAAGCAGACATACAAACTAGGAATGGGCGATGCGTCGGCATCCATTCGCTAGTAGAACTCCATATAGGTAGGGCGCAAACGGGTAGTGAGAAGCCGTTGTTAAAGATGACTGCGATAGCGCTTAGCAAATGTATCGGAGGGGGCTGAGCCTGCAGGCTTCTGTTTTGGTCGCGAAAGCCTATCATTGGCTGCGTACTGATCTTGAACCTGCATAGTTGAAACTTTAGGAGGAACCTGACCGCCATGTTAGTGCTACGTGGTTGCAAGTTGTGGTTCTGGAAGGGATAGGCTGATGAACTGGTTAGTTGGTGAATTGGCTAGGTCGAAAGCTGTATATAAATAGAGTCTCTGATCAAGCCATTAGAGCATCACCATCAACACTACATTTACTTTTTGATGACTGCATATGGAAGTCAGAGTCAACACAATGGGCGCATAACGAGGCCGTTGCTCACGCTTCGGGCTTTAGAAAGACGCCTCTGCCCGAGTTTTCATCGTCCACGCGACGGAGCTATGCCCTTCCTTAGCAAGAGGGCTAGGATGGAGAACATATCTTAAAATATGTGACAGTCAAGACTAAGTAAACTCCGGAGGGAAGCCCTGATACTGTGCTTTGAGCTTGGAAAGGCAATGAGGTGTTCCTGAAAGAGTCGATGAAGGCGGTAAGGCGCGCCTGTCTGTCCTTCATAGGCTGGGAAATGATCATTAGGGATGTCACTGCTTTCGGAGTGTAGCAACTTGGGGGACTTTCGGACCGTGTCTCCCGAAGGAAGGTGATGTGTTGTGGGAGTGATGAGGCCCGAGAAGTTGACGGGGGAAGATGGACGGGCTCGACTAAACGTTTCTCGGACTAGCGTGTTCATCTCAAAGCAACAGCGATCATCGATCTTCACTGAACCTCCTTCACCATCAACTCATCGTGCGCGCATAACAGCATTTGATCAATACATCCTATATACTCTGAGGATGTAACCAATACTTGTATTGTATGTCTATGCTTATTATACATTTCTCCTCTTCCAACCAATTATCATTCCCTCTCACCCAATCACCAACAGCACTTCATCACCAAACCCAACCCAACTTGTTCCTATACCTGTTCCACTCTCCACGATCAAGCTTCTGTCTCCCCGCAATCCAGCCCACCATGCTTACCCAACACAATCTCCCCCTCAAATAAACATGTTCGGTCATCCCGCATATGCTATAATACCCCTATATTAACGCCCCAGGATGCCTAAAGCTTGTTTATCATACCCGAATCAAGCACGGCAGTCAAAGAGCCGACATGAGAACACTATACACTCGGTACCATATGACTAGGGTCTCGTGTGCGCGGTTTTGTATAACGAGAACCCACTTAGGGTACGTCGGCCCGTGACGGCAATGTCGGTATACGACCTTTTAATGTCAGACTACTATCGTGTTTATCTGGGGAAGGCTTGTTGCCGACTCATGAGTGATGGATGGTGGCAAGGGCATTGAGTGATTTGTAGCATGCCTGGTTGTGTTGAGGCTTGGGCGGTTGGGTGGGTGAGAGGTGGTATATAAGGTGGACGTGCAAGCACATCCTATCTTGTTTTCGTCCGTGTCAAGATCTACCCAAGTCCAAGTTCACTATTTCCGCCAAGATGCTGTTCACCAGTGCCGCTACCGTCGTCGCCCTTCTCGCCGCCCAGGCCTCCGCCCACGGAGCGGTCACTTCGTACGTGATCGACGGTACCACGTACCCCGGGTACGAAGGCTTCGCGCCCGCGACCAGTCCCAAGACCATCCAGCGACAATGGCCCGACTACAATCCTACCATGACCGTCACCGACAAGAAGGTCATGTGCAACGGCGGCACCAAGGCCGACCTGAGCGCCAAAGTCAAGGCCGGAGGATCCATTAAGGCAATCTGGAAGCAGTGGACTCATGCCCAAGGCCCGGTTATGGTCTGGATGTACAAGTGTGCTGGAGACTTTGCTAGCTGTGATGGCTCGGGCAAGAAGTGGTTCAAGATCGACCAGAAGGGCATGACCGCGTAAGTCTCCTTGAACCTACTACATTCGAATCCTTCTAACACGAACCCATAGACCACCTCTCTCTGGCACCGCCTGGGGCACAAACGACGTCCTCAAGAACCTGTACTGGACCAGCACTGTGCCCGCCAGCCTCGCGCCGGGCAACTACCTTGTACGGCATGAGCTCCTCGCTCTACACCAAGCCAACACACCGCAATTCTACGCAGAGTGCGCCCAGGTCGAGGTCACTGGAAGCGGGACCGGGCAACCGTCTGGAGACTTCTTGGCCACGATACCCGGCTATGCGCCGCAGTCTGACCCTGGAATCACTGGTAAGTTGATCTTGAAGTATGATGTTATAGGTGTAACTAATCGGACGCAGTTGATACTTATGGTAGCAAGGCAGACACATACACATGCCCGGGTCCTAAGGTATGGACTGGTTGAATATGGGATGTGCTAGTGTGGGAATTGAAGAGTGCGGGGTTTAGTTAATGGTTAGGGTTTGGACTTCTACATGACTCAATTATGCATCAATATCAATATAGCATATCCGCATGATCCAAATGCCAGCAGCTGGACCTTGAAAGGGGAAAAGGACATGCATACTTGAGAAAGCTCTGCGTGCCTTCCACACTATTAGCAACTGTGTTTTTTCGCCTTGCGTTTCAACAAAAGCAATTGCATCATACGCACAATCACCGTTTTCATAATCCTATCCCTAACAATTGACCACAAGATTGCCCTGCTACGACTCTCAAAAGCCTCAACACGCCCCTCAGCGAATTCCACTGGACCGTGGCGCCAAACACGTCCTTTTGGATGCCCGGCTTCCGTCCCGCCTCTTTTTTCACCGCGCTCTACGCACACAGCTCCACGCTACAGTCGTTACACATCGGCTTCTTCACTCACGAACTGCACGATGTACCCGCTCCGGCGCCCGGCACGCGATGGCCGGAACCGCTGAACCTGGATATCGATGCGAGGGCCGCACATGGAGATAACGGGAGCGCTGTTGACGAGATGCTGAAAGGAGCAAGTGGGGAGGCAAGTAGGTTGGAGAGCTTGAGGTTCGAGTGGCCTAAGTGTGATCTCGGAGGGTGCGGGTTTGGGGGGATTGGCTGGGACTACGCGTTGCCTAAGCTGCACAAACTGAAAATCTCGAGCAATGAGTCCCCACACTCGATCGCGCAATGGTTCAGTAAAGAGGCTGCGCAGCCGATTCACGAGTTGGTAATTTCAGTTATCCCAAACTTTACGGGTATATTGAAGGATTTGGTGAATGTTGCCGGAGACAGGTTGGAGGCGCTGGAGAGTTTGGAGGTTGTGGAGAATGTGAGTGCCTGGAGACCAAAGAAAGCGCAGACCGATTCGGACCGCGACAGCGAGAGCGACGGGGAGGAGAAGACGGGACGGGTAAAGAGAAGGCTGTGGAGGAGACGAAGGCAGGCGCAAAGGAAGAGGAAGATCAAAACAGCCCAATCAACCTCCTCCAAACTATATTGCCACACCTCGTCGGCCTGAATTACGTAGCCAGACGCAATTACACGTGATCTAAAGGTAGGTAGCGTCAATAATGTTATCTTGTTCGCTCCAGAAGCCTGGATGAGCCGGTGTTTGATTAGCTGAGTGGGAGAGCAAAAGGTCGTGTGTACAAGCTGTTGAGGGTCAGACGGGTTTTACGTGGCCAGACGCAATTACACGTGATCTAAGGGTAGCGTCAAGGTTATCTTGTTCGCCCCAGATGCCTAGATAAGCCGGTGTTTAATCAGCTGAGTTGGAAGGCAAAAGGTCGTGTACAAGCTGTCGAGAGGGTCGGACGGCAAGGTTCGGGGCTTACGTAGCCAGACGCAATTACACGTGATCTAAAGGTGGTAGGTAGCGTCAATGTTATCTTGTTCGCCCCAGATGCCTAGATAAGCCGGTGTTTAATCAGCTGAGTTGGAAGGCAAAAGGTCGTGTACAAGCTGTCGAGAGGGTCGGACGGCAAGGTTCGGGGCTTACGTAGCCAGGCGGTAATTACACGTGATCTGCCAGCAAGGACAACAATGTTACCGCATAGTCTCTTGCAACTGGTCTCGACTAGGCCCAGAGAAGTTTAGGGTATAATCGTCTAGAGGCCTATCAGATAGCCAGGATTGAGCTATGTGGGGCGTTGCCGTTAACCTTAAGCCTTCGTACAGATGCTAAGGCATATGAAAACGCCCCACATAGCTCAATCCTAGCTATCTGATAGGCCTCTAGACGATTATACCCTAAACTTCTCTGGGCCTAGTCGAGACCAGTTGCAAGAGACTATGCGGTATCTCGTTCCCTCTGGATGATGAGCCGGTGTTTGATCAGCTGTTTCTGGAAAACAATGGCCTCGTCTCAACAGAAATAAAATTTGAAGGCGTCGCGGGCGTTTCTCGTCTCCATGGCAAAGGGCCGTGATCACCGGGGGCACAGACAGAGGCCACCGCTGATGAAACCATGCTAGCGCGGGGGGGAACCTGACGCAAAAGGAAGTGCCCCTCGCTGGAGAGGGGTCGTGGAGGGAAAAGTTAACAATTCATCAATAATGGTTGCTTGTACAACGGCGGCGCAGGTGGAAATACGGTCTTTCGGTGTGACGACTACCTCACTCACCGACGATGGCTTGCGCTGGGCCGTCCCGTGACAAGCGCCATGCCATGTCAGTGTAGGGATCAGGTCATTCTCGATCCTTGGGACGAGCGGGGCATGGCAACGGACAGGGCAAATTGCTCGCGACCGGGATGGAATATTATTGTATGAGGATTCCGTACGAGATTCCGGAAGGGGTTCTGGAAGAGTGCCCGTTTGGGGTGGTTTGGGGTGGTTTGGGATTTGGGATGTGGGATGTGGGAGTGGGTGGTGCGGCGCCGTGCCACCAGCGTCTCTGCGACGCAAGACATGTTCGCCGTCTCTGAAGCGGAATACAGTGCAGACGTCGACGACTCTCACCATGTGGGTCCCGGGGAAGCGCATCCGCTGCTACGGCGTGGCGCCGCTAGGAGATATGTATCCATTCTAACAGTGTGGCCAGCCCTGTCGCTTTTGTCGAAATTCAGGTGTGCGTCTGGCGTACCACCCACCCACACCCACCTACCCCTTTCCTGCCTGGCGAGCTTCCGAGGAGGGGGGGCCATCGTCATATCATATCACACCGGCATGTAGGTAATTTTGGCAATTTTGGCAATTTTGGTACGCGCTGTCGCATCCGCACCCGCACGTCTGAAGAGGCCGAGTCAGCGAGGCGGTGTGGCCATGCATCTCGCTGTCTACAAGAGGGAAGGTAGTGGGAAGCGCCCATACATACCGCTATTTCGACTGCTCAAGGACGGACATCTCTGCTCGAGCCAAATGGTTGGACACCGACCTGCCATGTTGCAGCTCTCTGGTCAGCTGGGCCTTGACAGCGGGCCGCAGGCTGCGCGCGCAAGGCTGGCCTGCAAACGGGCGACAGCACGGCGGGGGGAGGGGGTTGTCTGGGCAGCCATGATGATGATGATGATTCTATTCTGTGTAGGCACCCGACAGCTATCTGCGGCCATGGTGTGGTGTTGAGCGCGCGGCCGCCGTCTGGAGCTGGCGGCGGCGGCGGGGGGGGCAAGCAAGGTGGGATGAAAGCTCGACGCGCCACTATGACGGATCAGCAACCACCCCGCCGTCAACCACAAAACAACATGCGCGCGATGGTGGATATAGCGACTTCGCAACAATGGTATCGCGTTATCGCCGCATTGCAGCGCCTGGAGAACGACGCAACAGTACAGAGCCGCGCTCCCGCCGTGCATGCGTCGCCCGGTGATCAAAGCCGTTAGCCTCACTGTGAGCCCAGCCACTTAGTCAGTTTCTCGGAGTGCCCCTCGCCCCTCCCCTTTCTGCGCTCCTCTCGCCCATTGACACATTCGATCCCATCCCGACCGCACACAACATCCCCTCCCCCATCCTCCCTCCCCCCCCCCATCCCCCATCGACACCGCCGCCCGCAGAGCCACCGCTAGAGGCCCGTCCGTCCGCCCATTCATATATGCACAGTCAATCCACACAGCCCTTACCCACAAATGCTATTCGAACACCCGCGCAGCCTACCCTCGCCCGCACTTTAACCCTCACTGCGAAGCCCACCGGCGCCCGATAGCTCTCCCCCGAGGACCACCACCGCGCCGCCGCCGCCCACACACACCGCATGCCTGCCGCCGCTGCTGCCATGACACTCGCCGCTGCCTCGCCCGCGACGCGCAAGACAGGCGCCGCGCCCGAGAAGAAGGTGCGTCCCCCCAATGCTGTGTTTACCGTCCCGGCTGACCTGTCCCCCCCCCCAGTACAAGTGCCAGTTCTGCAATCGCGCATTCAGTCGCAGCGAACACCGCAGCCGTCACGAGCGATCGCGTGAGTGTCCCGATGTTTTTTTGTCGCGTCGCGGGGTGCTGTCCACATGCTAACCCAACTACCCCACGTAGACACCAAAGAACGCCCCTTCAAGTGCAACAAGTGCCGCAGCACCTTCGTCCGTCGCGACCTGCTGCTACGACACGACCGCACCGTCCACGCAAAAGGTAGGCGCCCGTCCGAAAAATAACAACACGCAGCCCAGCTGACTCTGCCAGATGGCGGCGCCCCGTTGACGTCGACGAAAGCCCGCAAGGCGCCCGAGCCCGCCGCAGCCGCCGGTCCGTCCAAGAACGACGTCGCAATGGACACGAAGCCGCTCGACCAGATGGACATTGACCCCGACGACATCCTCGACACCGAGCATGCCGCGATGCTGATGCAGGACTTTGGCCGGAAAGCCATGGCGAGCCAGGAGCCGCCCAATCTGGCCACCGACCCCGACCCCTCCACCGTCCCACAGCCCGCCCCCTCGATGGCGGACCACTCGCCCGTGCAGTACACGGCGCCGGGCCAGATGAGCCTGCCGCAGATGCCCTGGGATGCAATGTCGATGGTGCCCGAGTCGAAGCTGACCAACGGTTCGCACGACACCCACCCGGCCTTCAACAGCGCCAGCGCCCTCAGCTCGCACCCACACCAGCTACCGCCTCTGCCCATGGAGCGCCAGATGTCCGGCAGCGACGCTCTGGGGCCCACCTTCCGCTCCATGAACAGCTCTCTGCCCGGCGGTGTCGACATGGGCACGCCGGGCGCATTGTCGCCCTACCCGGGAATGCTAGGCCCTGTATCCCCCGTCGACTACCGACGGTCGCCGGGCCCTACCCAGGCGTTGATGATGACAAAGGCGCCGCAGGTCGAGTCCGAGGAGCAATGCGCGATGATCATGGAGAACGTCAAGCAGTCGGACAGCGAGAACGCTCTCCTAGACACCTTCCATCTGCCGCCTCTGAACACGGTGAACCGTCTGCTCAAGACGTACTTTGACTTGTTCCATCACCACCTGCCATTCCTGCATCCTGCGACGTTTCAGCCCACCAAGGTGCCAGCGCCTCTCCTCTCCGCCGTGCTCTCCATCGGTGCCCTGTACATCTTCGACCAAGACCAGGCGTACATGTTCCACATTGGCTCCAAGGTACTGGTGAACCAGTTTCTGCAGAACAAGGAGAACTTCAGCTCGCGAAAATGCCCTCTGTGGACTATGCAAAGCACTCTACTAAACATGATTTTTGCCAGCTGGAGCGGTGACCCCAAGGGTCTCGAATGGGCTTGCTCGATAAAGAGCTTGCTAGCCAACATGGTTGCCGGAAACCGTTACGAGCTCAAGCTTCGCTCGGAAGCTAGGGAAGGTGCCGCTCCCAGCCACGAGGAGTGGATCGTGGACGAGCAGTGCAGAAGAACCTACTATGCAGTCTACATCTTCTTCGGTCTGATGACTCTGACATACAACCACACCCCCGCCATGGGTTTCAACGAGTTCGATACCCTCGAACTGCCAGCGTCAGAATCTCTGTGGACCATGGAGGTGTCGGACGAAGAATCGTGGCGCGAGAGCCTTATCATATCAAACATTATCACTTTCCGACAAGCACACGACAACCTGTTCCAGGGTGATTCAGCTCGCTACAGTGCATTCGCGACCCGCGTTATGATCAACGCTCTATTCTTGGAAGTGTGGTACCACAAGCGAAGCCCTGAGGCTCTCCAAGACGTCGTAACTGAGTACAAGCTCAGGCTCGCTCTGGAGACGTGGGAAAAATCCCTCGAGCTTTGCGAGCCCGAGACTGTTGTTGTTCAGCTCAGCGCGCCCCACAAGGGGCATCCCCTCATCTTCAACGCTATGGCCATGTATCGGAACACGCGGACGCGCTTAGTCGTCGACCTCAAGTCTGTCCAGGAGGCCCTTCGTTATCACGACTCTTACGAGGTGGCAGCCGCTATGACAAATGCCCGGGACAAGGTCCAACGCTCCCAGGAAATGATCAAGGTCATTCAGGAATGCTACGACTGTATCGAAGTCGCAGCCTCGCAAGGCATTCGCTGGGTTGCGCGCACTTCGGCAACGAACTGGAGCATTGAGCATCCGTTGACTGGGATGGACCTGATGGTCATTTTAACCCTCTGGCTCTATCGCCTGGAGCACGATGAAGAGCCTGCGACCGAGGAAGAGCTCGCAATGTACAACAAGCTGCGAAGCCTGTTCGATGATGACTCTGTCGATGTATACGGCGCCAAGTTGAGCTCCACCGTGGCCCGCCTCTGGGGAAGCATGATTGACGAGGTCGTGGTCTGGGGGTATGTATAGCATCCCTCCTTCTTGTGAACTACACTAACGATTTCCAGTATCACCAAGTTGATGGGTGAAGCCTTCAAGCTACATTCCCAGGCTCTCGTCGGTTACGAGGACGCCATGTCCGAACGATCCGGGTCCGCCACGCCTTCCATGGCCGCTGGCGGCGTCCAGGTTCTCGAAATGCAGATGGCGTACTAGACGCATTTTGCGTACACACGTCTAGACACTTGATGGCAGTGTACCTAGACTTCTGCCAAGTCGCTGAAACGCTTTCCTCTCTGATGACTCACGATGTTTCATTCTTGTCTCCACTTCTCTAGATTGGGTTTCCATCTCTTCGGCATGGAAGGGAGCAAGCATGTCATGGAGTTCGGTGAGTTCCTAATGTTCGCATACGGGTGTTTGCGGCTGTCTCGTTTTCTTTATTTTATTTCATCCTTACCTTTCCAATTGGCGGTAATACTGGCGCATACTGGGGGCGGGTAGGTCAGGTCGATTCTATACACGTTCGGGCTCGGGTCACTTGTATGGGGCAATGTGGAGGCCACAGCCATCTTAATACCTTTCCTACTCTCTCTCACTCTCATCATACCCTCTGATATTTTTTTGTTCGCTGGATTCGGATTGGCCGGATCGGATTGGGATTTTGTTGGTGGCTGGCCCCATATGCGTGTTTACATCTCCCTGGCCCTGTGGCAGATTTGCCGAGAGCGAGTCTGGTCGCACCTTCTACCTAATTTGTTCTCACTTGTTTCCTTTTCTTTCCTCTCGGTCTATTTGGTCTCTCATCTCTCAGTCTCCCGTCAGTTTGTTTCCTTGCTGCATATACCACTATTGCCTGATGTTTTTTGTCCTTTTGCAGAAGGGAGATGATGGGATGTATTGGGATGAGGTGGTGGGTGGATGATATTTTGATGGAGATGAGAGACGAGGCAGGTGTATCGTGGCGCGCCCTTTTGGTCTAGTATAATCCTGTATAAATAGGTTTTTTGACATGGGGTAACTGTCCAGTGACATGCTTGTGTTGCGATAGATGATAAATGCAGCTGTAATGGTTCACACTTTAGACGTACGTGACACGTCTCTGAGAGGCTGAACATGCACGCATGGTGTTGTTTGGCCGACGGTCTGCCAAGATTCCACAACGCCAAGGCGCTAATGCTGCACCTAGCGAAATTTCCAAAGCGAAAAAGTTGAGCTCCCCGAGGACGACGACGGCAACTGCAAGCTTCACCGTCGGCCAGGAAATCCCGCGACAAGCACATTTCTACTCCCAGCGCTAGCTTTCATCTCTACGTTGTTATTGGCGTCGCATTTGCCTGTTGCGCACCCATTCTAGCAGAAAATCGACACCTCCACCGACAGACTCCACCATGGGCAAAGACTCGGCAGACAAGAAGCACAAGAAGGAGAAGAAGGAGAAGCGCGCCTCGGAGGTTGACGGCGTGAAGAAGAGCAAGAAGGAGAAGAAGAGCAAGGCCAATGGCGACGTCGATGTCACCATGACGGATGCGCTGGAGGCGGAGCTCGTGAAGGAGCCCGAGACGAGCTCGGTCAAGGTCGTGAACGGTGCCGATGTCAAGGGCGCCATTGTGCCGTTTGCGGAGCCTATGGTTGATGGCGAGAAAGAGGTCAAGAAGGTGTTGAGGGGGGTTAAGAAGTGTGAGTTCTTCCGTCGAGTGTGATTTCAATCGACAACATACTAATGTGCAATATAGCGGCGAAGCACAAAACCCTCCGTCGCGGTGTAAAAGAAGTAGTGAAATACCTACGCAAGTCTTCGCCGTCCGACTCCTCCATCGCCAACCCCTCCGCCATTGTCATCATTGCCGCCGACATCTCCCCCATGGATGTCATCTCCCATATCCCCGTGCTCTGCGAAGACCACAACATCCCCTACGTCTTTGTCAGGAGCAGGGTCGAACTGGGCGAGGCAAGCGCAACTAAGCGACCGACCAGTGTCACGCTGGTGGCCAAGGAGCGGAATAAGAAGGGCAAGGATATGAATGCCGAGGAAAAGGCAGAGTGGGAGGAGACGTGGGAGAGTTTGAGGGCCGTGGTGACCAAGGCGGGAAAGACGGTTAAGAAGTAGGGGAAGTGGTGAGAGAGTGACGAAGATGGGCGTTTATGGCGTTGTCTCATCGGCTCCATGGCTGTGTTCCTTCAGCATGATCCCGTGTTTCTCAGATCTAGTGTATCGGCTTCGAAACGATGGATGGATGGAAGGTAGCTTGCTTCTATAGCAGCTGCCATACCTCAAGAAAAAGTACTCAATCATCAAATCATCAATTACAACAATGAAAACTGCCCCCTTTCATACTGACTCCCCAGTAACCTCGTTCCTCTCAAACCCGAAATTCCAGATTCCATCCGGCATCGTATCGCCAAACCCGCCATCGCGAACCACACCGTGGGAGCTCGTCGTCCCCACATGCTGGAGTACCACAGGTGTAACCGCCCATCTGCCCAGCCACAGTCCCTGACTCTCTGCGTCGCGTGCAAACTCCTCAATGAAACTGTCAACGGGCGTCTCGCTCCATTTGTGTTCGCGAAAATAGGGGAGGAGATGGTCTTGAACGGTGGAGCGAGGAAACACGAGGCCTTGGCCACAGCAGCCGTGGGAGGGCATTAGGGAGACTCCGTGAGCGGGGGATTGTAGGCAGGGTGCACCAGCGAGAAAGTATAAGGCGATTAGAAGTGGGGTTGTGAGGAGGGGAAAGAGGAGGGTGGCAGGCGAGGGGTTACGGATGGGGACGGAGAGGTAATTATTAAGGAGGCGACGGAGGGGGCAAAGTAGGAGGTAGGTTAGGAAGGTTGTCAGGGCTGTGAGGAGTGTAGAGATGCCAATGTACTTGGGCCAGGATTCAGAGTTCCAGCCTAGGAGGCCTTCATAGTAGAAGAGGCGGAGGTAGAGAACTGAAAATGTGGTTGTTAGTAGAGTGAAATAGAGTGGAAAAACTTCTGTTGATGTTGGATGCTTCAAGCGTATACGACAATGACTCCGTTTCCCCGAAAAATAACTCAAAAAGAAACAAGCAGAAGAGAAAGAACTCACATTCATCCATCCCCATCCCCCGAGTCTTCTTATCGACCTCCTGCAACGCCCCTCTAACCTTGTCCAACCACCCCTCCCTAAAAACGACGTCATCCTCCAACATCATTACCCACTCCGCCCCCGTCCTCACACACTCCTCTAACGTAATCGCGTAATCGAATTTACTCTTCACTGCATGAATCCCATTTTCTTCCATCATTTGTGCGACCGCGATTCTGCTACCATCATCCGAGGGCAAGTCGTAAGAGAGTACCGTATCGGCCATGGCTTCGAGCCAGGGAGTTCCGTGATCTTCGTGCTCGCTTTGATTCGTGTGGGCGAGGAGGACGACGAAATGCAGAGTACTACGTTGGGAAGACGTGAGCGTGTCTTGCATGCTGCCAAGGGTAGTTTTGAGGTAGGATATCCCGGGGCGGGTTACTGAGGGGACTCCTATGCATATTTCGGGTGGCGGAGAAGACATCTTGTATGCGATTTGATGGTGTGTACTTGGATCAACATTTCGGAGCGAACTTCCTAAGCCCGCCGCGTATCTTGTGGCTTGTTGAATGCGGTGTGTTGAGTAAGGCGCTTGGTGTGCGCGGCGAGGCTGGTAGAAATAGGACGTTGGGTCTGCGTAGCATTTTTCGCGGAAATGGAGGGTCAAGGATGT
Source organism: Massarina eburnea CBS 473.64 (assembly GCA_010093635.1). Lineage (NCBI taxonomy): Eukaryota > Fungi > Ascomycota > Dothideomycetes > Pleosporales > Massarinaceae > Massarina > Massarina eburnea. The sequence goes on along the minus strand of MU006799.1, from coordinate 86,163 downwards.
GTACTGGGGAGTTTAATCGTTGGTGTCGTCTTCTATCACTGAGGGTTTTGGTAGGGAGCTCCAGTTGGAAGAGGTATATGTGAATAACTTACAAGAAAAGCAAATCCTACAAGTAGGCTTATAAGATAGGTCATACTCCCACTTCTACTTTTGAACATATTTGCATGTATATATTCCCTTTTTCTTGGCCGGTGCGTATACAAAGATGATAATCGCCGTGGCAACGTGAGACGAAAGACAACTCTAGAGTATATTCGTGATATACTTGAAGAAGAGTTTTCACCCGTACGGAAACTATAGTTAGGGTGTTGTTAGGGTGCAGTTAAGGCCTACTTACGGTAAGGTTGGATACGTAGTTCCTAATCCACCAAAATATGTATGTCACCGTCAGTCATCAGCACCGCCCCGAGAAGATCAATCGGCAACGTGCATGATACGTCCGTTTCGCGATAACAGAAGGTGTCGGGGTCCGGTCAACATTCGCTTCTGGTAAGTTTATGTACATCCCAAAGCTATTGGTTTCGAAGTTCTGGGTCACTTGGTCAGAGTTGAGTCGAGAAAGGAACACCTCAATCTATCTACCAATGAATTCTTTCAAAACATGGAGATTTGCATGGATTTGGTAATCTTGCTGATCTGATTGCGAAAGCAATTACGCTTCACATGACATCAGCGGGAACGTTCGTTTAGGCGCCTCCCACAGCAACCAAACAACAACCCACACATACCCCACCAATCTCTCACAAACATTCAACAGCCCATTATTGCCCAGTAATCTCCTAACGCTCCTCCTCAGCGTAGCATGCCAGACACTCTGCACTACATGCTCCAGAATAAAAGCCACAGGCTGCATCGTCCAATACGCCATAGTCCGCCCCCAAGCGCACCGATTCCCAAACTTCGCCGAAATCAACGAATGCATAACAGCACTAAGACCAAATACCAGGAACGCGTTGACATACCGTGCCAACTGCGAGTTTTGCCTGATCCCCAACGCGCGCGAGATGATAGAAGCGTGGCTACTGAACGACCGGTAAATAACGCGGTGCCAGAACATGTTCCAAAACCTGCGAATCGACCACACCTGCGATATAACACCGAAAAACGGCGGCCACTCCCAACTCTCGTCCAACCCAATAATGATAAACACCACCGCGCAGCAGTCATGGTACAGACTTAGCAGGAAGTAGTCGCCGACGATAGCGTCGAATGCCTCTCTAGCCCGGATCTGAATCTCGCGGAACGTTACAGATGTGGCAGGTGGTTTGTTGCCGACGTAGGACCAGAAAAGACGGCGCAGTATCCCTTCTTTCTCGCGCGTGTAGTCGGAGGGAAACGTCTGTGACAAGTGGTCTTCGGTCATGAATTCATAGTATGCGGCCAGCAGCACGAAGTTGATTGCGATGTAGATGAGCCGAATACCGACGCCGGTCCAACGGCCTTTGGTAGTGAGATTGTGCCGAGTGCGCGGCTTGTCTTCTTCCTTCTTGTTCGAGATGGTTACGGATTCGGTGTTTGTGGGCTTGGGCGCTTCCCACGTGTACTTGATGCCGGGCCACAGAAATGGGTTCTCCCATGGTGTGCCCACGCCGCGGATATTGAACAGATTCTTCCATCCCCTATACCATGGATTCCAGTCTGCGCGGGCATCTTTGTGGTCCAGGTGGTTCGGTACGTCTTTTCGGCCGTCATTCTGGTACGCCATGGACAAGATGTGTGATGAGCCGATTAGGATGTACCGGGTATAGATTTCGTTGAAAGTGTCATCTGGGGAGAGGTTGTTGGAGGTCTTCCAAGCGCCGTAGGCGGCGGCGAAGAGTATTGACATGCCGGTCCAACGGTTGATGGATGTGGGAAAGGACACGATGAGGAGGCATGTGAAGCAGAAGATTAGGGACCATAGGATGGGTTGCGCGCCGACGGAGAGTGTCCATTCTACTGGCTCCAAGTCTGACATGTTGGAAATTATTCCGTTCTAGCGCCCGTACCTACTGAGTATACAACTTAATGAAGGCTGGACAATGCTGCGCGAAAGTGTAAAACACTTCGACAGCAAGATGAAGAATCGCAACGACTTAATAGCATGCCCGGCGTCCATCATCCAATCCCATCAAGAAACGATGTAAAGTGAAGGGGTCGGAGACTTCGGATTTCTATTCATAGAGGCTGAGCCAAAATCTCCGGCATCCTAACCTTATCTGGGTAGCGCATGTTATGGAGAGCCAGAACGACGGACATTCAACAACCAACGAAGAAGGCGACAAAACGAACGGAAAAGGTTTGTCCAGCTAACGTGAGAACATGCGGCGTCCGCTGTAATCCATATTTCCTTACACATGCTGATGTTTGGATAGACCTTCATTCTAGGTACTCCGGGTATCAATGCGCGAAAAAGATCAATAGCGAAAGGAGAGCTAGCGTAGGTATGCGATGTAAGCGTACAATCCAGGTACATATTCCAACTAGGGCACGTGAGTGGATACGGTATTGTAGATTTTCCATCATAGATCAACACTATATCAACACCTACATACATAGAGGGCTACCCATTTTGAGCATGGTGTAAATGTCCTTCGCCAAAACGTGGTATACACGTGACCCCTCAAAAGAAAATCAACCGACATACACTTCCCCACTAAATATAGTCCGGCGAGGTACTTTTCCCAGTCAAGCTACTAATCTATCTTTTCTCCAAGATGCACAAACAACAAACACCATGCAACGCGTTCAAAAAGCCCGGAAAACACCAATGTCCTGAAGAAGCGGTAGATTTCCCGATCGAGCAGCATCTCGCCGCAGTTGAATAGAGCCTGAATTACAAAGTAGGACTAGTAGAAGGTATATGAGATGTCGTGGAACGCACCCAAGTTCGATATTCCAGCAATACCATCATTCATTCACTTCATTCACTTCATCGATGCTGTAATCAGTGCGCTTGTTCACTGTCCTTGAACTGGAGTAATTATATGGTATTGGAAACAAGTGAGCTCTTTTAGCATCACTTCATACGAATCTGACTCCATGCGTGGACTAGTTCTCTCATGCTGATGCTTGGACGCTGAATTGTATGCTATTATTTCTCTACTGATTATCTATATCCACCTGATTTTCCATTAATTCTTACAGAACATCAGTATGTCTCTCAATTAGTGAAGAAAGCGTAAAGGGGGTATTATGCAACAAAACTCCATCAAGTCCCTGTCGTTCACACCTTGAAATCAGTTGTCCCAAAAGTCCTACTCTTCAAAGTATCCAAAACGTTCCTCTCTGCCAAACCATTTCATTCAAACCACCGTCTTCACCATATCCCTGATTCATAAACATATCTCCTCTCCTACTCTTTAGACCATCCTCGCTCCAACAAAACCCGCCAAAACCCCCACACCAAGCCCCAAGACCCCAGGACCCCTCGTCTCTGCCGCCCCCTTCACGATCGTCTTCGTAACCCCAACCTGCCCTGTGATTGTCCCCATTCCAATAGCGCCACTCCCCGGTGCTGGCAATGCACTATCGCCTTTTAACTTAAACGTCAAAGTGATGGTCCTCGGTGCCCAAGTCGTCGACCCCTTGATCATGGTTGGTAACCATTGCACCGTCACTGATACCGACTGTGAGGGGTTGGCACCTGGAACAGCAGCGGCCGGGACGGTTGTTGTCGGAGCAGCTGGAGCGACTGGTGGTATAGGGTTTGCAATTGGCGCAATGGGGGCTACGGCTGGAGGGACGACTGGAGCTGGATTTGGATTTGCGACGGGAGCTATGGGAGCTACGGCCACAGCAGCCGGGTCTACTTTGGGAACTGCTGGATTTGCTGCGGGTGGGACTGGGACGGGAGCGACGGGGGCCGCTGCGGGGGCTTGTCGCATTCTATGGCCTTTGTGTTAGTTTGACGATCCACTTCACAGATGCATAAACACCCTCCAACTCATGCAGAATCGGCTGGCTTACTCTAGTTTATCAAATGCTGTCAAATCTCTTGCGTATGTCGGCTTGGGGGCATGGGACCACGGTATTGACCCAGGCGTCGCAGCCGGGGATAACGAAGAAGACTCGGTGAAGCGTAACAAGTCGGCAAATTTAATTGCAGACGTGAAGGCTGGCGATGATAGCGCGAGCGCAGCAACTATGTGGAGACGCATTATGGGCCGGAAATGCTGTTTGGTGTGTGTTGGAAGGTGCTGGCCAAGTGGTAGTCGATCTAAACACTCGATTTCAGGAGGCGGTTTGCAATTTTCTTTTACCAGGAACCGTTCTCAACAATGTCGTGTAACCGGGTAAACGGTGCTTTGATTGGATTCCGCCGAAATTTGCAGGGTAGTTTTCGAGGACAAGCTGTGCCGTACGTACAAATCGGACTGTCGAGGTACTCAACGTCCTCCCCCTTAATAAAAGAGAGCAGTGAAAGAGCGTGATACCAAAACGGCGTTGTTCAAAAAGGCTAGTAAAGGAGTGTGTATGTGTGGTGAATGTTGGTGTTCCAGATATTGTACGATTGGAAAGGTAAACAAAGCGGTGGCGATGGTGGTTGCTTGTTGATACGACACAGCATGGAATGAAGGGAATGACGATGATGAGTAAGGAAACCATGGTCCCAGACACATTCCTCGTCTCTTTTTTTCTTATAGACGATAACTGTAAGAACCATACCTTGTAGCACTCCCACTAGCCTTGCTTCTCAACCAGAATCCAGGAACCAAGGAAGATGCACCAGCTCTCCCTCCTCTCCCTTTTCACAGCGAAGACTGGCACTCCTTTCATCGCGATGCTCTATCCACGATGCTTTAGATGAGATTCGAGATGCGATACCTTGAGATGAGATTCAAGAAGTGAGGTTCAAAGATGGTGAGATTGGCAACTCTGTTCAGCGGGGCCGCCGGGTCCGAGCAGCGCGGTAGCCTGTCACACACGTGGTCCCTCCGGCCTTCTCTGTTCTTGCATCGATTATCCCTCCACCATTATCCTCTACATAACCTAAATAATGATATAAAATAACCCATCATAACATTGCGCACCTAAATTTAGATGAGCTACTAACTCGCCGCACCTAAAAAAAAAAGGAAAGAAGAAAAAATAAACCATGCTCTGTGCCCACTCCACTCCACCCAAAGAACACGAGACATTCACTAATTTCCCTCGTTTACAAACGACTATCGACAATCTACAACTCAGGGCCCCAATCGATAGTGTTACCTTCTCGATCTAGCTTCAGCCTCAGAATCTTAGATAATCAATTATACGATAACACCATTGTTCGGTTGACACCTTTTAATGTAACATCGTGCCATCTAAACCCTCCCCGAGTCCGTACCTGGGTACCTGGGTACCTGGGTACATGTCAAATCATACAGCATGCAATGCACAAGGTCAAGACATATTTTTACTTCTCATCCAATTCCGATTCAATGCGACCCACGCAACGTGAGGCGGGGAAAAGCTAACTAGCCAACATCAACACCATCACAGTCTCCACTAACCGCCGCAATATCCAACTCCCCTCAACTCAACTCCACATCGCATCGCGGCTATGGAAGCATGCTACATGAGCAGAGGCCCAACCAGGCCGATACAGCTCTATCCGCGATATGAAGAACAAAGTGGTATCAAGAAAAAAGCCAACAGCCCAAACGCACAGGCAGTCGTGAAAATGCGCCTCTCGCCTAGCGCAGCCCTAAAAGCGATCCAAAGACCATTGGTATCTGCAAGAAGTGAAGTGAAAACAAAAGCTGCTAGACAGCGAGAGAAGAGAAAAAACAAAGCAAGCCATGAGCGCCAAATGCGGTCTCAATACAAGCAACGCAGAACGGTGTGTACAAGAAGCCGCGGCAAGAAACAGCGCCTAAGTGCAATCATGGAAGGCAAAGCTAGTCCAGCAGGGGAAGGCCAAAATGAAGCATGTCAAGTCAAAGTCAAGGTTTTTTAAAAAAGAAAACGCCGTATGCCCTCGTGAATGCGCTCGTGTGCGATATCGCTCGGTGTGATGTTCAAAGCCAAAAAGGAAACTGGACATAAATGTCTATGCCGTGTCGCGCTAATTTGCTGATTAAGGTGGATTAAAAAGTATTACTAGTGGTCCGAAGGAGGGCTTATAATAAAGCCCAGCTGAAGAAGGCAACGAAAATGGACATGTATATCGTTGATGACGTGGCGAAGAGGTTTGAAGCACCGCTGGTGAGCTTGTACGTCTGCTGATCAGGCGTCTTCCCTGCGCCATCCTGCGAGATAAAGTACGTCTTGGCGTCAGCACCGTTGGGTGCCTTGGTCTGGTCCGGGATTTGGCAGACCTTGGCCGGGTCAAAGGTAGGGCACCGCTTCTTGTAGGCGTCTGAGCGGGCGGTGTCAGACGAGTTGAAGTACGCCTTGGCGTAGGAGACGGTCATGGCAGTGTCTGAACTGGGCGGGCCAGCAGACCATTTCGGGTTGCCGGTACTCCAGTGGTTCATGAACATGTAGCCACCATCCTCGGGCACATTGTCCGTCGTAGTGTACACAGCCTGGCCATCAATGTAGAAAGTGACGCTTCCGGGCATCCAGTCATAGCGGTACTCGTGGAAAGATTGATCAGGCCTGAAATCGAGATGTTGCACGTGCAACGTGTTTGTCCCTTCGGCAGTGCGGTCCGCGGCGGACTGCGGCGACTGCAGCACCAGGTTGATGGCGCCCTGGGAGTTGTTGAAGTCCTTGGTGAGCAACTCCATGTCGATCTCGACCGAATTCTTGAGGAACTGCACTCTCGTCAGCGGGTCGTGTCAGATGTCACCTCCGCGATCGGCAGTTTCATACCCAGTACCAAGCCCCACAGGTTCCGCCAGATCCCGTCTTCATACCTGCGCGAAAACTGCCATACAGCATGTCTTTGCGCACGCTTGCCAACTCAGCGCCCGGCACATAGCCATCAGAGTGGTCGCCGCGCACCCACAACTTCAGACCCGCATCGCCGCCCTTTTCGCTGTCGCCTGACCAACTTTGCGCGTCTTTGAGCGGGTTGAACTCCACGTTGGCGACCTCGTTGGTCTTGCCGTACGGTGCGAGGGTCTGCTCCTTGGTCTGGTTGTACTCCTGCGGCCGCCATCCGTACTCTGTGACGTTGTCGCCATTGGTGTGCAGAAAGTCGTTTTCCTGGAGGTCGTAGAAGAGCAAATGGTCGGCGTCGGACGTCTTGTTGACCGAGTATCCGCACTCACAGTCTGCGCTGGCTGTTTGGGACTCGATGTTAGCAGCAAGTCGCGAGGGAGCAGCGTCTGCACTACGGTAAGCGGAGAGTCAGTTACGCACCCAAGCGAGACATGGCCAATATCAACCAGGGCATGGCGCCCATGGTGTCGCGAACCGTCCACATGGTGAGTATTATGGTGAATATTAAAAGCGAGTGACTGAGGCGAGGCTGCGGGCAAGAACGGGCTAAGCAACGACTTCGAGGAAGGGAGCGGGCGTAGGGAGGGACCCGTGTCTAAGTAAGTAATGGTGTACTCGGCGTTGGCGGAGTGTCAGAAGGGCAGGTCGACTAGGTAGTAGGGAACCAAGGCTGCGGCACCGCACCGGACGCAACGGCACAGGCAGAACAGAACGGTCCCAAGAGCGTAATGTGGGACGTCCACCTGCGCTCGGGCCCTGGGGGGATGGATCAATGCTGATCGAGGGCTGGTTAAAGACGGAGGTTTGACTGGTGGGATTTGCCGAAATAAGGTCCTGGGACAGGTACGGGCGGGCAGACGGACAGACGGGCAGGCTGGGACAGGCCGGGACAGGCTTGTTTGCGCTGCACCTGTCAGAGAGCGAGAGAGAGAGAGAGCTGATAATAGAGCGGATGATGGAGCTGATAAGAGAAGTGCGACCGACCATGGTCTTTCATTCCCGCGCCGCCACCAGCCAGGCCAACGGGCGTGCCACCGTCTTCTCTTCATGCAGCTTCTGCAGCTTCTCAGTGTTTGGCGCAAATTCTCCTTGAACATGCAGCCCTTCCCTTTAGGCTTTCCCCTCATCCATGCAAGGAACAGCCCTTGCCGAGCGTCTTTAGCGAACCCCAGCATTCTTCAACTGTCATGTTTGAGATTAGGTAGTCTATCGTCCCGTCATCAGGCATCACACGACGAGAGTCGCTAGACATTATTTGCGAATAATCGCCTTGTATTGCAATAATTGCGATAGATATTGTTCGTGTTTGTTGTGTTTGCTGTGTTTGCTGTGTTGGATGTCTTGCCGGGAGTTGTGGCGTGCATGTTGTTGGAAGGCGCGACTCATCCCATGTATTGTTTTCCTACTTCCTCGCCGCTCCTCGCCCCTTCCCCATCCGTGGCGAGCAGCCCATCGAATAAACAATGACATCTGTGTATACCAAGCACCGTGACCGTCGCCCTCTTTTTTTTTTTACCTACCTTCTCTATCCGACTCTGATTTACCGCACAAGACCTTGGGACCTGAGGTTGGGTTCCTTCGCGCCCATCCATTCGCCTCGCCAAAGTGAAACCCACTCTCCGACGCGCTCTTTACCCAACAAACTGTGCCCCCTCCACCATCCTCGCCACGATGCAACGCTTTCAATGATACAACAATCTACAAATACTCCGCCATCGCCACATGGTCAGATCCCTCGACAGAACTACCTAACGTTGAGACAAAAGAGGGCGGGATCCCTTTCCTACGCCGCACCCAAAAAGCGCCACCTTCCTTTCAACACGATCACGACTCATCAGCACCACCACCGCACCGCAATCCTTAGCTCCTTACCAATAATCCCTACCCATATCCCAACACTCATTTTTCCCAAGTCCCTACACATTTCCCTTCACTGGCCAATCACCGGTTCCCTTTCGAGGAGCCGAGGCACCCCTAGTCCCGAACAGGGAATTCGTAATATTAACATCGTTATGCGCTTACTGGAACGGTAACGGGAGAATGGCGATCAAAGGATTAATACAATCCATGCCCATACTACAATCCTGCCTGGAGCTAATTTCTGATGTTATCGTAATTTCTTACCTCATGGGAATCGAGATGAATGGGCTGCAACCGTAACATGCGATGGGCCGGCTCGGGTAAAGGTATCATCGTGAGAGGATTTGCATGAGAAATGAAGGATAATATTGGCAGCTTAGAAGATATCGCGTTCTAGTAAGGTACAATGACAAATCAAATGCTCGGCCGTGACTATGCATGAGGAAACAAATAAACAAACAAATAAACAGACAGACAAGCAAACAGACAAGCAAACAAGCAAGCAAGCAAGAAAAATAAATTCAAAACGTCAAAAGTGGGGTATGCGCCGTCCTTCGAAGAAATACATGATAACAGCAGTACTAGTATAGTGATAATAAGGTTATAATAGGGTATGATAGGGTATGACTGCTCTTTGCCCGCTCGCCTACTTGCCAAACATAGACAAGATCAAGGCGCGCTACCTAAGAAGTCCATAGTCCATAGCCAAAAAGATCCAATCCAATAGGTCCGATACCCAAAAGACAAGAACGCCAGACCTGCCTGCGAAGATATCCGAAACATGGCCAGGGTAAATAGTGGGTGTGGTGCGGTGTGGCGTGGCGGGTGCCATGCAAGAAGGGGTATCGGGGTCGTAAGATGTAGTCACAGTCCGCACTCGCACTCGCACTCGCACCATGTCGAAACACTCCAACTCGTCTGGTCTCGTCTTGTCCGTCTTCATTATACCGCTCCAAATCGCTCACAAGAATCCAGACTCGGAAAGCAGTCTACGTTTAGCATCAGCAAAACATTCCGTTGTTTCACTCGCATCCCCCTTCTCGTGAACTCTCCATCCCCCCCCAAGAGATCACATGAAATGTTGTACTAACCTAGCAATCTTCTCGTCTTCCCTCTCTCTTGGCTCGATTTGTAGACTCGTCTCGTACATCTCGTGCACGTCACCGGCGGACTGCATGTTCGTGAGGATGTAGTCCTGCAGTTCGGGAACCGGTTGCAGTGGGTAGGGCACGTTTTGATATTGCTGGATGTCGCGTATCACTTCGGCAGTCTTTGCGCGCTTGGCGAAGTTTATGAGATTAGTCTTCTTAATGAGGGAGGGGATGCCGTCTTCAATAAAGGTCAAGTCGGTCAGATAGACACCTGTGCGTTTGTTAGTCGCATCATCGGGAGGAAAGAGGGTCCTTCTTACCAAAAAAGGGGATGCAAGGTGGGTTTGCCTTGTGCAGCGTGTCGCGATAATCTGCAAAGTTCTTGGTGCTGCCCATGAGCTTCCGCATATTTTCCAAGGTAGTCATGGACCGTGCGTTCACAGCACTCCATGTTCGGTTCAGACGATGGATAGGTGCAGTGCCCAGAGCCGAGATGATGGAGGTCAGGGTCGAGAAGTTGTTGAGCAACCGGCATTTATCGGCAACGTTGACGAAGTGTTTGATGACAATGACTCGTCGCCTGACGTCTTGTTGTGTCAAAATCATTTGCGCCACCCAGTTGGTCAACTGATTGGAGTGCAGAATCAGTGCCTTGACGTTCGAAGCTGGGTCAGGGTCACCGGGCGCGAGTTTCTTCTGCCACGTCTTGTTAAGACATTCCGTGGGTCTGATCTTGCCGTAGAGACGTGATTCGATGATGGTGAGTTGACGAGCAAATTCAGTAGGGTCGATATCGAGGAACTTGAGCTTCTTCATGTGCTTTGGCAGGATGGGCTGAGGCGTGTTGGAGCTCATAGTGAGGACCATGCGCTTGGTTGGCATGTCTGGGCCGCGAGATCGTTGTTCAACCGAGGTCATGAGAGGCGCGGCCCCGGGAGTGCTGGTCGTCGCAACATGGTCTTTGGCAAAGTTGTACACCCTTTGAATCAGGATCCTTGCCTCTTCCTCATTACCCTCCATCCAGTAGTTGTCGAACCAACTCTTAAGAATGTTGACCACACGAAAGCGGATCGGCTTCTGCTTCTTATCAACCCACATCTGATAGTCATCTTTGCCCAAGCCATAGGGCGGCTGGATGCTCCACCTCTTGACTAGCATCTCGAAAAGCTCAGACGCGGTGGTGAATGATCGGTAGGTAAGCAAGAATGTGTTGTTGAAAGCGGGGTCCAAGCGGTCGTGCCGGGTGAGTTGTTCGACCAACCCCTGCAGGGTACCACCACGGAGTTGTGGAGGGGTCATCTTCTGGTCATAGGAGATCTCGCCCTCGTGGTCAAGCTTGAGGAATTCGGGTATTTCTTCCGCAACAGCTGTTTGTGGAATGACGGGAACCTCTCCAAAGAAGTCCTTGATCTTCTGCTTGTTGATGGGCCGGGGAGGCTCGGGCTTGTCTTCCAGATCTATACTCTGACCCTCGCTGTATGTGTGAGCGTGTGAATGAGGCATATCCCCGAGCCTCGGTCTGGACACGGATAGGCCCCGCATGTGTGAGTTGGAAACATCCGTGTCGGTCAATCGGCGTGGATCTTGACGGACTGATGGATCGGTGAGGGGAATCGCCTCCGACAGATGCTGCAAGAGACCGTATTGTTGCACTACACTCGTCTCCAGGTCCCTGGAAACTGCTCGGCAGGCGTTGATCCGATCTTCCAAAGAGTCTCCACGAGTCTCCGACCATTCATCCGCTAGAGGGGCAGCAACCCCTTGACAGCTGATGACTAGCTCCGAAACAAGATCGTAGACTCTTTGCTTCTGAACGGTGAATTCTCCGAGTGATTGGCCTTGCATGGTGGAACTGAGTGCGGAGAGGTTGATGGACTCGATTGTGGAGATCCACGGACGGCACACATCCAAAACTTTGCCGGCGGTGTTGCAGACGCTGTCGCCAATGATCTGGTGTCGATGCGGTGTGACAATCTTGTCGCGTATAACGAGCTGCTCATCCAGCCGTCGGATGCTTGACACGATCAACCGTTTCAGATCCTCTAGACGTTCCAGAATACGGGAGTCCAATTTCACTGTGGGCTCAGCCGTTGATTCGTAGTCTTCTTGGTCAATGAAAGATGTGGAGGTTGCCGAGTCGCGTTCTTCTAAGCCGTTGTTGTGCCAGTTGGCGCCGACATTGCTGCCGAGAACGAAGCCGGGGACAAGGCGTTGGATATCTTCACCGCGTTGTTGCCGGGCCACCTCCACGAAGCCGTAGACACCGTTTAGCACGCCGTCAGCCTCTTTCAGGCATTTCGAGTACGAGTCCGGCGGAGGGAAGTCTGATGCGGCAATGTGCGAGGAAAGAACCAGTTTCGAAAAGCGTGACATGGTTTCCCGGAAGTGGGGGTAGAGTGCTTTGTTTGTGGAGATGATGGAGGGGTTGCCAGAGTGGTTGTCAGTCGTTCCAGAGCCGGCAGCGAGCAGCAGTCGCAGGTGGTCTGAGATGTCCTCGGCCCTCTTTACGAATTCGGCGCGGTCGCTGTTGCTGATAGCCTGGCGGTAGCGCTCGACGGCACGGCGCATGTCCTCCACCATGCGGTTCCAGGTAAGCGGAATCGGGTTGATCTCGTCGTAGAACCTACGGGACGTGGCCGACGATGTAGGCGGTCCGCCAAGGGGGCTGTTAGCAAATGATGCGGAAGTACTACCGAGGGCGGGTATAGTAGCGACTGAAAAGCTCGTACCGTTTGCCTCGTTAGCTCTAGCAAAGGAGGTCGCGGCGTTCATCGAGTCCATGGACGTCGCGGGCGAGACGCCGTCCGACAACCGCTGGCGGCCGTGCTAGAAGACGTGTTAGGGCGTGCATGTTTTTGTGTTTTTGTGGTGTCGCGATGCTTACCAGAGAGCTGTGCGAGCCCGACATGGCGGGACCCTCAAAGTCGGAGGCCGAGTTCTCGTCGTCGGTATCGTCCACATTGTAGCCCGAGGCCATCAGTTCTGGCGGAGGGCGCGACCCGTCGGGTATGAAGACATTCACGCGATCGCGCGGGCCGTTCTCGTTCGGCGTGGGCGTCTCCAGGGGCAGCTCCATGGTGCTCACGCCCGTCAAGGTGTTGAAGTAGAACAGCCTACCGTCGGAAGTAGCCTGTGGTATCCAGAAGGCAGCTTCCTCGTCCCGCGAGCTCGCGTTCCGCTCGATGGGCAGTATCGTGTCGTTTCCGTTCAGCGACTCCGTGTCCGAGTTGGTGTAGTCAGTGCCGCCCAGCGACTCTCTGTCGTGCTCGTCCAGCTCGGCGCCATTGTGGTCCTCGGCGCCGTCCATGTCCCCGGAGACGACGGCGCAGTAGTTTGAGGGGAACCAGCCGCGGCATCCGTTGATCACGCCGTCCCACCATCCGCTCTCGAGCTGGTTGATCACCTGGATGATGTCCCCCTGCCGAAAGCTCAGCGACGTGCGGTCGTCGGCTTCGTCTGCGGCCGGGGTCAGCAGTTGCGCGCGTCGGGATTAGGGGATTAGGGGGGGGGTACGTACAGTCGTAGAGCGCCCTCACATACATGGTAGGCGGGGGGTTCGTTCCAGTGAAGGCGTTCATGGTCGCGACGGGGGCAGCAACAGCGACAACGACCGTGGCAAGGGCGTGTCACGGTGTGTTCTTTAAGACTCGGCGAGCCCCAGCAGGAGAAATGGGCAGTCGCGAACAGACGTCTCGTTTGGCAGGGCCTGCGCAGATCTCCGGGCAGCGGTCGTCTCGTCCAGGCTCGGGGGGGTGGAGGGGGGGGGGAGGAGGGTGATTGGGCTGAGAGCAGCGCCAGGCGCTTCTACACGAATCAGCGACGCAGCGAATGGCCCGTCAATACAGCCTGGCACATGGAGCGGCCGACGTATACACAGAGCGAGCGAGGTGTAGAAGGCCAGCAGCACGCTTGATTCGGTCTGCCGTCTGCGGGAGGCGGGAGTCGCTCGGATGCGTTGTGGAGTCCGGGCGGCAGTCACGTGATGCTGGGGGTGAAGGCATATCAGATGCGACGTCCGCTCTCTACACCCTTTATCGTGCGCGCCCCGCGAGTTTGTGGGTTCATGCGGTGGGTTCACTCGCGGTTCATTCACGCAGCCGTGTTCGCAGAGGTTCGCAGCCGTCCTGGCACCCTGGGTTGTTGGCCGGTGGACGCGTACCGCCGGCGTGGAAGTGCGCTTGTGCACACAGCAGCCTCCCGTATCAACAAAGACAGACAGACACACACACTCCGCCCGTCGCCCAAAACTTGAGTTGAAACATATCCTGATTCCCGCGTCCCCCCCGTAGGCAGCCTCCATGGTGCGCTGTCCCCGACTTCACACAAGCATCGAAGGCGCCGTTGTGCTGTGTTAGCGCCTGGAAACAGCCTCACTGACTCGTCCTCACCACTACTACTCGACCTCTCGCCCTGATCGCTCCCAAGGGGGGCGACACTGTTCCCAGAACGGCCTTGAGGCTGGGGGAGTAAGGGTTCGGCGCTGTGTCACCCGCACCACCCGTGATATGCGAAGATGATGCGAGGATGGTGCGAAGAAGTTACGCGACCATGCTGCGCAGTTTCAGCTCGCGAACGTCTCGGCTCTGTGGCATTCCCATTAATATTATTATTCCCTTCACCAACACTGAGTCGTCTTCTTCGCTTGAGGAGGGGTCGTGACTAACAGGGTCGGGACTAACAGGCCGGGGTCCCCTTGTCCCCATGCCGCTAGCGTCTCGCGTGGAGGCGGATGCGCAACGGTGCCGTGCTGACCGCCTTCTGTCCGTCTTATCATGTTAATCAAATGCGAGAGGAAAACATACGATACCACCAGCTTTCGATAAACTCGATTCTCGGAAAGGGCGACATCGCAATTTCACCCAGTCCAGACTCCAGCGCATGTACATACACCCCAGCAGGGAGACGTTTATCCCTTCACAGCCAGGCACATGTCAAGTCAAGAGTCGGTATCGTACATTCTACAGTTCTAATGTCTATTTTACGCTTCAAATGCAATCCCACTCATCTCCTTTGCTTCGTTCCACTTTCACCGTTCTCCAAATCTCCAGCTATCCAAGCCCCACCCAAGCACTTCTCCTTCTATCTGCAGATCACTCTTCTCCTCTTTCCTTTCTCTCCCGCTCATCATGACCCTTTCCAACCATCTCGCAACGTCCTCCCTTTCCAGGCCCAGTACCCTGACCACCTTCACGCCCCTGACTCCGAGGAACAGTCTCAGAACCGCCAAATCGCAGGCATGGAATTGCGCTTGCCAGACCTTGATCTCCAGAAATTCCGCCCCTGAGAATGCCTGCGTGGCCTGACAGGCCGTAAAGCGCGGATCGGTATCGAGGCGGAGAGAGATCTGCCAGCGCTTGACAAGAGATAAGGGATTCGGGTATAGGGCCGGACGGTCTGGCGAAGAGTAGTGCGGCATCGAAGTCAAGAGAGAGGGATGGGCGTGGAAGATGTTTTGGGTGTAGAGGAGTGGGCCTGCTTCATCGTGGATGCGGCGGCATGTTGATAGTATGGCGCCGTATACGGGCGTTGGCGTGGTCGTTGTCCGGATGTCTCTCTTCGCCAGGCATTTGGCCGTCACGGCTTCGGGGCAGAGGAGTTCTGTGTAGATTTTGTTGCGGAGTTCCGCCGGGAGGCAGAAAAATAGAGAGTCTTCTTGCTGACTCATTTCCAGAGCTGTGGCTCGAGAGGGGGTGTTTAGAGCAGTGGTCTGGAGTACAGTATTCATGGGAGTTGGCATGAATGTGGGTGTGGCCATCGCAGAGATTTGAGGATGGTGTACCTCGGTGGTCGGATGAAAGTACATCGCCCAAGTTGCCATGATCGCTTTTCGTCCTTCTACCTTCGGCTGCCGGCTGTCCCGATACTTTCTCTTGCAGAGATTTTCCAACGGCTTTTGCGGTGAAGAAGGGGCGGTGTGTGTTTTTCTCTTTGCTTTTCCGAATCTACGAATCCTTTTCCAGTCCAATCTCGACCTCAGTCCCAATTTCAATTTCAGTCTCGGGTCTGAATTCCAGCAGCTTGTGGAATAGTCTCAGTGGTAGGCGGGTGTGTATGTGTATTTTGTCGGCAATGTTGTCTTCGAAAATAATTCAAAAATGACAAGTGTGGTTCGGAAAACTTTCCGATGGTGAGAATTCCAGTCGGACCTTTTTTGCTGTCAACGACGTTGAACGATTCCAATGATACGTACATTTTTCGTGTCAGAGCTCTATTCATCTTATATACCCAATGCGTTGCGTCAACGCTGATATCTGACGCCACATTCGATATCAGGATCACGTTGTCATCGCACGCACAGAGTGGTGTGAGCAGGACCGCGTTCCGGTTTCTACCGCGGATGTGGCTCGTGCGCCTCAGCCTCATTCGAGAAGAAACGGGAGTTTTTACGGTACGCTCCACTAGAAAATCGTGCGATGGGAAGATTGGATGCACGATGATACGCTTTGACGATTTCCTGCCCAAGTGATGGGATACAGGGGGGAGATTTCTCGGAAGTCCTTCACATCGGCCCAGACTGCATCCATGCATGCGTTCCCAACATTCCACCTGTGTGCTGGAACTTGTTCTAGAATGGACCGACCTCTCAGACGCGCGTAGTTACGTCAGTCTAACTTGATAAATCCACCTTTATACTACTATATCCTCCAGATGTCGACCACTATCCCTCGTATCACCTCGGCTTCTTCTGGGACCGATATTGTTGTCGCTGATGTTTACCCTATAAATTCGCATTCTTACCTAGGCGCCGTGCTTCTTTCCACACAACCACCCTCTGTCGGCATCTTTCCTTGGCTGGATCGGCTACCTTCCACAGCAACGACGAATTCTCATTGGTTCTGAAAGGCACAATCAATTTCGAGAAACCCAAACACCTTGGGTCACAGAGCACATATGTTGCCGCCGCCGGTTCCAACTTGTGGCATATCTTATCCTGGAATCTTCAAATTACCTTCCATTCGGTATCGGAAAAGCAAAGTTATCCGTCGCAGAGTCGAGGGTGGATTTTGGACCAGTCAAGCTTGCTCGGCTTTAGGAGTGGTCCACCGCCACCTGTCTCGGGTGTCACCTTGCCCATTGTATCAGGAGACGAACATCGAGACTACGGAATCCCAGTCCCACCATCAGAAGTGCTTGGGTCTCCGCATCCAATCAAGATTTTTGTATACCCTTCATCAAGTCCAAACTTGATAAGCTCGCACACTCCATATGATGTGCCAGGTTTGCGCATGCCTTTGGAAGCCCTGTTGCTATGCAACACGACGGCCTTTCAGTCATCACCAATGAGCAATAAGTGGAACTCGAGTCGATCTGTACGCCGGCAGGATCCATGGCCCGATGTTCTACAATACCTACATCATAAGTTGCCACCATTATCGACAGAATCCTTCCCCTCTATCATGGAGTGGAGATTTGAGGATACCAATCTCGATAGCATTGACGTCAAGTTCAGGCCCAAGAATATCTCTAACCCAAATGAGACAACGAGGAGATTATGTTACCGATACAACAAAACTATCATCCTTGGGGTGGATTGCTGGAAAATTGGGACTATAATATAAAGATTCGTGGATTGATGTGATTGACGAGCATTTTTTGCGCCACAGAACTTGACAGCTACAACCGAGCACGGGGTGGCTCTTGTCTGAAGTGTCTAGCGAGCGTTGGAAGCGATCCAATGTTAGGTGGTTTACCAAGGTAATCACTGTCCAATCACTCGCACCACTTAGGGAATCCGATTCAGATCTTCTAACACGATAAATGTCAAGATACAGCAGACTGTTTCTACATCTAACACACAGCCGGTGGTGGCGCAATTTATATATATAGCGGTATAGATAAGGTATAGCTAGCGGTGTTCTTATTCATGGGATGTATTTTCTCTTACTTGAAGTCTTCTGTGTGTGATACTGCCAAGGCAGAGATATCAATGCTGCTGATTATAGCTAACTATATGTAATTATGCTGCGCTACGTACAGAATTAGAGTATAGCAGATCAAGATGCACATATTAGAATCGCGACCGCCGCCTTTTTCTATCCGTCTTTCCGTAGTTGTGACTTCTACTAGACATACATCCAGTTCTAATAATTGCTAGGTCTTGTTCCCTATACGCGAGCATACGCGACCTGCTGTTATTTCTAGTCAATCTTCTTGCGACAATACTGGTAGGAGATTTGGACATCGTGGACTAAGAGACATTTATATCCTTCAACTTATATGGCATTAATCATGGGAATATATTACGGCATATTCTCCGCTACTACGGTATGCGGGGTAATCACATCTATCTTAACATGGCCGTACGATCTTCATCCCTAGGCTCAATGTCGCGGTTCAAGATTCGCAGACTGAACCCACATTGTAGTTGTGTATCCTGTTCAGAATGGATGTAATTCGATGGTGCTTCGGTGGTATGTGTAAGGTTGGGAGGTAGTAGGTTGGGGAGATGGATGTCAAGTCTGAAACCAACCTTCTTCATGGCTCGTGGTTCTCAATATAGATGCGTGCTAACCTTTATCCGCGAGACGCTGATAAGAAATAACTCGCAGATCACGAAGAAAAGCTCTAGTACGAGAGTATTGGAATCAGCATTGTAGAATACGTCTGCGGAGACGGGAGTGACCGATCTTTTCTCCAAGATTCGAAATCTGTGGCCGTTGAGTATATGGAAAAATGGGGTGTGACTTGGTGTAATGCTATCGTACAAGAGATCACAAGGGAAAGTTAGAGTGCCGTAGCATTAGAAGTGATGAGTGGTCGAGGGATCGCGTCTAGCTGAACTCGCCCGCCTCTACACATTTCTTGCCATGATATGAAGGCGACATTCCTATCCATCTATCGCAACGTGGAATTCCACAAATGAATTATCTGAGTCTAGTGCACGACTACACTCTCCCAATTATCGCCTTAATGATACAAAGATAAGATTTCCACTTCTCAGCAGTATCATTGGTGCGAAAGCGCACATCCTTGCTAGTTTCGTCGACCGCATATGCATCACCCACCAATAGTCTCGCACCCATCTAACCCCGATAGGCAGCTTGGCAAGCAAAAGGTGAAGTATGCGTCTCGTGACCCAGAAACCCCTACATTCTCCCCTGAACCCATGTACGAAGCCCACGTAACGCACCTCCACCACCTCCTTGACTAAGACAGCATGGGAGTCTAGAGCTTGTAAAAGCGCCCGAGTTTAGTTGAAAGAAGAAGCTGTGTTGTGAAAGAGCTTGGGATGCGGTCGGTTTTCAGGTCCCGAATGGCCGTCTTGCACTATCAAAAGACGGACTTGGGTGTAGAATAGGAAGGTCTGGATGCTGTACAATGGCACCATTGCATCGACAAGCTTCGTGCTCAAGAACTTGGCGATGCTTGTAGAGCAAGAAAGAGCACTGCTTTTGGGGGTATAAATACCCTTCCAAGAGCCATGGCAAAGCTTAGTGTCGACTACAGCTCACTGCCTTCATATTCCTCAATACGAGACTCTGCTACTCTTTCAGTATATCAGTTTACCAAAACATACATCCAACATGAAGCTCACCGTGCTCTCCCTCCTCACCCTCATCACCGCCATCGATGCGGCTCCCTCTCGCCTCGCCGACCGCGTCCGCGCCCGCGCATCCGGAACTCGGGGCTCCCAACCCCTTGTCAAACTCGCAGAGTCTGCACACTCCAAGGAAAACGCCAACGGAACCTACCATGTCGATTACTCCTCTAACTGGTCTGGCGCTGTCCTCGAGTCCCCGCCCTCTGGCACGACGTTCACCTCCGCCTCCGGCCGTTTCACGGTCCCGACGCCCAAGCACGTCGGCAGCGGCAGCACCGAGTCGTCGTCTGCCTGGGTCGGCATCGATGGTGACACGTACGGCAACGCCATCTTGCAAGCGGGCATAGACTTCACCGTCACGAGCTCTGGCGCCGTATCCTACGATTCCTGGTACGAGTGGTATCCCGACTATGCGTACGACTTCTCCGGATTCAGCGTCAAAGCTGGGGACGTGATTCAAATCGACATCGTGGCGACTACGACGTCCAAGGGGACCGTTACTCTTACCAACGAGAGCACGGGCAAGAGCGTGAGTAAGACGCTGAGTGCCCCGAGCTCATCGGCCAAGTTGGGTGGCCAGAACGCGGAGTGGATTGTTGAGGATTTTGAGGAGGATGGCAGTCTGGTTGCGTTGAGCAATTTCGGGACTGTGGTGTTCACAGGCGCAAAGGCGGGGACGGCGAGTGGGACTAGTGTTGGGTTGACGGGCGCGACCGTGATCGATATCAAGCAGAACAATGTCGTGTATACGGATGTTACCATCGATAGCTCGTCGCAGGTTACGGTTAAGTACGTCTAAGATGTGCTATGGGAAGCGAGGGCGTAGACGCTGTGGGAGGGTTCGGGTTATGGATCGAGATCGATAACGACAGATGAAGGTGGTTAGCAGATTACTGAAGGTCTCGAAATTTATAAATAAGTAAGAGAAATGAATGCGAAATGTACGAACACACAGCTCGACGATGATGCCCATTGACCATCGCTTGTATGTCCACTGCGTAGTACTTGATGAACTCCAGAAGTTGAGAACACGGTTCTCTCTGAGCTGAGTCATCACATTCGTCAAATGAGGTAGGTACCAGGTCGCTTGGACAGTATGATCGGTACAGTACATAACGGGGATCCTTCGGTAGATCCGATGTTAATGGGACCCATCAAAGGTGGGCTTTTAAAGATCTGGGGATTCCGCTATCTAACCGCGCCAGGTACCACGCCATACACAAGGCCGATCACGAAATCGTCTTCATCCGCAATGTCCCCATATCCCAAGGTTAGACGACCTTCGTCTCGCTCTCCAGCACTTGGGTGAAACTAGTTCTTCTCTGATACCCTATTGGACCTTGGCTATAACCTGCAGCATCGTCATCGTTCTTGAAGCATTCTGAGTTGGTAATCTGGCATGGTGTCTGAGATTTCCTGGAGAATACTTCTGCCGTCGTGGCGATTTAGAGGCCGGCTGAGATAAACCCGAGCGCTTTCTCAGCGGCCAAACAGATACGCGGTGAGAAGCATTGGGAGACACTATGTCTATCTGCGTTGTAGGCTTGGATCCGAAGAAAACAAGTTAGTGTAGATTTAGCACAGCGTGTAAGGCGTGTAGTACACTAGTTAAGCACACTAGCCAGTCCATAGTTTGTTTGATGATCAGCAGGTGGAGCAAAAAGTTGCGCTCTTAAAGAAGTCTTCATCTCGACATCGCAAAGCCGAAGGTGAGCGGCGCTCGCCCCCCCGGACTTTTCCCAGAGGGCTTTGCGATGGTTTTCCACCAAGCGAATGCTGGACGGCCACGAAGGCGCGGGTGCGGCAACTGGATACAAAGTTCAAGGTGATGATGTGTCGTAGGGCTGAGCTAGGCTTCGGTACTTGGCCGGATTGCCAAAAGCGTTTCCAATACTACAAGCATGTGAAAAGGGCAGCAAAAAAAGAGTTTCATTAAATGCGCTCAAGTGGAGGGGTGAGTCAACGGTGGGTGAAGGGCGGTGAGTGTGTGCTGATGTCGACAGATGGTGAAATGGCTAGCGTGTCGACTGGCTGTCATCCATCGTGGTGCGATGCAGGGCATGCTCAACGCCATCGTGACCCATGAATCGGAAACAAAGGCTCAACTGTGGAAGAATCTGCAGCGGAAAAAGGGCCGAAGGAGGGCCGTTCGACGAAGGCGTGGGCATGATGTGTGAGGATGATGGAGAATTCACGTTAGCCATGCAGAACCTGCATGTTTATCCCCGAAACGGCACACTGGGCGATCGACTACGTTAGTGCAGCCGGACCAACAATACGCCAAGCATCGTGAGACTGCTCATGGAGTCATGGTGCCATCACGACAGCCGTTGCTGATGTTGCTACATGTTGTGGAAAACCGGGGCGGGTGGGCTGAGGCAGCAACAGCAAGGCCGAAGGATCTGGGACAGAGGTCCAGAGCCTCAACGGGTGGGTTCAGAGATGTGCAACGTGCGATGAGGCAAGGCCGTCGGGAAAGCGTCGATGCGAAAGGTGGAGTGAGTCAGCCCCACGGGTACGCGGGCGAAGAGCCTGTTGGTCGATGGAAAATTTTCCAGCTTTTCCATGACATTACCCAAGTGTACCTAGTCCCCTAGTATGGCGCCGACTTGGCATGTTGGACAGTCAATGTCGAGGGTAATGGAATTCAGATGTCGTGCGGAGTGAGGTGGAATACGTCAAGATGAGTACATGGATGAACAATAATACGGATACAGGATCGGACAGAGGCAGAGAGAGAGAGAGACGTGATTGGATGAAGAAGCTCCGTGGAGATGCTCGAATGTGCGACCCCAGCTGGGCACAGCGCCAGAATGCCAGAACGCCAGAACGCGGGGAGAGCTCTGCAATGTGCGTGACAGGCGCGACAGCCAATAGAGTGCAATAATCATGCGGCGGCGGCGGCGGCGGTGGTGGGCCGTTCCAAATGGATTGCCAGAGTCTGCGGTGTGGGTGTGGGTGTGGATGTGGATGTGGATGTGGATGTGGATGTGATGCTCTGGGGAAGGCGCCGGCAGAGCGTTCCTGCCCTTTGCCCAAACAGCTCCTTCCAGCAGAAAACTCTGTAAACTCTGTAGGGAAGGCACGTAGGAAGACACGGAAGGCACGCAGCAAGACACGGAAGGCACGCAGCAAGACACGGAAGGCACGCAGCAAGACACGGAAGGCACGCAGCAATCCAAACAATCCCCAACTCAACCCTACCTGGGTACGTTGCTCCCATCTACAATTCCGCGTCAGGAGGCAAAGCCCGGCAGGGATGGCGGGCACGGAAGCGGCCTAGCGTCCAGCACGGAAAGAACCTGGGTTATGTTGCGCCATGCCATCACCGCAAACTCGTCAAGCGCTCCACTTGCTGAGTTTCCATCATGTAAAAATGCTCCCGTTGTTTAAAAGCTGCAGGCGCCCTTCACCCTACAAATCTGCAGCACGCCCGCCGCTGACTATGTTCTGTCCGCAAGATCTGCTC
Organism: Massarina eburnea CBS 473.64; assembly: GCA_010093635.1. Lineage (NCBI taxonomy): Eukaryota > Fungi > Ascomycota > Dothideomycetes > Pleosporales > Massarinaceae > Massarina > Massarina eburnea. The sequence continues at coordinate 63,350 of MU006799.1, read as the reverse complement.
CATCAATTGAATTCCCACAAGATCAACTCGTAGCTCTCGCGCCTCTGAGACCAAACTCCACCACACACTGCCGCTCCCCAGATCCCGCCGCCTTTGTCAGCCATGCCGGGCCGTCTTCTCTCCCTTGTTCGGCCAGCGCCGGCGCTGCCACTACCCCATTCGCTCAAGGCCAAAAAGGTCTCGCCGGCCGCCTCCTTCATCAACGACGATCCGCACTCGCTGCCGCCTGTCTACTCTGTCGAGCGTCCTTCGGCACCGCGTTCAAAATCGCAAGATTCACTGGTCATGGAGGCCTTCAAGCGCCACAGCCTTGGCGGCCGCTCGCACTCGGAAAGAAAGAGTCCAAAGGGCTCGCCCAAGGGCAGTCCCAAGATCGAGCCCCACTGTGCTGCCACCATGAACATGCAGATGGAGTCGCCGCCGCTCGTCTTCTACAACAGCCCCCAGGAATCGACCGGTGCCCTTCTTTCGGGCCTGTTGTTTGTCGACGTCCACGACCCCTACATCACCCTGGAGAAGTTCGAGATGCGTCTGCTCGCCATTGTCACCACGAAGAAGCCTGTCCACGCCAATTGCCCGGACTGTGCCAACCAAATCACCGAGATTAAGAAGTGGGATTTCGTAACCGCTCCGGTATCTCTGCGCCACGGAAAGGACCACTCCTACCCATTCAGCACAATCCTGCCTGGCTCTCTGCCGGCCACCACGCGGGGCCAGCTCGCCACGCTCGACTACTACCTCGATGCCATAGCTACCCTGTCGAACGGCAAGACCATCACCTACAAGCGCAACTTGGACATCAAGCGTGCAATCTTCCCCGGCAACGAGAAGCACTCGATCCGCATCTTCCCTCCCACCAACCTGACTGCTTTCGTCAAGCTGCCTCCGGTCGTCCACCCCATCGGCGACTTCCCTATCGAGATGCGTCTCTCTGGCATCACGCAAAACAACGACCAGGCGCAAACTCGGTGGCGCCTTCGCAAGCTGAACTGGCGCATCGAAGAGACCGCCAAGTACGTCGCTCCCGCCTGCGCCAAACACGCACAGAAGATCGGTGGAGAGGGCAAGGGCATCCTCCACGAGGACACGCGCATCATTGCCAACGAGGAGGTCAAGACGGAGTGGAAGACGGATTTCGAGAACGGCAACATCGAAGCCGAGTTTCGCGCTGCCTGCAACATGGCGCTCAAGCCGCTGTGCGACATGGAGAGCCCGAGCGGCATGAGTGTCAAGCACAACCTCGTTATCGAGATGGTTGTTGCCGAGGAGTGGGCACCGCTCAAGCGGCCCCAGCAAGCTACTCCCACGGGCGCCGCGCGTGTTCTGCGAACACAGTTCCACCTCGTCGTTACCGAGCGCTCGGGTATGGGTATTGCCTGGGACGAGGAGCAGCCACCCATGTACGACAATGTTCCCGCCAGCCCGCCAAACTACAACAGCGCTACGACTGTCAACGACTACAACGCCGGCAGTCTTGGAGACGAAGCCGACCACATTCGCATCTGATTCTTTCTAATCTTCGCTCGACGTCACGGTTTTTTTCCTTTGTCTACATTGCTTCGAAATGGCGTCTTTGACGGCTCGGATATACCCTTTTGTACCATTCAACTGGATCTTCACTCATCATCTCTCTCTTCTTCATTACTTGAAAGTACATGGTAGCGCGGAGTTTCATGGCATAGCTTGAGTTGAGCTTCACTCCTCTTGCGCCTCGGATATCGGAAAAGTATGCATCTGTTTTATTGATATACTTTGTAATGCAATCATCCTTCACTAAACTCATCGTGTCTATTTCTTGCCTATGTTGAGTAGTGTACGCGTAACTCATGACTCAACAGAAACTGGACCCTGATGGCATCAGATGGTGTGATACACGGACTCACGTGAGAAAGAGCATTCCATTAGTCCGTCATCGGCGCTAACGGCCTACTCCGACCTCCGTTGGGATTTTCCGACGGAATACATGGCACATCTAACTATCCTTTCCACATATTATGCCCTAGATCTGCAAATAGATCCTACTACTACACTCGATCGATGCTAGTCCAGATCACACCACCATCATCTTCGCGACACGACCACACCGCCTTGGAACGATTCGACATGGCCATGTACAGCAAATCATGTAACCGGCCAACGACTTATGCCCACAATGCAGAGCGGGCGCCAAGCGGAAATCCACTCGACGTCCTGAGTGCAATGGACTCGACTGCATCAGATCAGCGTCACATCTCCCGCACATACATAAAACCCTACCCTTACCCACTTTCTTCCGCCGCACCCATGTCCCAGTTACCTTCCCAACGGTCCAGACCGATGCTATCCACGTCAGTCGTGTCTTTGCCGATACCTTGTGACAAGCGAGACTGTGTGGAGCTAGTGACACATAGGATCCACCTGGGATGCGAACAGCGAAAAAACCGTGTACGACGCTTGGATATGATTAGCTGGAAATGGGGACAGTGTGTTTTGTACAGGGATGAAGAGAGGGATGCTCAGGTACCGCATAGTCTCTTGCAACTGGTCTCGACTAGGCCCAGAGAAGTTTAGGGTATAATCGTCTAGAGGCCTATCAGATAGCTAGGATTGAGCTATGTGGGGCGTTTTCATATGCCTTAGCATCTGTACGAAGGCTTAAGGTTAACGGCAACGCCCCACATAGCTCAATCCTGGCTATCTGATAGGCCTCTAGACGATTATACCCTAAACTTCTCTGGGCCTAGTCGAGACCAGTTGCAAGAGACTATGCGGTACTCCCGCCTGTAGTGTGTCCGCATGTAGCCGCGTGAGGGTCGGCGTTTTGGGCTGGTAGTGGATCACGAGGGATGGACTTGCTGTTTTGGGAGGGCAGAGACTTTGCGGGTGTGGTGAAGGTATCGTGGAGTTTGGGAATCACTAGTACAGCCTCGGTCGCTGGGAAATATGGCTGGTGCGTTGTAACCGAAGACCAGCGGCTATTGCCCCTATGCATCATAATCATGGGAGCTCAGTCCTTCTAGAGCACACAGCCAGCGGACCCCAAGTGTCTGTTAATTAAGGATGCACTACTAGTCGCTACAATTCATATAGCAAAGGGCCAGATTGCCAGTCTAACAAGTGCTCAGGCCTCCTCCTCTACCGAACCGTCAAAGTCACATATACCTCCTGATCCAAGGGTCTTACAAGGCCTTGCGAAAGTGATACCAACTCTGACTCCGATGTTGATTCTGGGGTGACTCGGATGAAGAGGCGGCTTGTCATCCTCAGGCCGGTGCAACCTCGACACGGCCTGGAGCCCTTATCGAGAACTTGAGCTATTAGGAAGTGGATTTCTACATCTTTCCGCCTTCCCCTAGAAGCAGAAGGACCCGTATCGGAATGGTGGTGAGTTTCACCAAAACCAAGAGGACTGTTGGTACTTCAAGACCAAATAATTATGGGCTCCATGAAGAGACACTATTCCATGTTTGTGTGATTTATATGATGCGTCTAGCTTTTACGGACAGCGCGTTGAAGAACGAGTTGGAAGGCACAGATGCTGTTTATAATCTTGTCGTCTCGTCAAAGTCTGGGAGCATCAATCTCCCTTGGAAACCGGGTTGGCGCGAGAATTTTGTGTTTCGAGACTTGTAGCTAATGGTGGTGCTACTTGCTACGTGATTGCTTTATTTGCATTGGATTCCGCAAGACTACAATCCTTAGACAGTACTCCAGCCTTCTAAATCGACAAGTAACGGAACAGAGAACCGGCAGGGTTCGATACAACTCTTCTCTACTAGACGCTTATACGGAGCACAGCAACGCGACTACTCTTCTCTCTCGTTAGCCAGAATAGAACTTTGAACGAGTATTTGTAAATCAGTCCTCGGCGGTCATTTAAGAACCCATATGCTCCCAAAAGGCATTTATTGAAGATAGTCCTTATCCCCGGTTTACCCTGCAAATTCTGAAGTATTCATTGGATCGTACCGATCGTCGGGTCTGTCTTCCTTGTAGTCGCGCTGGTCACATTTTTCAATGGCGTCTTGAACTACCTAAGTTTATCTCACTGGCGTTTTCCTGGTTATAGTATGTATCTTGGCGACTGAGTAGTATGGCAACAAACTCCGTGGTATGAGCCGGTATGCACGACATGGTTGATGGTGGAACTGGAACCTTGAAATAGCGGTGGCAGAAAATGGCGGCTCCAAGATTGGGTCCATTGTAGAGTAGGTAGGCTTTTAAGGTACACCTTAGGCATCATGCATCAGAATATATGTTTTAATTACCATGTTTCATATCACCCATAATCTTATCCCGTACCCATGGTATCAAGCTCAGTCATCACAGAGTCCATTGATAACCTAGCTTAGCCAGTACTTAACGTAAGAGGTTATATCATCATCGTCGTTAGGAGATAATGGGACAGTTTCAATAAAGCTGGACACGCGAGAACCTTGTAACTAATGTTTTCCAATGCTACAATGCTCCAAGTTGGCAAACTACCGACCTCGCCCTATTGCATAGATGTGCCTCTAGTAGCACTAGTGAGGACCTTGGTAACATTAGTTAAGCTCTCCAACCATCCTGAGCTAGATATACGGAGATACTACCTATTATCTATCCATAATAGACCGGAAGTTGTGACAATGTAGAGGTAGCTAGGCGCGAGTCTAGTGTAGCCTCTGATGCAGTCTAACAACCTATTAAACCCTCTTAAGAGTTGTATACAATCGCTGTTTATGTAAGTGATAATTATACAGAGCCGAAAAGGGTTATAGTACTGTTCTATCAATTCTGTCATGACCTGAACAACCATGTATAAATCCTCAAAAACCATGGGAACAAATGTAGAGTAAAGTTGCAAGAGCAGTTCGTGCGCTGAAGCCATGTCCATAGACAGTGCGACGTATCGAAATATTCCCAAAACACCCCTTCTCATCACTGACTTCTTCCCCCTTTATAATGCGAGTTGTTGCATGACCCTCGCACCCATCCAAAACATAGAGACTTTTTTGGATATCTTCATCAAAAAGTACCACATACTCGCTGAAGAATACACGGTGTATAAAGGAGAATCAGAACCACGTAAGCCGCGTCGGACTCTCCAGCTCCTGAAGCAAGAGATCATGATGGCAGCGAGATTGCGCAAGTATCCGCACGAGAACATTTGTGCTTATCTAGGCTGTATTACCACTACTTCAGCCAAGAATATCCGTCGTGTGATCGCTCTTGCCTACGAAAAATATAGCATCGACCTTTATGCTTACATCTCGCAAGGCAACCCCCGCCTCTCCGTCTCACAAGCACAGGAGGTCGTTGAAGACGTCTACAGCCGTATGCGCCATCTACACAGCATAGGCATCGTGCATTGCGATCTTTGTCCCTCCAATATCTTCCTCCGCCTGCAGGCCTTGAGCCTGTGATTGGGAAAGCGGTGATTGGAGATTTTGACGCTGCAGTTAAGTTTGGGGGCGTGCTGGGTATCAAATGCGCACCTGGGGAGTAGGAAACAGTGGGAAATACATACTTTGTATCGTTTATAATACTTGAAATAGCGAACTAATTGTAAATAACTTGAGAGTTGGCAGTATAATAAGTGTCTTATTTTTCTCAATCCAGTATGTGCATAATGCAACATTAGCAGTATTATCGTGGCTGTCAGTTCTCACTCTCCTTCATTCCATACCAAATAAGCAAAGCGGTAAGTACTCCATACACCATCCAATTCAATGCAAGCAGTACGAGAAACCACTTCACCGTGAACGCCAACACAAAGACTCTCGCGAAAGGGAAAAGCAATGCGGTACCCACAACTACGTGGTCCAGATCGTATTTCCCTGCGAAGAAGATAGTCGCAAGGAGAAGCGGGAAATCAATTCCCAATGCCCAAAGTCTCGAATCCGGAATACTAGGGAAGCCAAGAGTGCGCAGCATCTGGAGCTCTAGGTACGAAGTGTTGACGAACAAGGCCGAGAGCGCAAATGCAGCCTTTACGAGGACACCGCACTTAATGACGGTGCGTGTCCATTCTGAGAGTGAGTCCATGTAGTGCCACCATAATTGCAGTCCTTCTGTGTTCGTGATGTGGTCATTGAAGAGGCGATGACTAAGGCGCATGTAGTCATCATGCTTGCCGACTTTGACTGCATGACCGGGCACATAGTCGCAATAGAGCGTGTACCATGACCACGAGGTAGCATACTGTAACCATTGTGGAACCGGATCAGAAATTAGAGCGATCTTTGCACGGCATATCTGGCAGGCGTCCATGTTCGCTTGGATCAATCTGGCGAAACACTGACTTCCGATGATGTGTTTGCACGGTTGGAGTTCGATGGGCTGGCACGGAATCTCTTGGACGTCGGAGGGGTCATCTTTCTCGTGGAAAGGGCGGTAGCAGATGGAGCACCATTCTTCTCTGTTGCTGGGTTCAGGTTCTTGTGTGTTGATATCGTATTTTCTCCTGGTCATCGGGAGAGCGTAGATGCCATAAGGAGGGGCCATAGTCGATGAGAGGCCGCCGAGATGTATTTTGCCGAACTCCGTGTAGACGTTGCAGTTGTCGCGTGTCCTGTATGAATATGAAGTGAGGATGATGGCGGCGCTGGAGTGGGGTTGGGGTTTGTCTTCCCCGCTTGCCCTAGTCTGGTCGCACTAGTGCGGTCTATACCTAATTTGGGAGGAGCATTTCGATCATGGAAGTCGTCGCCGGGAACAAGTGTTGGTATGATGCTATATTGACTACGGCCTTCGTTTTTACAAGACTTCATGATACTGCGAAATAGTTGGATAGACGTCTAGCGTTCGAGATACGTTCGCGGATGGCATACACCGCTAATCATGGTGAAGCTCTCGGATTTAGTTATTTACCCCGTTTGACTGGCCCTGCTGATTGCTCACGGTTGCTCACGGCTACGTCTAATACATCAATCTAGGGCATCGAACGTTCCGTGATCGCGAACACCAAACAACTCGATTGTCGCCCTTCACTTCGCACGCCCCTAGCAACAGGGTGACTGAGGCGCGTGGCAGGTGGGAAGCGTAATGAAAGTTTCCAAGAGTATCTTGAGATCATCGCGCTTCCGCATCAACCCAATCGCCTAGGCTGCTCTCATAAAGGCTGCCCCACTGCTTCTTCCACGGCGTACAAGCACGCAACCACTCAACTCGAGATGCCTTTCGGTCTCCACCTTCACCGCCAGCGCGAGGTTAGGGCCAAATGGGTGCGCAAAACCGGAACGACACATCCCATTACGGACAAGCTCTTCCTCGAGAGCCTAGCGAGCGACTTCCCGAAACGCTATACGCGTATACAAAAAGTCGGCGACGGGTCTGAAGGCTGCGTCGAATCATGGGCGCACAAGGGTTCGGGAGCAATGATCGCGGCGAAGGTTATCAGGGCCAGACAGAGCATGCCGCGTGAAGTCGAGGTACTGAAGGACTTGCCACCACACAAATCGATCGCCCAGATATTAGCCTACTTCCAGAAGATGCCCAAGGCGGACAGCGACTGCGTGCTATTCGAGTATTGCGCGGGCGGGGACCTGTTCGATCTTCAGCGGTGGATGTGGAAGAAGAACCGTTGTCTTTGGTCGGAAGCCTTCATGTGGGCAATATTTACCCAATTAGGCGACGCGATGGCCTTCCTGCACGAAGGCCAAGGTTGTCCGGGCCCGCACGACGCGGACTTGTGGCGCCCAGTCGTTCACCGCGATGTGAAGATGGAAAATGTTTTCATCGATGCCCTCGGAGCAAAGGACGATTGCTCGTCCGTCAAGGTGAAGCTCGGCGACTTCGGCCTCTCCACGTTCTACAACCCCAAAGATCCGAAGATGCCTGGGCACTGGGGAACAACCATTCTGTGGCCACCGGAGCAGACGTGGGAAGGACGCGAGGCCACACCCGCCGGTGACATTTGGGGTGCGTGCCAGCATCCGGAATGCATGGCAAACGTACACTGACTCTATATCCAGCTGTCGGCTGTATAATACACGAACTCGCACATGGCTTTCCTCCAGTCGTCGACCCCGAGAAAACGGAAAGTGAGTACAAGAGCGATCCCAAGGGTGGGGCTCTGCCAGTTTGGTGGGACGAGGCGAAGAAGAAGACGTTCTGGGCCGCGAACGCGCAGAGAAAGCCATTCCCGATCAACCTGAATCCTACGGATCAGGAGTTCGACGGCCGGAGGAATCGACCAACGCCCAAATACTCAAACGAGCTAAATGGGTGCCTGCAGATGGCACTGGCGATGAATATGGAGAACAGAGCTACGGCGGGGGCACTGAAGGAGGCGCTTGAGGAACAAGAGGCAGCATATAAATACGAAGAAATGAGGAAAATGACTGAGGCTATGGAGATAGAGACGGGAGGAGATGGAGTTGAAGAGGACTGGTTTTATTGACGGCGTTGGCCTGGCTTGCTAGTGGACCAAGGGGCCTGGCTTACGTGCACTCGACGTGCATGCATACATGCGTGCACACAATTGGAATAGTGAATGATAATGGAGTGTTGATGATACTTGGCCTGGTGGTGAAGAGGCGATGCGGTCATGCCGTCGCACGCATGTGGAACCAACCCGACGATTACTAAGCACAGGTAGATCGGCGTGCCGGCTATTCTTCCACCGAGTCGTCAGTCGAAACAAACACCTCACTCTTCCTGAAGGCATTATTGTCAACGCTCCACATGTTCGCGACGATTGAGGGATTGAGGGGTTGAGGGATTTGAGAATGAGGAGACGCAGATGGCACAGCTGAGCGGCCGCAGCTCGACGGGCCTCGAACCATTAACGATGATCCGGTATGCCACCTCTTTTCCTTCCTTTAGCAAGACGTCGATGATGTTCAAGGAGGTGACTCCATACACTTGAACTGCAGAGGCCGCGGTTCCTGCCCGTTTCTTCGCTTCGTGGTCGGCTTTGCCAGCCCGGCCTGGAAAGGGAGTCATGCCGTTTCCTCAATGTGCGACACTAAGAAAGCTCTGAGACGACTACCACTTTGTTCCTGTTGACCTTACCTGGAACCCGATGTGTTGACTAATGGTATGTAGGACGAGGCTGTAAGCTGCATTTCAATCTCGGCCAAGTCCGACTCGGGGTTCGATGTACGGACTCCACGTCCACGGCCAAGAGATGGCATATCGGCGCAACGGGGACGATGTTGGAAAAGAGCGTATCTAGGCTGGCTGGCGAGCCTGAATCTAGATGTACATAGAGTACCTACCAACAGGATTCCTCTGGATAGAGTTTGCGACTCCGGCAAGCCATGTCCATGTCCATGTCCATGTCCGTCTGCTGTTTGCTCACTTGAGAACCTGTGGGTCTGTTGGCTTGTCCGTTCAGCCACGTTCGCACCTTGCGTCAATAATACCTACGTCAACAGCAACGATGCAGGAGTGAAGATCTGTTTCGACGTCAATCATAACAGTTGGTCTAAGGTCTTGATAACGCAGCGATTAACTGTGGGAATGACAGAGGTGGAGCGGCGCCCGGAGCGCATTGCTCCCTACCTCGCACATCTTTCCAACTACCGGTAGGAGGAAAGCCATCGGAGAGCCGCTTTCTCCGCGCTTCACAGCCACTATTCGCATGGAGTCAGGGCAGCGCTGGCAACCTCCACTCGTTCAAGAGCTCTGTGCTGCCGTGCACAAGGGATCTTCAGGAGCGCCCATCATTGCATCACCGATAGGGTAATTATCTGTTTGATTTGGGACTCTGATATCATGGTGCCGAAGATCGTGGTTTGCCATGCGGGAAGAAAACATTGCCTGTTCATCGCAATCATACTCCGAGGACCGGGGGTGGTCTTCGGGGGTGGTCTTGCCACACGACAATAATGAATGACAGTGAATGCTCTTCGGCGACAGCAACCCCGCGTCGCCGCTGGCCTCCAGCTGGGAAGCATTTCGCGCAACCCAGCACAGCCTCTCCAGACAGCATACACTATGCGTGCATGCAGGGCCTGTGTGGCTTTTCGTCGGCGCACGCCAAACGCCATCGTGGGCGCCGGGTCAGGCACTCGGCCGTCCTGATTGGCTGCGAGGGCGGTAGGGCAGCTGTCCTGACGCCGCTAGTCCCCACGTCCGTTCGATCACCTTAGATGAAACACCAGACAGCTGAATGAATGGCGCTCTCCACCACTCATGTCCGTCTTGCGTAGAAACAGGAGACGACTTGGGACCGCCGTGGGTGGCCGCAGCATAGCGACCAGGTCGCCCATCATGGCCAGATTTGATGCCGCAAAGCCTGCGGAGATTGCTGGGCCTGCGGACTAGTCACTTTTTATAGACGGTCACGCCTGCACGATCCTCCGGACCTGAGTGCTTACATCTCCCACCTTACCGTTCATACCGTTCACTCCAGCGCGTTTGCTTGCTCTTTTCATAAACACCGCCACTCCCTTCATTGATCCGCGGGACGCTTTTGTACTGGTACACTCGTTCTTTATCCATACTCGGCACTCTTCACGGGCCCGTTCACATTCCTTCACTGCCTTTCACTATTCACTGCCTTGATCTCCCTTTATCTCCTTCACAATCCCATTGTCATAAACAGACGACTGCAGCCTTCTCTTCTGTGAAGACTTGTGCTCTGCTCTCGTTGCCACCACTTTCCTTTGACACAATACCCAACGATACCCAAAATGCGCACGTCTTTCTGCCTCACCGCGAGCGCGCTCGCCGCACTCGCCAGCGCCCAGACCTTCACAGACTGCAACCCCACGACGGCGGACTGCCCCAACGACCCCGCCATGCCCGCCACGTTCGAGACCGACTTCAGGGCCGGCAAGGACGCCGTCAAGGGCTGGCAGCAGACGGCCGGTGCCCTGAACTACGGCGCTGCCGGAGCCGACTTCACCATCTCCAAGAAGGGCGAGGCTCCCACCATCCAGTCCGAGGCCTACCTCCACTTTGGCTACATCGAGGTCAAGATGAAGGCCGCCCCCGGTAACGGTATCATCTCCTCCATTGTCCTTCAGTCCAACGACCTCGACGAGGTGGACTGGGAGTTCATTGGCTCGGTCAACGACAACGTCCAGATGAACTACTTCGGCAAGGGCAACACTACCACCTACGACCGCATGCTCGAGGGTGCCGTTAGCGACATTCAGACCATGCACACGTACGCCTTGAACTGGACAGCCGAGGCCGTGACCTGGCTCATCGACGCCCAGCCTGTCCGCACCCTCAAGTTCGACGAGGCCAACGGCGGTAACAACTTCCCTCAGACCCCCTCCAACGTTCGCATCGGTATCTGGGCTGGAGGTGACTCGGAGAACCAGGGTACCCGCGATTGGGCCCACGGTGCTCCCGACTACTCCCAGGCTCCCTTCACCCAGACCGTCGAATCTATCAAAATCATCAACTACTCGCCCGGCAAGGAGTACCAGTGGACCGACAAGACCGGCTCCTTCAAGAGCATCAAGGTGATCGAGCCTGGAAATAGCCAAGGCGCTGATGTCAACTCTGCTAGCATTGCTTCCCCTACCAACAATGGCTCCTCTTCCTCTCTCGAGTCGCGCAGCGACACGCCGTCCTCTTCTTGCACTGAGGGCAAGACCTCAACGACCCCCGCTCCCGAGCCCTCTGGCAGTGACGAGCCATGCGAGTGCGGAACCCTCACCGTCACCATGACTGGCAGCCCGCCCTCTCCCCCGGCAACCAACACCCCTGTCCCTTCTTCTGCCCCCGCGACTTCCAAGGGAACTGCTCCTCCTGCTCCCGCGACCTCCAAGGCTACCACTCCCGCAAGCGCCTCCACTCTATCCACCAAGCCCGTCACCACGCCCGCTAGCACGCCCGCCAGCGCTCCCGCCACCACCCCGGCCGCATCCTCGGGCACCAGTACCACCGGCATCAAGACTGCGTCGGGCTCTCCTCCCAGCCCCACAGTCCCAAGCACGCCCACTGGCAGTGTCTCTACGCCTACAGGCAACTCGACTGCGCCGCCGCCGGTGCAGCAGACAACCAACGCGGCTGCCACCAACGGCATCGCAACCGCGCTCTTTGGTGCTGTCGGTGTCGTCATGGCCCTCGCTTTCTAAGCAGTTTGAGTGAGGCATTATGGGAGGAAACGACTGGTGTGTTTTCGCTTCTTTGGGGAATAACTTCATATAGTTAATGTGGGGGTTTGGTGGCACGCCTTGTAAAAAAGGCGAGGGTGACTTCTTTGCATGGCATAACATAGCATTTGCGGCATCCTAATGGTGTGGAATGGAATGGTTGGGGTTTCAAGTAAGAATGGAATGGTTTTTCATGTATATACCAACCTTTTTTTGACAAGTCTTTGGCTTTTGTATTTATATGATGGATAGGTGAATGCATCGGAGATGCACACCAATAGTGATTTGAAATTGATTCCCTTGTGTTTTCCATGGGGAGTTTGCATGGTGAGCGAGTGAGCATTATAGAACAAGATTCTTACCCTATACAAAAAGAAAATCATAAACTTTATGTTCTGTAACAGGTTACCTATTTGTTCCTCTTGTGTTTTCTTTACCTTTGAGCGCCAATTAGAGGTAAGAGAGTTAGAGTGTTGTGAGGTATGGTGTGTTAAGACTGTAGGAGTAGTATGCTGAGTTCGGCTGTGGCTGTGGCTGTGGCTACGGGGGAAGATGGGGCAACATTTACTATGGAGTAGACTTCGACGATAGAAAGAGAACAATAGAGAGCAGGGGAAGAAAATATAATTATCGTCTTTTTCATCTCTAAGAACCTCTTCACACACCCATACACCTCATCGCGTTAACATGCCCCGAAACCCCTTGCTCACTGCCCAGCAGGTGCCCAAGTTATGCTACTTTTTTTCCCCTTCCGTGGCAGGGCCCGCTTCGGACGTGAGCGCCGTGGGTGGTATGTTGGCGGCATTGGCATCGGATGTCGCGGGATGTGTGAGGGCAGAGTCCGCGTCGAAATCGATTCTTCTCCGATGGTGGTCGATAGTGCCGTGGGGTCACGTGGCTAACGCGGTCTGTATCCATCCGACCAGACAACCGATTTGGGGGGCGGGCCACGCAGTGCTTCAAGTGGCGATGGTGAAACCTGGGGCTCTATCGCGGGTGGCACGGCGTTCTCAGGCTGTGAGGCATGGGGTTCCTCGCATAGCGTAACCTGAGACCCTCCCGGTGACTTCTGGAACCCTCTAGCGTGCCCAGGCCCCGTCTCACATCCCACTGGTTTGATTTGTCCCTTTCCGTCTTTCTTCCAGTAAACCAGGTCTCCCGTGTGCGAGCTCGTTACATAATTGCCGTGCCCGATATAGACATGGGGTCTAGTCTCGAGCTTGCGAGGTAGGGTGGACGGAATGATGTCTATGGGGGGCGAATTGACATTTTTGGATGACGGCCGCTCTTTTTGGGGATCTGATGGTGGAGCGGGGCCTGAGACGGATATCTCGTTAACCTGCTATGAAAGGCCGGCATGTGCGATATAACTTACGGTCTCCCTGTGCGGTGCCAGCGCGGTCTTGGTGGCTACGGAACCTACAGAACGGCATGCCGAATGCAGACGGTGCGCCAAGTCAAACGAAGGATAATGGGACCTGTGGTAGCGATGGGATGAGATGGGATGGAATGGGATGGGATGGGATGAGATGGGATGGGGTGGGATGAGATGGAGTGGGAGACATGGAGTATGGAAGAGAGATGGAGAGATGGTGGAGTTGAGTTTGGTGTGCTTTCCTCCTAGAGTTTTTGAGGAAGTCGCAATGGACTGAAGATACTTGAGCCTATGAGCCCTGTTTTACACTTCACACCTCACACAGCGGTGCTAGGGCTTTGACAGTGAATTGACGTCCAAAAATTGGCCATTCTCCCCAGCTTGGATGGCCTATTGGACCAATGTTTGTGTGGCTAATGTCTAGAGGAAAGAGCGACGGTTTGCGAGAAAGAGCGACGGTTTGCAGGAAAGAACGACGGTTTGCAGGAAAGAGCGATGATCCGGAGTGGAAAGAGCGATGGCCGACGGCGGGGTCGCGGCTGATGGTTGATCCGGCCGGCTTGGCAGACGCGGCAAGTCGCGTCGCGTCGGCTGCGGAACGGTCACAGCAAGCAAGCATTCACCCCCCACGCGCTGCCTTCGTCGGCATGTCCTGAGCGTGTCGCCTCTACACCACCTGTCCGCCCCGCGACCCTGCTCCGACCACACCCGGCCCCCCGCGACCGCCACAATGGGATACATCAAGCAGATCACCATCCAGGGCTTCAAGAGCTACAAGGACCAGACCAAGATTGAGCCCTTCTCGCCGAAGAGCAACATTGTCGTCGGTCGCAATGGCGCGGGCAAGAGCAACTTCTTCGCCGCCGTGCGCTTCGTGCTGGGCGACGACTACGAGAATCTGGGCCGCGAGGAGCGTCAGGCGCTGCTCCACGTACGTCACATCACCCAAGAGGCCAGAGAAGAGCCAAAAGAGACAATGCTGACCTGCGCAGGAAGGATCCGGGTCTGCCGTCATGTCGGCCTACGTAGAGGTCTGCTTCGACAACACCGACGGTCGCTTCCACAACAACGGCAAGCCCGAGTTTGTCCTGCGCCGTACCATCGGCGCTAAGAAGGACGAGTACTCCATGGACCGCAAGAACGCCACCAAGCGCGACGTCTTCGAGATGCTCGAGGCCGCCGGCCTGTCGCGCTCGAATCCGTTCTACATTGTGCCCCAGGGCCGTGTCACCGCCATCACGAACATGAAGGACGAGGAGCGCCTGAACCTGCTCAAGGAGATCTCGGGCTCCAACGTGTATGAGAAGCGCCGCACCGACAGTCTGAAGCTGATGAACGAGACGGAGAACCGGTGCGAACGCATCGACGACCTGGTCAACGACATCAACCTGCGTCTGTCGGAACTCGAGGGCGAGAAGAAGGAGCTCGAGGCCTGGAACAAGAACGACCGCGAACGTCGAGCGCTGCTGTATACGATGAATGCGCGGCAGGAGGAGGAGCTGCAGGGCAAGATTGAAAACATCGACGCCTTCAGACACAACGGCGTGGCAGACGTCGACAGCCACAACGCCCAGTTCCGTCAGACCGAGGAAGACATTGCCGATATCGACAGCCGGATCAGCGAGCTCAAGAGCGAACTGGAGCTGCTGACCGAGAACCGCGCCCAGCTCGAAAGCGATCGCAACGACGGGGCCCGCCAGAAAGCTGCCATTGAGCTTCAACTCAACGACTTGGCCGACGGGCAGACCTCGGCTCAACAGGCCCAGCGGAAACGGGACGCCGACCTCAAACGTGTGCAGAAGCAGATTGATACGCGGGAGAATGAGCTTGCCAAGCTTCTCCCGCAATACGACGCAAAGAAGGAAGAGGAAACAGATATCCGCTCCCAGCTCATAGAGGCCGAGGGTCAGCGGAAACGCCTCGAAGACAAGCAGGGCCGAACTGCTACCTACACAACCAAGCGCCAGCGCGACGAAGCTTTGCGGGCTCGCATCGATGAGATCTCGGTAGATTTGGCGACGCGAAAGTCAATCCAGATGCAGACCAACGATGACATGGGCGACCTTCGCGACGAAATCGCCTCCCTAGAACAAGAGATCAAAACGCTGGAAGCGGAGTTGGGCAATGAGGAAAACAGCACCATCACCCTTGCTGAAAAAGTCCAGAAAGCTAGGGATGCACAGGACGCTATCCGCGATGTCCAGAGCAATGTGACCCGCGAAGAGCGAGGGGTACACTTGCACCTCGAAAATGCAGAGAGGCAACTAGGAGTCGCAGAACGCGAATTCTCACATCTACTGGACCACGCAACGAGTCGAGGCTTGCAGACTCTCCGTCGTCTGCAGAAGCAGCACAATCTACAAGGCGTCTATGGCACAGTGGCTGAGCTACTCGAAGTAGCCGACGTCTATAAGATCGCCACCGAGGTTGCTGCAGGGCCAGCTCTGTTCCATGTCATTGTCGACAATGACAGCACAGCGGAAAAGGTCATCAATCTTCTTAACAAGGAGAAGGGCGGTCGTCTTACCTGCATGCCACTGAGCCGTGTCCGCCCGAGGCAAGGCAATGTCCCACACACTTCTGACGCCCAACCATTACTTCCAAAGCTGAAGTATGACGATCTGTACGCGAAAGCGTTCAGTCAGATCTTCGGCAACGTTGTTGTCTGCCCAGAACTGAGTATCTGCCAGAGCCTGGTGCGATCACATGATGTAATTGCCCTGACACCGGACGGAGACCGTGCGCAAAAGAAGGGAGGCTACCATGGCGGTTATTTTGACCCCAGAAGCTCGAAGCTGGAATCACATAGCAAAGTTGTCAAGTTGAGATCGGGTGTCGAGGAGCTGCGAGCAAAACATAGCCAACTTCAAAGCGAGATCGGCAAGACGAGGCAACAACTCACCGACGCTGCGAGCGAAATTCGCAGGGCAGAGTATGAGAAGAACCGTGCCGAGGACGGCTATGGCCCGATGCGACATGACCTGCGTGCGAAGCAGGCCCAGCTGCAGCGAAAGAGAACACAGTTAGAGAATATGCAGCGGACGGCAGCGGAACTCGCATCAGATGTCAACGTTCTCGGCAGCCAACAGAGCGATCTCGAAGCCGAAATCGCATCAGATTTCAAGAAGGCGTTGTCGAGGGATGAGGAGCAGCTATTGCAGTCGCTCACGGGCACTGTACGTGAGCTTCGAAAACAGCTAGCTACGCTCTCCGAGGAGCGATCCGAATTAGAGATGAGGAAGGACGAGATTGAGGTCGAGCTTCGCGAGAACCTGCGGCCGAACCTTGACCAACTGCTCGAACAACAGACTAGTGCTGGTGTTGGCGGGAACCAATCGACACGCCTCAAAGAGTGCCAGCGCCAACTGAACAATATCAACAAAACCGTCAGCAATTTCGATCAGAGGCTCGAAGAACTTGAGGCTAGGAGAGACGAGCTAAACACCGAGCTTACAGGGCTAGAAGAGGATAGGGCTGAGAAGGAGACGAGCAACCGCAACCTTGCGCGCGCCATCGAGAAACACAAGAAGGGCATGGAGAAGAGCCTGCAGAAGCGCGCACAATACAAGGACGAGTTGACTGCAGTCCAGCGAGACATTCGCGAGCTCGGAACGCTGCCTGACGAAGCCTACCAGAAGTACATGCGGTGGAGCAACGACCGAGTAAGTACATGATACAAGCTCCAAGAAAGCCATACTAACAATTTACTAGCTCGTCAGCGAACTCGACAAAGTCAACAAAGCGCTCCGCAAGTACTCCCATGTTAACAAGAAAGCCTTCCAACAATACGAAGACTTCACCAGAAAGCGCGAAGCCCTCACCTCGCGGCGATCCGACCTCTCCGAATCCCGTTCTCATATCGAAAACCTCATCGAAGTCCTCGACCAGCGCAAAGACGAAGCCATTGCGCGTACTTTCAAACAAGTCGCAAAATACTTCAAAGAAGTCTTTGTGCAGCTTGTGCCCGCCGGTACCGGCAAACTCATAATCCAGCGTCGTTCGGACCGCGAGGCCCGCAACGAGGAAGATTCCGATGACGAACCCCAACGCAATGGCAAGACGGGCGTCGAAAGCTACACTGGCGTCGGCATTGCCGTCTCTTTCAACTCTAAACACGATGAGCAGCAACGAATTCAGCAACTCTCCGGCGGTCAAAAAGCACTCTGTGCACTCGCCCTCGTGTTCGCCATCCAGCAATGCGATCCCGCACCCTTCTACCTCTTCGACGAGATCGACGCCAATCTCGATGCGCAGTACCGCACTGCAGTCGCCGAGATGCTGCGCAAGCTCTCGGGCAAAGGAGGAGAGAGCGGCGAGGGCGGTGGACAGTTCATCTGCACGACGTTCAGACCGGAGATGGTGCTCGTGGCAGACAAGTGCTATGCGGTCAGTTATAAGAATAGCAATTCGCGGATCGATGTTTTTGACCGGGAGGGTGCGTTGAATTTCGTGGAGACGAGTCAGAGGGTTGCCTAGGGGTATGTATGTATAGCATGGATACGCGTTTCGGGCTTTGTTAGGGATGGTGGGTGTGGCGTGTGATATACCATGGTCTCTCTACGTTCAGATACCGCATACTTTTCCATTTTGCCAGTCTCTTGTGTTGGAAGTGACTGTTTAAGTGCCATCCGCCTTACTGGGTGAGGGCTATCTATTCCTTAGTCGCGAATCACCTCACATCTTCACTTTCAAGTCTATCCCCTCTCATTGACCTCTATCCTATATACCTAGTCCTTTCACCGGACGTCGTTATATTCCTTGTCTATCGACCATGTAGCAACAACAACAAAAGGTACAGTTAGATGTTTGCTTGCTTGCTTGCTTGCTTTCTTCTCGCACGACGTAGCGGGGTAAGATCCCTGCTCAGGCGCTGACATGGGTCTCCTGGTTACTTTTAAGATCAACGGTTATCGAGAACCTCATCCGTGCGACCTTCTCGATCTCTTTCTTTCCACATACCACAGCGAATTGTACCAGGACGCAGTATCCATTCGGCTCCGTTGATTGATTGTCTACTGGGCTGATAAGAGGCTGTTGAGACGATTAGAGAGCTAGCAGGTTTGCCTAGTGGAGCGTGACTATTGTAAGAGGGGCTAAAGAGACGAAATCATCGCAACATATCTGATAGGACTATATTTCGAGAAAGAGGAGGAAGTCGGCCATCAACCCACTCGATATCGATGATTTCTACTACAAGTCGACACCCTCGTCTCGAGCCCGCATCCAGGACCGTCAAGTCGGCCACGCAAGATGCCACGACGAGCAAAAGCCTGCGCAATATGTCGTCAAAAGCGCATAAAATGCGATGCTACAATGCCACATTGTGTAATGTGCCAGAAATTTGGTCGCCAATGTCCAGGACCAACAGATGCTCCCCTCCTCTTTATCGACAATTCGGCCTTCCCCTCAGGCCGCAAACCCAAGAAACCCAGAAATAAACCAAGTTCCTTAGGACCCCAACAACCAACACCAGGCCAACTCCCAAGCCCTGAAGCCTCGTCGCCAGACTCAAAAATCGGTCGATTAGACAGTACAGATGAAGAGAGCGAGGGAGAAGAAGTCGCATACGAACGAGCGCACGAGCTCGTCATCAGCGTGAGCCCCCGCTACGTCCTCCACGAAGCCTTCTACGCCAACTTCCTGGGCTTTTTCTGCGCCGAAGGCCGCCACATTCCAGGCGCTATCCGGCGTACACCGACCTGGCTCCACGCCCTCTCGCCCCTCTCGCACCCCTCCTCAAAATCGCGTCCCAATCCCACAACCAACGAAAGCAAAGCGGCCCTCTCGCTTGCACTCCGTGCCACGACCGCTGCCTTCTCTGGCGTGGAAATGCGAAATCCTAGTCTCGTTGAGTACGCGGCTGGACTGTATGGCGCTGCATTGAGGGGACAGGGCAGAGTATTGGCGAGGGAGAAGGAGAATGGAGAGGTCGAGATGGAGACCCTAGGTACGAGCGTTATCCTGAGTATGTTCGAGGCCGTGGTTGCGACGACAGGGACTGCGTACGCAGAACATATTGTTGGAGCGGCGAAGATGATCGAGAGGATTCTGAGGAAATTGCCGAAACCTACTGTGCCAGTAAATGATGGACCGCCACCGGGTGCGGGACGTGGTGGAAGAGGGGGACGAGGGGGACGAGGAGGGAATGTACAGAGAGAAAGAGAAGGTCCATCAGGGCCATCGGGAGGAACAGCAGGTGCCAGTCTTCAACCTCTGCACACGGGAATGTTCTTTCATATACGGTTCCAACTCGCATTCGTATACCTCACGACTACCTCGTCGCGTCTGCGTCTCGATCCAGTTATGAACACCGTACTTGAAAACTCGTGTGCTTGGGACTTTGATAAATTGCCGCTTATCCAGCAAGTCCTAAGACCTTTCGCAAGACTTACTTCACTCCTTTATTCTACCGATAACAATGCTGATTCGAATACCACGAATATAAAGCGCAAAGCCGAGAAGAGAAGAAACGAATGTTACGCTAGTGCCCAAGAAGAACTCGATATCCTTTGGTCAAAATACGAAAGAGAAGGGAAAATGCAGCGACTACGCTGGACAAACGCAACAGGTCAGATGGAATTCCGAGATCCATTCACAGCGCTTCAACACGCGTATTTCTCAGCCTGTCGGATCCTCCTCGACGTCCTCACACCCATTTCCCCAACTTCAGACGCAACTGCGACACCGGTCATAAGCAGACCGACCTCGTCATCGAAAGCAGAGGTAGAATCAGCAGCCTCAATGCCCGCGATAATAGATCACTACGCCCTCATCCTCAACGTGGCATGGTACCTGCGTCTCCGTGATGTAGGTTTTTCGTACTTGAGGCTCCATTCTCCACTATTTTTGGTGGCTATGTATGCGCCACAGACGGAGCAGAAGCGTGTTGCAAGGATGGTATTTGAGGAATGGAGGGATGGGGCGCTAAGGGGAATTGGGGGATTAGGTTTGGAGAGGGTATCTAAGGCGGATATGAGTCGAATACAGAAGACAGGTGGGAGTGCAGAAAAGGCAGCAAAGGATGTAATTAAGAGTGGAGGAGCCGTAGTGGCACTTTGGAAGGATACCAGTTGAACTTGGGGGGATAAGGATGTAATTGTGCTGCAACCTTGGCACGAGCCCCATGTTTTCGGGCTTGAATAACACCACAGCTACCATCATCTATACCACATCCCAACTCTCCTAATCAAACAACTCGATCCCCCCCTGTTTATTCAACCTCTTTGTATTGATTTCAACAGCCAGCCGTCTGACCTCCTCACTCGAACATTTCTTCCAACTCACCACCAGCTCCCTCACATTTCCCTCAAGCTCCCCATCTTTGGCTGGTCCCTCTTCCCTAACGAGTCCTGCCGCAAGTTCCACTCTCAGCAAATCCTGCTTCGTCAGCCAACTCAACCGCGTTGTCTTAATATCGCCCAAATGACACGCAACTCGGAGTTTATCCTCCCCTGTTAGGTATTTCAGCGCAATTTCCAAACGCGCGAGCCTCTTGTGGTACAAAGAACCCGCCATAGCGTCCGTTAGTTTCGAGACGCGAGATGCAAATGCCGCACAATGTGCGTCGCGCTGTTTGCCCTTCTTCTCCCCAGTCCCCGGTGTCTGTGGATCTGGCTCCAGAGCCGCAGAATGCCGCGCAGCATACTGCAACAACCACATCCTCCACAGCCAAGTATCCGGCAAAAAGGCAGGTTGTCTTTCGTCGTCTCTTTCCCAATCCCTAGTTCTCAGGCCCTCAACATACACCACCGCGGCCTCGACAACCGGCTGCTTGAAATCCGCCCACGTTTTCGCAATAGGATAGGATGGAGACATCTTACAAAACGATCCCATGAGTACATAAACGTTTATTAAATCGTACCCGTCATTCCAGAGGAGAAGAGTCAAAAGGCGGAGGAAGTTTTGCTGGACATGCTGGGGCGTGATGTGATTCTGCAGTTGCTCTGGTTTCTCGAGAAGATTGCTGAAGAGCGCACTATTGCCACGGAAAGTTGTGATATTGGGGCCGGCAGCGAAGGCACCGAGATAGTATTTCACGTCCGGGGTGGTGCGGAGCGTGGTATCATTGTAGAGCTTCTTGTTCAATGTGGCGATGGGGGCAGGTGGCGCGATGTTGAAGTTCAGGTACGCGATGTACTCTTCAAGTAACGACAAAGGGATGTATGCGCAGCTTGTTAGGAGTACTTTCTCTATGATCTTCTGGTGTGCGGGGAGAGATGGAATGTTCAAGTCTTTGATGTCTGTTTCACTAAAACCTTGTTGGCGGAGGAAGATAGAAGTCCATCTTGCGTTTTGCTGTTTTAAGGCGTCAAGGACAGGGACGATGATACGGGCTATAAACTCGCCGTGCTGAGGCGGAACTTGAGAGCCTGTGTGGTTATTTGTGAACCCTAGGAGCAATTCTAACAGTGGGTAGTCATCGGCTGTGTACGTTGTGGAGTAGTACGCGGGTGAGACATCGAGAGGTGTCAGTGTCTCTTCAGCGTTAGCCCAATCAGCTTCGGTCATAGGTTGTCGGCCATTGAAATTGCTGGCGAGGGGTATGACGACTTCGAGGGCTGTAAGAATTTTCTCGGCGATCCCTGGCGATAGTGAGGGACAAAGCCACATGCATCGGAGGCTATAGACTACGGTACAGTGGATGTCCACATGTGAGGTTTTGATGAGTAACTTTGATAGGATGGCGAGAGCAAACTCTTGTGAAATGAAATTTGCATCGCCGAGGAGTTGGGCGAGGAACTTGGCGGTTGTAATCTTGACAAAAGGTGTCTTGTCCTAGTAATTGTTAGTGTTTTCAGAATGATGGGTGGTCTGAAGCAGAATATAAAAATATTGCTTACCGATTCGCTTTCGCTTTCATTCCTAGGAACCATTTCCCCGGCTCTCGATACTTCCCCTTCCCCCTTTACATTGGCCTGTTGTTCCAACTTCCGGATAATTGCATCAGCAAAAGCAGATATACAAGCATGCGCGTCCGAAGCAGACAATCTCTCGAAGAAAGGATGTGACAGGATTTGACGGTGCCGCGAGCTCGACTCTGGACGTTCAATGATGCATCGAACAGCAATCTCAGAAGCTAGTGCCGGTCGATCACTTTTCCCGAGAAGCTTCACCAAATCGAACGCGACTTGTTCCAGAATGACAAAGCCCTTTGCATCTGAACTTGTCGCATACAGACAATTGACCGTGTTTTTTGTTACTTGGGCGAGAAGTGTCGGAGGTACACTTCCGATAAATTGGCGAAGTGAGTGGAGAGCGAAATACCTGTTCATATCCTTGGTGGCCAAGAACTCGTCGTCGAGATATAGTGCTGGATATCTCATGTGACCCGCTTCAGCGGAGGGAAATGGTTTAGACAGGATCCGTGTGCTGGAGGAATTAAATGTATCCAGATACAGTAAGGCAGATAATATCAGGCCCTCTCGAAGAGCCGGAATATGGTGTGCTTTTAACTGTTTTCTCTCTGACCATATATCCCAGTCTTCCGCTTGTACACCAGGCACCTCAATTGAAAGTTGAATCGGTACAGAGTTGATGTGTGGTGACTGCGCATGTCGAGTCTTTGCTTTGGAAAGATCAATATATGTCAAAGGGTGGATAGTGAGTGACTTTGAGTTAGACCTTTCCGGTGGATACGGATTCCACTCCTCGACTTTGGTGGGATTGCTAACAGTTGGAGGAATAGGCCAAACCGTATCATTGGGAACTCCTGTCCAGTGTACCGGCCAATCTTTGCCCCAATAACGGTTTGCTTCGTCTGCGCTCAAGCGAGGATGGCTCAAGAGACTGGTAGCGTATACCCATACCTTTTCGCAGCGGGTCTCTTTCTCCGTTTTGTCAAGTGTTGCTGGAATATATAAACGTATAGCGTACGCATAGTCGTCTACGAATGGTCCTATCGCAGTATTGGTATCTTCATCTTCTGGAATGGGAGTCGAGGCTAATTTTGGATCCGGGAACACAGCTTGGTCCATACGGGATGCTAGATAGGGAGCGTGGGTCTCAAAGAAAGGGGCTTGTAGAATATATGGCTCCATGAGATGCTGAATCGGTAGCCCTCGAGGGAACGGCTCAGGGAGAGCCGTAACTGCGGGATAGACCGTTGGACGGTGCTGTCGCCACATTTCATCTCGGGCTTTGGCGAGTTCGTCAAAGAAACGATAAGTAGATGACTTTTCCTTATTAAGATAAACTGGTGTCATCTGTCTGTAGCTCAAGATGCCCTGTAGGCTATCTGCATTCAGACCTGCGCGCCTAGAGGTTGTATTCATGTGTTAGCAGGGCTCAAATAGAAGGGGCTCGGTATACGTCACAATAGACCTTTCGGATATACATACCCAGAGACCAGGCACTCCTTCTCCAGTGTGACTAATGTCTCAACAGTATCCTTCCACAGGGTATCATAAACTTCCTTATCAGAGAATTCAAGAATATCGTAAAGCTCGGATGAACGTTTGATACGCTGTTGAACAATGCAGAAAGGTAGACACAAGGTACCAAGCCAATGTTGAGCTGCAAATGATGGCTCTCGCAAGGCAGTAAATGCTATATCGAACAGTTCGTGGAGGATCCGATTTCCCGTCACAATTCGCGGTATAAGATCCTTGGTCAACATCCCTTTCTGGAGCAAATGGCGTTCCGGAATGCCGGAGAGTAGGGCTTTTGCTTCGTCTACATGCGTCTGCCATAGCGGCGCCACAACAAGTGGATCCCGAACGTATCTACGTGCCTAGTAGAGTTACAAGGTTAACAAAGCTCCTGCAGAGAAAATCCGAGGTATATGACTTCCACCCATACACAGAATTTGCTTACCCATATCAATTCTTGTCCATATAGATCCAGCGACCCACTAGCAATCGCAGAAAATATTACCGATTTGGCAAAAGCAGCCCTTTTTTCTGGCGTTGAGCCCGTCATGGCTGACTTCTTGCAAACTTTGATCTGTTTCGATGCAAGCTCTTCAGCCTCAAGTTGGCAACCGTTGCGCTGGAGGAGAACAATCTGCCATATCTGAAGTGAGGAGTATGGAGTTAACAACCCCTATTTTGAGGGATATGATAGTATGTTACTTACATCGGGATCTCCGTTTATGTCACTGGTTGTATATGCGCTGTGGCCGAGCACTGAAGTGAAAGGCCCTCGTTCGACCAGATTCTCATCGCCTTTGGCCGAGCGCAAGCGGTTGAACAAGGATAGCGCGTCACCGGGAGATAATCTGGATAGTAGACTGTACGGAGTCACGCCGAAGTATCTTCTGAGATGCTCGGGGTTGCCAATGTCGCCACCAATGGCCTTGAAGCAAAATTCCAACACGGCATAGTGTCGGGTCCGAGGAACGTCATGAATGATCTTGATGAAATCGGCCATAATTGACTTGTCAGATCCTCTGGTGCTCTCAGCAAGCAGAGCGCGGAACTGTTCTGCAAAGAGTTCGGGCTTGCGGGACCAGCAACGTGCTACTAAAGAAAGAAAACTTTGGCGCTCGTATTCAAGCTCTTTCAATTCAGAATTCCTCTGAAGGCATATCAAGGTGTATTTCACAATATTGTGAATCTGTATCCAACCAACATGCCGTTTCAATGCCCTCTTCAGAAGGGGTGTAACCAGCTCTTTCATGAACTTATCTCTATTCAAGCGATTGTTTTCTCGTTGGACTAGAGCTACGAGGACGCGCAGGGAAAACATCATTGATGCTGAGAACCCTTGCAAAGGAGCGGTTGCCGATGGATATTGGGTCAGCAGAGGGGTGAGCCACACTTCGCCGGCACTATGGTCTTCGACGGCGTATCTGAGTGCCTGTTCTTGTAAGACTTCAGCTTGATGTTCCAGAAGGTGCCGCCGTCGGATCGGATTGGAATTTTGCAGGCGATCTTCAATGCACCGTACTACCATCTCTCCCGTACAGGCTGGGAGGAGAATCTGGTAGTAATCCTGTAGCGGTCGCTGATCTAGGAGTTTGTGAGGTGTCGCAAAGAGCCGAGGATGAAGTGCCCTGAAAAATTCTGTGAAGCACTTTCTTTTCTCTTCCTTGCCCACTCCTCTTGCACTGTGTCTGATGGCATGACAGGCACTCTTTACTTCGTTTTTGGACATGTCGCTAAAGAGATGAAGGAAGCCCGCGACACCGCCAAGGCTGTCCCATATCTCTTTCCATTGAGATGAGCATAGCTGTTTCCGAAGCCGCTTGATTGCTAAAAGTCGGATGAGGCCCGAGGCTTTTTGGCCCAAAGCCTGCTTGATAGTGTTGGGGGATTGTGCTAGGCCAAGCCACATTGTAAAAACGGAGGGTGGAACCGAGCCATGCTCAACTAGCGCGATGATCTG
Organism: Massarina eburnea CBS 473.64; assembly: GCA_010093635.1. Taxonomy (NCBI): domain Eukaryota; kingdom Fungi; phylum Ascomycota; class Dothideomycetes; order Pleosporales; family Massarinaceae; genus Massarina; species Massarina eburnea. The sequence goes on along the minus strand of MU006799.1, from coordinate 37,631 downwards.
GCAAGTGACTTCTTCTGCGTTGGACGTATTCAGTACTTCTCGCAAATGCTCGACGATGTCGCGTGGATGCGCACACCGGATTCTCCCCGGATCTAGAGAAACCGCCATTTCGGCCGGACGCGATCTCGATTTGTGAAAGGAACCAGAGACGGCGTAAGAATATCGTGATGGCTACCACCTCGACCACTTTGGCAATTTACAAACCTTACCAAAGTGTAAATCAGACTCGTCGTAGGCTACTAAACGATTGTCAGCTAGTCACGTGAGTTAATTCCGACGAGTACATCAACTTGCCAGAGTTCTGAATGAACTACTTCAAGCTCAATACTGATATATATCAATAAATAATTCGCTTCTGTTTATTGCTACATATAGAAATGTTCGCTCACCGGCTTACGAGTCCTGACTTTTCGATGGCGTATTTGGTCCGGCTCTCTCCAACCGATGTTAAAGGCGTCAGATGAACGGTCGTTCTTCTCCAGAATAAATATTCTGATCCTCGTACGAGACGCCTGTATCGCGTAGACTGGTGATAGAAGCATGGAAAACGACATCGGGACATATGGATGCAGCTGAAGATATGGCCGGATTTGTGCGGCTAAGCTACTCTAAGCTTAGCGTTTTGATCCCGTGCCTTGCCAGCTGACGCGCGATATCTCCACTTCTCAACGTCATCGTCAGCATTTCATTCTCATCTTTTATTTCTTTCAACCCCAACTTGCCGAAGACACAGGTCTAGTATCCTGATATTCAGGCAGCGCCAGTTGATATAGTCTCGTTCCTCTACTGATGGGTAACTTTAGTCTACCTAGATACTTCGTTCCTCTGTAAAGCGACGTAACTAATTTGTTAAAAAGGTATGCTTTGCTATGGTCGTTGAGCCCATTCGACTTCAGTCAAGAGATATAGTTATCGTAGTGAGTACTCCTTCTTATGGCGGTCTGATTGCGCTTGTGGATATTAAGGGTAGCAACCTGCAGACCACCTCACCCAACCCAGCCTGGATGATTGCTATCTTTCAAACCAATCTACGAGGGCCGAAAATTCTAAATCGCCGCAGTATTTTCGGCAAGATGGGCCGCGCAGCGTACTCAAAAGAGTATCGCGTCTTCGGGCCACACCTTGGTCACGACAATCACAAATGCATTCATTTCTTTCAACAATGTTGAGTGGCGTCTAAATATGTTTAAGTTTCTTTGAATTGATTCCTTGTTCTCGCCGACGACAAAGCAATTACGGTTTTAGCAAAGTTTGAACAATGCGCTCTACACATGCTTTTCCTTTCAGTAAAGCCACGCTCGATTTCGCCTTTCATTTATACAAGAACAAAACCCCCTCCACTCGAATAACATATCCTACAATCTCCCCCAATTTCTCTGCTCTGAAAAAATCTCTTAAACTAGACAAGTACACTTCCAACAACAGCGTTGGCCTCACAAATCTACCTTTCGCATACAATGGCTGACAATCCACCCGCACCTCTCGTATACCAGTTTCTAGACGATTTCGACAGAAATCACTTCAATACTGTCCTTGCAGATAATAACGAACGCGTAGCGTTTATCTATTGCATAAACCATTTGAACAAAACCCCCAGAACCCGACCAAGAACTGGAGAAACCCGTATCAAAAGATGGACCAAGATACGCCGTCACTGGACCATAAAAGTTAATGGGCTTGCTCAAATTCCTATCGCTGCACACCCTGTTGGCATTGTACCATCTCCTTCATCTGATCCTCCACCTGATCCTTCACCTAATCCTTCACCAGGTGATGGGCCGAATGGAGATGAAGCTTTGTCGAAGCGTAGAAAGCGGTCCCTAGAGAAGGAAATTGATCCAGCAGTGAATCAGAGACCCGCAAAACGCCGCCACATCAGTACGGGTGGCGGCTCGTCCCCGCCGTTTATTTTCCACAACAACCCGGACCAAAATATCTACTTGCCTCCAAGCAAGGCTGTGCGCGAACACGTCACCAATAATCTGAATGGCACCTGGCGATTCGCCACTGTTCTCAAGCAAATCGATACCAAACCTCTCCATGAAACCCTTAGGTACGGTACGCCACCTAAATCGCTATATCTCTTCGTAAGAGTGGATGATGCGGGTGTAATTCAAGAACATAGAGCGGTAAAATCTTTCGACGTCTTGTTTGAGAAGCTTAAGGTCGGAGGTACTGAAGTCAAAAATCTTTCATTCGGAGAAGGAAAGGAAGAATTCCACACGTACTACGGAAATACGTATGACGAAGAACTTCTCATTCAGGAAGCTCTGGCTAAGATCGACTCCCCAAATGTAGTGCGGTATTACAAAGATAGCGATGAAAAACACGACTTTCAAATCGAGAACGCCGTCATGAACGGCGTAATGGCTCAGTTTCGCGACAATCCCAGATATGTATGGTATTACAGTTTATTATACTACGAATACGCTCCATATAAAACCTTACGTCAGTTGATGGACGCCCATCATCGAGCTCGGGATCTCATTCCGGAACACTTTATTTGGTATGTGTTTACGCGGCTCATCAATGCGCTTATGGCGTTACAGAAACAGGGTATTCTGCATCTTGAGATCAGTAAGTAACTCCTATTCATTTCCTACCCCTGAGACACTTCGATGCCCAGTATCAAATGAACTATCAACTTTTACATCAACATCTGCTAACTTTTTCAGAACCAGAAAACATCTTCTTCGGCGACATCGACCAACGAGATGCCAAGTACCCAGGCTATAGACGAGTCCTTCTTGGTAACTTTGACTGCGCTGTTCAGCTACAAGATGGAGAGAAAGATTACCCTAATTTCAACCCCCAGAACCTTCCCCGCATCAGATTGTTCTGGATGCCGCCAGAGCTCACTAACAAGACACGCTCGGGTTATGAGCCAACATCATGGCGCCTGGATGGGAGCACAGACATCTTCTCACTAGGAACTGTAATTCGTGAGATGATGCTCTGTTCAACCACCTCAAAAGAAGAGTTTGAAGTACTGAGAGACAAGGAAACAGGTAAACAACTCTAGAGTCCCAACATCTGACACTACGATCCGTAGACTATAACCCCAGATCCCTCCCTACGCATGAAATAAGCTAACTGTATATTCAAACTTTAGTTCGATATTCGCGCAGTATTTCCCCAAAGATTGGGCCCGGGCTCAAGTTGCCTGATCAATACAGCGTGGGCCTTGTGAACACAGTTACAGGCTGTATATCCTTTGACAAGTACGATAGGCGCAACGTTAAGGATTTGAACAAACGCACTTATAAGAATCTCGACGATCTCGATAATCTACTAGGTCCGCAAGTCTACGAGCCAAAATTTGCCAAAGACCATCCGCTCTGGGTGCGTTTTCCAGCCGCAAATCGTTTCGCCATTGGTCGCGTTTTCGAGTATCCGGACGTCACGGACTTGGTCACTGGTACCCTTGAATATAGTGAACGAAAATCCGTTGAAAAGGCATATCAAAGCTTCCGTCTCGAGCCTGTTGATGCCACCGGCGCTACCGATAGAGATCTCGCTAACGCTCTCGATCTGCTCCGCCTCGACACTGTAGAGGCCTCACAGTCAATAGACGATACTGAGCAGGACACAATCTCTCTAGCACTCAAGCATTTCCGTTCTACTCTACTCTCGAATCTCAGTCCAAACCGAGATACGCGTTTCCATCAAGCCCAGGGCCAGCAGGACCCCGTATTCTACAGTGCTTCGACCAAGATGAAAGTTCTAAATATAGTAAAGCGTGAAGCTGAGAATGTCATGACTCGAAATGAAGAGTTGGCAGAATTCCTCCGTCTGATTGTCAATGCTTGTACCTTTGGTACTTATATCCTTCAGTTAGGCGCAAGCGGTGATGCAGAGGAGAGATCATTGAGACGGGCTACTTCGTATCATGCTGGTGTTTGGGCGTATGTTTTGAGCGATCCAAGCCCAGTGTTAATGGTGCCGGAGACGGGGATCGAAGATTATTCAGAGGCGGAAGAGAATGATACAACGGAAGAGGAGCATGAGCCAGAAGAAGAGGAACGGTACGACGAAGAAGAGGAGCGATACGGTGAAGAAGAGGAACAATATGATGAAGAAGACGAGGAAGAGTATGAGCCGGAATTATAGGAGTGCGGTCTGGAAGCAGGAAGTTTTAATAGGTAGGGAAATGAAGAAGGCTACAGGTTAGGGTTAGTGCAACAGTATGTGGGAGCAGCAGTCTATCTAGGGGTAGTACTGCCATAGAATGTAGAATATAGTTCAAGAGAATGTAGGGTCTCACCGTCGGGAGTCTTGAGTTTGAATGGAGTGACTTGATTGACAAGGAAACCCCACTGCTCAGTGAGGCTATACTATATATAGCCTAGCGCATATTAGTAATCGATAATACCTAGGTACGATACCTCCAGGGCTAGACATTTGTCTGAGACAATACACGATGCCACCACTTCCTCTCCCTCCCATAATACTCTTCATATGATGTCTTTGCCAAAGTACTTCTTACAGGTATTACATCGCCTTAGCCTCAGCTTTATAGCCTTCCTATGTAGTACCTATCACGTGTAACTAGCCGCCTGCGCCATCGTACCATTCTCATCGGCAAAAAGAAGATCGCCCGGGATCTAATCAAGCCCTCTGGCTAGATACTCCGTGTTGTCAGGACCGACGAGAATAGCAGGGGTTTGTACAGGGATAGTAGTACTCAATTTGTCGCTAATATTCATGCGTAGAGAGCCAAGACCTCCAGTTTTGCAGGCAAAAGGTCCGTGCGCTTCATCAGAATTGAACGTCACAGACTCTAGATCATCTAGCTAGAATCACAAGGTTGTAGAGGCTCGTACAGAGGCCTATCGCGGGTTAATTTCATGGTGTTGTAGTTGATTTTAGAGTACTCTGGGCTCCTCTAAACTATATACAGGCAGCGATCGACGCTAGCAAGGCTTTGTGACAGTAACCCTGCTATTCTCGTCGGTGCTGATACGGGGGAGTAAGCGATACCCATCGTGTTCCTGGCCCTGCACAAACCGGTACCCTTGTACGGGAAATCTAGAACCAAAGCTTATACGCAATGACGTAGCCTGGACCAATTTTCATCATCACCATCATAGTGCTGGTGAATTCGAGGATTCTGCACGGCTTCTATCTAGATTCTACAAGTCCAGACTCTATAAAAGCCTTTGGCGGGAACCTGCAAATCATAGAAGAGGACTGGAACCGGAACTGGAAGCGGAACTATGGTTCGGTCTCCTAACCACAAACAGTCTTCCTGTCCCGTCCAGCCGCAACTCGAAGCCAGACTATCCAACGGCCGCGTCTCCGATCCCGTTGTCTAGTCTTCCTCTACGCAGAATGTCTTCGCGGCCCATTATCCCGCATATTACTAACCATGTGGGGAAGGTAGCTGTTTGGCTGAATTTGTCGAGTTGGAGTGGGAATTGTGGTAGGTCAAGGCGGAGGTAGATCACTGCAGGAGATCAGGGGCGATGGGCCAAGTAAATACTCAATTGAAGGACTACTGAAATGGTGCCATAGCTATGGAACTATGTAGCAGGCTCTTGCTTTTGTTTGCAAAATCATCTGCTCGACTAACTGCCTCTCCGTGTCCGCCCCGCAGTACATCAGACGTATTGTAAAATCGTGGCTAACCCAAGACACGTCTGTCTTGCGCTGCTGGTATCAAAGAAATCGTAGGTAGTACAAAAAAAGCAGTATCAACTTTTGGCAATACAGGGATAAATCGGAAACTCGATCGAATGTTCAGGGTATCATAGAAGCAGCGGTAAGGGTGAAGCTGAAGCTGAAGCGGCGAAATGGAACGAAACAACCGTAGGCGCGAAGGGGCGCAAGAATGTGCTCTACGCACCCAAGCCCTCATTGTCCTCGTCCATGTCTTCTAGGAGGTCGAAGCCGCCGTAGTCGTCGTGGTCGGGTGAGTCTGGCTCTAGTGTCGTCATGGACGGGCAGTCCGTGTCCACCTGTGTAGCCGAGCTCTGCCTGTGGCTCTGCATCTGGCTCTGATCCTGGTCGTTTGGTGCAAATGTCGACGACGGCGGCTGCTGCTGTTGATGTTGGGCTGGAACTTGCATGCCGAGCAGGTCGCCTGCGCAGCGTGTGAGGTATTCGTCCACAGCCCAGAAGCCACAGCCCGCATGCCTCAGCACCTCATTCTTGAGCTCGAGCAGCTCCTCTCGCAGCATGGCCACGTTCTCCTTTAGGGCCTTGTTCGTGGCCGTGAACTCGCGTGCACGTCCCTCGAGCCCGCCAATGTACTCCTTCTTGCGCTGGCGGCACTTGTGGGCGGCAACACGGTTCTTCTCAAGGTGCGACTGCCGCGCTGACGACACCTGGAAGGGGAAGCCGTCGGCGGTGAAGGCCTCGACCATCTGGGGCTGCGACTTGGGACGACCCCGCTTGCGCTTGGGTGGCGCGCTGTCTTGCTGCGGTTGGGATGCTGTCTGATTGGCTGCCGAAGGCTGGCGCGAGGTGCGACGACGCTTGGGGGCGCGCTCTGGGTCTTCTTGCCGGTCCTGTTCTTGGTGGTCCGGCAGCTGGAAGTTCTGCAGCGCTTGGATCTGGTGGTCGGCGAAGGGTATGGAGCGCTCTCTAGCATCGTCGCCGCCATGGCCATCGCCATCGCTGTCGCCGTCGCCGTTGTGGGGAGGCTCGGCGGCGGCGGAGGCGGGGGAGAGCTCCTCGGGCGGGGTGACCTGGCCGTAGCGTGCGACGGAACCGTGGGTCAGTAGCGTGGGCGGGATGGTGAAGGCCGACTGGGGGAACTGGGCGTTGGTGAAAGCCGCCCACTTCTCCGCGGGCTGGAGGTCGCTGTTGTTGAGGGCCACAAACGCGTCGTTTGCCCAGTCGTCGCCGAAGCTACGGGTGTCCAGCTCCATTGCGGGCGGGATGAGCGAAGTAATCAGGGATGGAGACTAAAAGCAACTAGAAGGGCCAGTGTACGGGCGGGGTCCAGGAGGGGTGATATAAACAATCCGGGGGGGGCGCAGCGTGTTGGGTGCTAGCTGTTGTGCGACCGGCCAACAACTCCGGAGAGGGGGGCAGAGGGGGATGGCTGATGGGAGGAATGTGGCAAGAAAGAAGTGACACGCAACTGCTTTCGTTCGAACAAAGCTGCACAGATGGGGGAGGGGGGGGAAACCGGCAAGGCAAAGCAAGGCAAAGCAAGGCAAGGCGGAGGGCCGGCCGGCAGCGCGCTTGGCTTTTAAGTACCGCCTGTACGCTTCGCCTGCGCCGTCATGGGGAATGTGAGAAGCGCATGTTTACGAAGATCGAGAAATCGGAGCCATCGACCGCGCCGTGACGTTGCCCGGCCGCCTGGCCAATTGAGCCTTGTCGCAGCCCCGGCGCCCCCCCTGTTGCTACGGCGGAGAAGAATGGGGAATCCGGTTTTCCATGGCACTTTGCCATCTCTCTGATCGCGATGGTCGCTCCGTCCCCCTGTCTACCTACTTAGGTGGCAGGCAGCGCTTCGAGGCAGCGCTTCGAGGCAGCGCTTCGCGACGGTGTCGGCCCGCTCCAGTTCAAATGTTTTCCAATAATCTTCTCTCCCACGCAAGCTCTCACGGGGGCGTCTGGAAGCACAGGAGCCATCATCAACACCGCATTCCGCCAAGTGTGTACGCTAATGACGACACTAGGTGCCGATCCGTCGTAGCGCCGACCTTAGGCCCGAGGCATGCTATTGGTGGTGCATGCCAGCTTTCCCACCATCGACGGCCAACTTGTGCATCTCACACGGACCTACCGCCCAGGTGGTAGATAGATATGTGGTGTGTATGTACCACCAGTCCACCAGTCCACCAGCCCACCAGTCCACCAGTCTGCACATGGGGTGAGCCGGTGCTGGCATATATCTACCGGGTGTCCGTCCCGTGACCATGCCCGCACCGCCCGCGACTGGCTTGTTACCTACCGTATCTCAGGGCTTGGTGAAGCTCACCCATTGATGAAGTTTTTGAACACCAACATCACCACATGATCAAAATCCTTAGTAGAGTAGAGAAATCAATAGTACGTTTGCTGCTGAGTATTATTATCACTTTAAATAAGTCCTTTTATAGGTTGCAGTCTCGTAATTGTAGTGTAGAGTTGTGTGTGTAGCAGCAGTGGTTCGCTTATAAAAAAGACGACAGAGGCGCATCTACGAGGCATCTGAAACGTACTAGATTACTATAGGTTTAGTATGCTTCATCAATGGGTGAGCGTCGGCGAGCCCTGAGATACGGTAATAATTGCTCTTCGCCGCATGGTGCCGCAGTAGTGGCAGTCGCAGCTTGAAGTGTCGCGACGTGATTGGCTGCGACAGCTGGGACACTTGCTGCTTAGAAATGCGTTGCGGATTACGTCACAGTGGGGGTGGCGAGGGGCAAGCGGACCCCGCACACCCCATTCTTCCATCACAGCTGGCCCATCATCTCAGGCGGGCAATACTGCGTGATGAGGATCTACAGAAAAGCATTATTCGATAATCCGAAATCTCTGCGGTCAAACCCTCGGTCCAACACGATACTTCTCACGTGACTTCTAAAAGTCCCACAGCGTCCCAAAGGCATGCAGCCCCTCAACCCTACAGCCCTGCATCATCTCGTCGTTTCCCTGCATGTTGCTCGTAATGAAGATGACCTCTGCACCGAACCTCTCCCAGGTGTCCTTCAGCAGCTCCATGGTGTCCGGTCTGCCGCCCCTCTTCTTGCTGTCCCAGAGAATCATGCGCTCGGGCTCGATATGCTTGTGGATGAGGCCGGTTATGGTAGGCCCAAAGGTGCGCTCTTGGTCCGACCCGATCCAGATGAGGAACCAGTTGGGCGACTGGATGCACGTGCTGAGCGCGGCGCCGATGCCAGTTCCTGTGCAGATGCGGATGCCGCGCTTGAACATTGCGGAGGCATGCCCTACGCCAGCTGGAGGCTTCAGTCAGTTCCCTACTGCCATGTGCGATAGTCTCAGTGCTCAGTGCTCACCGAACTTCAACTCTCGCGTCCAGACCGTTTTCGGCGGATTCTTGACGAGGTCCTTGGTGAAATCTCCCTGAACACCACAGATCATATAGTGCTCTTTCGATTTCCTGCCGACACTGATAATACCAAAGGCGTGGTACTCCATGATTGAAGTGCGGCTGATGCGGCCGAGGAGGCCTTGTTGCATTCCGCGCTCAAAACGGAGGATAGCGACTTTCGGGGAGGGTACTTCAATGCCAACGGGGACTTCGCGGAGGGTCACCCAAGGTATGAGGACGCTGCAACGGGTCAGTAAAGGAGGGAGTGCAATAAAAGGTGAAACATACAATATAGTCATGAAGACGGCGAACCAAAGCTCTTGGGCACTGAGCATGGCGTGCGTATCCGGTCGCCATTGTCCGAGTCTGATGTCGTACACGTTGCCCATCACTACAAATATCCATGTGGTCTGACTCTATTAGTGATACTCTTATCGGAATCACTCATCATCGTTCACCGTCTCAGGGAGGAGTACATACCGCAAGACCAAGCCAACCAATAAAACGATGTTGCTTTTCGAAAACGTTGTGATACGTGCTATCCAAGGAGTCAGCCATTAATGACCAAGGTCTTCGCATCGAAACAAGGCAATAGGACTTACTTGCGGACCCAGGGAAACGCGCTCAAAACAGAAATGATGATGAAAACATTCGTAATGATGCCGCTGACAATCACTGCGCGATGCTGAACAGAGCGATGCCGTATAATATCAACAATCTTGAAGACCAGCCACGCCGCACCTGAAAGCGCACACCCTGAATGAATACCGCCAACATGCTGTAGTACCGATGTCGCCGCGTACTTGATGGGCAGTGGAGCCCACTAACAACTGACGTTAGCATTCAGTCCAAGCTTCACAACTCAACCGCAAAGAGCCTTCATACGTACCCCCTTCAGTCCATAGATAGCAACCATGTACAAGAACCTCATCCAAAGCTCGTTTCGAAACATAATCGCACACAGTAGGTTGCCCAATACCAACGCCCCTGAATGCTTCTCCGCATATTCGAACCGTCCCAACCCAGCTAGAGCAATACCCGTCGCATTTGACAACGTCACAAAGGTAAAGAACTTGCGGTACGTGTTGAACCATAACTGAAACAGTACCCATCGGCTGATTCTCCGCTTCTTGGGTTTTGCCCCTGGTGGAGGCGTGGGAGGCTTCTCGACAGCTACGGTGGAGAGCTTACTGGCGTTGGCGGGCTTGTGTTGTGACGCGGGTCCAGGCCATGAGAGCGAGAGTTCCGGGACGCTGGATAGTGGTGTGATGCCTTCGTGGACAGGGGATGTGGGGGAGAGGAGGTTGGTTTGGATGTGTGTGGTTCGCTTTTGGCCTAGGAAGACGAAGGGTGGCGGCGCAATGAACGCTTGCGAGCTGTCGTATAAACCCTTCTCAGCATCGGATAGGGAGTCATGGTTGTTGTCCCCATCACGATGGCCTCGAAACGGTGACGATACCGGTGAAGGTGAGACGGCCATCTTGAACGAGTGAGGGTCGGCTTACGTATATACTCGGAGAGAGGATGAATGAACGTGAATCGACAAAGTCGAGACACATATGCTGAGAAATAACAAAGGTTCGCGACTTGTGCAAGGATACTCGTTCGTGCTCAGCGCTTGACTAGCAAACCGAACGCTGAACTGCAACTCTTAACTCGCTCCTCAGACCTCTTACTATACGTAGCCCCACCATTACAACTTCCCCCTTCCCGAACATACCCACAAAGTTACATTGTTTGATAAACGATGTCGACAGGTCCAGCCGCATATGCCGAGACGAGATTCAAGGCACCCACCCGCTCACACACCAACATGGTCGATAAGATGACATCGCCAGATAGACGATGCAGAAACAAACTAGCCGCATATGCCGGGGGGGATACTTAAAACAGGGTTCCAAGGTAGCTGTCGGTATCTGAGTGGCACGCGGGCAATTACCGTCTATACTACTGCCTTCCGTTCGGTGGCGCAGCGGATGCCCTTGTATATTTCGGTGAGATCAATAATTGCGATATTATTGCTTGGGCGTGAGAGGTATGAAGAGGAAACGGAGGAAACGGAGGAAACGAAGAAGATGACGCTGCTGGTTTGGACAAGGACGTAGTCGATTATCCGCTCGAATCCAAGGCAATTCCCTTATATGTGAAGGGAAGAAATCATCGAGCAATCATCGGGAATTCCAACATCATCAATGAAGGAAAGCTTCCAGAATATTCAAATCCCCCAGTTTCATTCCCACATCCAGCTTAGTTCCCACAGCCTGGTCATTGGTATGCGCCATAGGCGCTGACATCTGGCCTGCGACGATCATCGCCCCCTATAGTCTTTTTCCAGATGCATCGATATTCATCTAGTCACAGTGCCATATTGAAACCTGTGTGCATCCTCTCGTCCGTAGAACGGTGGACTCGACGGTGATGGTTCGGGTTTTGTACTCCCACGTGTCAGTCGGGATGCAGCAATGAAGCATGTCGGCTGAATCAGGATAAAGTCCACCATATGATGTCGACGCACCCATCGGCCCATCCTCGAGACGTACCTTACTTGGCTCTTCTCCACATGATATCATCATACAGTAAATGCAGGCATCAATCAATGAGATTGGGTGCGCTCGGATTTTAAGCCTAACATGCATCTTGCCCTTGCCGGCCGGAACTGATATTGGTGGGTCGTTGGGCGAGGCTCCAACGGGGTCGGCATCTTCCTGGTCTCCGAATATAAACTTAATCTAAACGTCCAAGTAGATGTTCGGTTGTTCCAACGTGATGTATGTACAGCACCCACGTCGGCGCCGGTACTCAGTACACCATGTCGCGGCTCCACACTACCAAACCTCAGCCGCATGTCGGCAAAAAGGTGGAATTGCGGGGTGATAGTGACCTATACTTGAGAGGGTTGCCTGTTCGGCGCAATAGACTGAGAATGATATATCGCGGGTTGATGTCACAATACAGTTAGGGACACGGTTGTTGTTGAATTCTGACGCAGGGGCTAAATGTAGGCTATCTTCTCTCTACGAGTTGAGGCAGAACAACAGATAAAGGATATAGGAACAGGCATCACAAAACTTGGGCAATAACATGAAATACTGTAAGTTTTCCGTAGCACACAAGATAGCGAAGTTGGACAGAACGTGCTTTTGGCATTTGCACTGTCCTGGCTCCTATGCGCATGTACTCCTTTCCTTATAATAACGTCAGGGTGCCTACATATCCCGTATGGTGAACTTGATAGGCTCGATCAGATTTGTTGTGGGGAGTCATTAAATAGAGAGAGTATACTGGTCTTGACGCCTGAATAGACCATTGGCAGATATGACGAGACCAATCTCGCCACCTCACATACGAACTCTGAAGAGGTACCGTATACGGACCTGCGCGATATCGTAGACGATGTACTCGTTGTACTGCAGATAAGCTCCAGGAATATTGGTGTTTGACGGGGGGTATCGAGTATCCGGCTAAACAAAGAGTTAGCAGTGTCAAGAGCTACAACGAAAAGACTGCTTACCATGGTGACGCCTGACAGCGAGGGATGGACACAGACAGCATCCTTCCACGTCTGGGGACCCGTCATTCCTTTACCCCATGTGGAAATTCTCCCCTTCTGGGAAGCATCTTCTCCAGCTGTATATGAGGCGCTGGTGAGTTCGTGCATCGGCTGGCCAAGCTCAGCTTCGCAGAGTAGAAGCAAAGCATGCCCACCGGAGTTGTATGCGCAGCAGTAATTGGCAGACTTTGACGACATATCTGCGAGATATATACCCTTTCCAAACATGTAGCCCGAAACGGGGGCCTCAGGCGGGGCGATTCGGAGGCCCTGACTAAGGATGCCTCCGAAGTTAGTCGCGCGGGACCCATGCCAGAGAAGTCGTCGGTCGCCCTTGATCTTCGCAAATGGACTCTTCTCAAACCGGTCGAACTCGCCATTTCGTTCAATGCGGAAGATGTTCTCGACAGTGTAGCTGTGGCCATGCGTAGCCCCCCGGGTGTTGATGAGATACGAAGTCAGCTCCTGGAATTCCGAACCGTTTTGATCGAGCACAGTCATCTCCTCCAACCCAAGGCCCTTGAATTGCCGATCCAAAGCATTGATCTTCTCAGCGCTGGCAAGGTCCTTCTTCATGAGCTCGGCTGCTTCCTTCATGTCGCCCAGCGAGTCAAGCAAGTCGAGCTCGCGCTTGAGGGCGGTGCCGTCTGATATGACAGGAGGCCGGACACGGCCAAAATTGTGCGGAATAAGCTATTGCACAGTCAGTATCAATGAGTAGAGGTACCTGGGACATTGCGTACTGAATAATAGGTGTTGGACAAGTCTTCAACTTCGTCCCTGGAAAAGCCCGTAGCTCCATTGAAGAGTGCAGCCAAGTCCTTGAGCATCTGAAAGCCTCGATTGATTGTGGCTTTACTCAATCTCCCAAGAGGCATCTTGTTGGCGTCATAATTGAGAGCATTCATGGCCTCGTTCATGTAGTTCTGGTTGAAGATCAAACGCATCAGGTTCTGAACAGGGACGGCGAGCGTCGACTTGGCTGGAGACACACTCCTGGACGTGCGGTCGTATCCGTTCGCGGAAACCTCTTCTGATACTTCCTCTTCCTCACTGTCCGCCTCGTAGCTTCGCTCTACGTAAGCATACTGGCCCTTAACTGGGTTGGCGCCACGGTCTTCCCACTAAGGTAGAAGAATGGATCAGCAGAGCGTCATACAAGGACATGGAATACTGACAGAGAGTCCACTCTTGGACTTGAATTTCTGACCGTACACCTTGATCGCGCCTTTCAAGTCACCGTTACCCAGGGTAGCAGTCTGACCGTAGCTCCCCACCCGACCCCAGCGCGTCCAAGTCTTGTAGTCTTGGGTGGCAGGGTTCCAGAGAAGCTGTGACGGTTAGTAAGTACAGTCAAAGTGTTTTTGGGATGGGTCGTACCTGGACGCGATAGAACTTGTTGTTGTTGTTCGAGGCATTGGTCTGGTTCAGCAACGCGTCGTGCACAAGACCACTGTCATCAACGTAGACGCGGTAGGCCTGGAGGGGGCATCCTTCGTCGATCGGGATGCTGACGTTGCGTGACTTGAGCACAGCTTCATCACCAACCTTGGGCTCCAGCTTTGGTGCAGCGCTAAGCTTGGCGGTTTTGGGGGCTGGGGCTGCGGCATGGGCTGGCGATGCGGCGCGCTTCTTGCTTTTGTCCGTGGCGACTGCGTTGGTGAGCAGGTACAGGTCTGTCGACGCAGCCTGGCTCTGCGATGCACTGAGCCAATCGACTGCGACGATCGGGATGCTGTTCGACTGCGCATCTTTCACCTTCTTCGAGGCTTTGCTTACATCAGCCGGCGTGGAGATGAGAACATTGGTGTCGTGAGTGACGCTCTTCACAACCTCTCCTCCGAGATTGGCGATGGTGACATGCACGGCGGCCTGGGTTGTGCCTGAAAAGGAGCCGCTAGTGGCGATGGTATAACCGGCAAGCGGCTGCAACGATGCCTTTGTTGCCTTTGTTGCCTTCTTGGGCGGCATTGAGAGGTCGATTGAGAAGTCAACTGAGAGGTAGTAGGTAGAGATTGAGGAGTGAGACAAAGGTGAGGGCGGTGCTCTGGTTTTCAATTGACGAAATGACCTCCCTCGTCTCATTGCTCCTTCCGTCCCGCGCGTCAGGCAGCAGCGTGCACAGATCTTTACCGTAAACGGCAAGCGTCTATTGCGCAGTCATGTGATCTCGCGACCGCCAATGAAATGAAGCTACCGTCTACATGGCTCTAGGCACCCGCGACACCACCCCACAGCTCCATTCCTTAAGAATCCCCTAGAACATAACAACGAAAACTCCAAACTCTGCACAGCTGTCCAAACATATCCACTGCCAACAATGGCGGCGCCAACCCTTGCCGGCATGCCGCTGGAGCTGCTCGTTCACATCATCGCGACCTACCGTAAGTGATTGATGCTGGAAGTGCATCAGAACCGTCTGCTCACTGATACGCCCTTAGTCTCCACTAAAGATCTTGGAGCTCTTCGACTGTCCAGCAAATACTTCGAGACGGCTTTATTCAACACTTTTGCCAAAGAGTTCTTCACCAAGAAGCAATTCATGCTCACCACACCAAGCCTGGAAGTGCTCATCGCCATTTCAAAGCACGCCGCTCTCAGCAAGTTTGTCAAGCATGTCATCATCGGAATTGAGACTTATGATCACCCCACCGCCCATATTCCAAGCGCGGCTGCGTTTTGGGCATACCGTCATGGCTGGGCCGATCAAACGAATTTGTTCAACACAGGCCGTGACCGCTTAATGCTCGCTCAGGCCTTTCGCAACCTGCCCAACTTGACGACTCTTGGAATTCGTGATTACGACGCCACGGGTCGCGTTCGCGACGACAACAACAGATGGCGCAGTTACGGTGCGCCGACAGCCGAGCGAGAGACGGGGATCAGATTTACGAGGCCGAGTACTGAGATAGCCTCGCGGGCCTACCAAGTGCTCTTGCAGGCACTCGCTGATGCGGAGAAGACAATTCCAGCAATTGAGGTCATTCTTCGCATGAGGACCGGCCTCAATGATCATGCCTTCTTCGTGCCCCTAGACGAGAAGTTGAACTCCGCCCTGAACGGGCTGCAGCAGCTACTTCTCACCCTCGATCTCAAGTCTTTGGATGTGCCTTTTCTGATTGTAGGCCCAAAACATGGTCCCGAGAAATCGCATTTTCTGCAATCCTTTCTCCTCCGTACCCCGGCTCTGAGCCATCTCCGGCTCAACTTCCAAATTCACGACAAAAAAGGCCCGTCCCGCGTCATTGAACATCTTTGCACCACAAATAATATCCTCCCGAACCTCGAGCGCTTGGACTTTGGTATGATGACTATAGATCCCGGTCTACTTCTACAGATCTTGACCAAATTTCCAATCCTGCGCCATATAAGTCTCTGGAAGATTACCGTAGGATCTATTGACTCAGCATCGCACTGGAGAGATTCGGAAGGTTGCTTCAATCCCTGGCCGGTAATTCTTCGATGTCTATCAGGTAAGAATCCCCAGGTCAGGGGCGTGATGGTCGGATGCCTCGAGGTCAAAGACTATAGCGCCCCAGCGTACCGCACCACTGCCAACATAACTTTCGCCAACAACAAGGCTTCGCAAGAGTATTTGGGAGATATGTCGGCCTGGCTCACAAAGGCGATCGATGACTTGACTGTGCAATGGCCGGCTCCGCCAGCCGATGATTCCGCTTCCGCTTCCGAGAATGAGGGCGAGGACGAGGATATGGATGACATTCATAACGAAGACAATGATTAGAACGAACGATGTGCCGAAGATGAGGCGCTCCATCTTTTACGTCCATCCTTTACGGATATGCGTAGTGAGGAAAAGGCGAACAGGTTGAGAAGCGAATGGCAATCATGTGTCCTAGAGCTCGTTCATTGTTTATAGTTACCTTTCGATGGTTTACATGATTCTTATATATAATTTCCAAGCAAATTACTCGAATTCAAATGCGTTCACATTGAGTATCCATATTGCTCCTCCTCCTCTTCCGCTCAAGTTCTTTTTAAAAACAACCCCCCCCCCCCCCCCTCGGGGGTCTTCTCAACGTACAATCAGCTTTACACCCAGCACTACAATGAAAACTCCCGCAGAGAACTTCCTCATTGACAGAATTTCAATTAGATATTTTGGCGAATCGCCAGCCCTCTACATGCGTTAATGAACTGTTACATGCCCCACATACGCAAGTATAATCACAAGACCAACCAGTCGTGAACAGATGACACTTTGAATTCCTCTCTCACCCTTACTCTTAGCTATGTCAACAGTGCGTACGACAAGTAACGGCAAGGAAGGTCAGAAAGTGAAGTATTATAATGACGTCCCCTCCGTTCGTCCATCCCGCAAGCACACCCATAAGCGATCAGCTACAGGATAGCGGCCCCACATGCGCTTTGCCCCCCCCCCCCCTACACTAGACCAACCCCTTTTTCAATCTAAACTTGCGGACTCTCCTAATCGAATAACTAGTAAGCAGGATTAGGTTGACGGTATAGACGCTACAATAGGTCCTTTAGGGTAAAATAAGATCCACGAGTTCACGCGCTAACTCCATTCAAACTCGAAGATACGCCACTATAAAGACAGCTAATTGTAGATCTTTTCATTAATTTCAAACTATTCAGTAGCATCTTGTTTAAGATACACTCTGTATTAATACCTGCGCCTCCTATCCAATGTTTCCCAATCCACCTTCCCCAGTTTCTCCGTCTTTTATACGGCATGCCCTACTGTCCGTCCCTCTTTATCGTAGATAGGCAGCTCTCGGTGTGTGTGTGTGTGTGTGTGTGTGTAGAATCCAGAGTAGCTAGCAATTCAACACTCCCCATAACATGCCCTAAACTAACAATTAGCCACGGTAAGCCTCTTAACCTACCCTTCACATACAGATTCTAACCATGAGTCAATTTACGGGACCTTAATTTAATATATAACGTCTTGGAGTGTATACAAAATCTTAAGACTTTATCATAACTATTAACGCCCCTCCTCTGCTGAAGTTACCCTAGCAATCGATACAAAGCTTAGGGGTGTTGAATTAGAAAAGTCCTTGCTATACTTGATAAGCTTTTCTTGCTTATAAAATAACTACCTAGGCCAAAGCAGGTCATCTTTATAGTATATACGTTAACTAAACAGTATATGTAGTATATACCTTAGATACACTCCGACTTGTCACGCATTTCCCTAGTAACAAGCTCGGCACCTTCATCCGCCTCCAAACTTCCTACGGCCTTTAAAACATAGACGAAAGAAATGTACCCAAATTTCCTAGAACAATGTTCCCCTAGATCCCCAAAACACACGTCCCAGTTAGCGGTAACACAGCCTTCAACCCCCAACCGTCTACTCCGCCTTATTTTTCGCCTTCCACTCCCCATAATATTAGCCTGTCTCCGCAGGCAAGATTGCGCGCATGGGTATTAAGCATTCTCAGCTGAAAGGAATGAATACGACACATCCTTCATTATCGAACGCGGAGTCATGGAATAGCCCAGTATCAGTCATAATACATTTTCACAAGGTAATTGAAGGGAATATTGCTGAAGGAGAGTGGGTATCGTTAGGATTCTGTGTCGTGGAGTGACGAGTCTAAGATTAAATTGAGTAGTGAAGGAGGCTGCGGTAGTAGGACCGCGACGCATAGTTATGTGTTGGATTTTGCAGATAGAGCGAGAAAACACCGTGATGATGATAATGTATAGCAAGATTGGAGGCTGTTGGAGGAGAATAACTGAACTTTTGTGGGTGGTACGTGAATGAAGGTCAAGAACAGAAATGCTCGAATTCCCGTGTTGCTCTAGAAACCCCTTTGCGCTCCTACTCTTCATGGCTTTGCACATCCGTATCATTACCCAACAATCTGCTCTCCTCATCCACTGGTCCCTTCCTTTCTTCTGTCACTGGATCATTCTTCTGCAGGCTGATCCAAATAGCCGCCCCAATAATAAGCGCTGCACCTGCTAAGCTCTGGAATGGCGGTGTGGTTCCCCAAATCACTCGCTCGATCACAAGTGCAAAAACCAACTGCAGATACGTCAAATTCGTCGCCCTTCCAGCTTTCTCTCTCTGTAACCCCTCTGTGAGCAGGAATTGGAGTAAGAAGCCCGCGAGACCGATGATGGCGATGAGACCCCACTGAGATGTTTCGCGAGGGATCACGAAGTGTAGGTCTGGATGAACAAGGATGATAATGGCGGATCCGATTGTTGCGATGGCGGCAAAATAGTTCACGCTGATGAGTGAGTGAGAACGTTTACCAATTACTCGTATCGTCGCGTAGGCCGTCGATGCTCCAAAAGTTCCCATGATGGACATGATGATGGCTAGCGTACGCTGCTGTGGAGATACAGGAACCGGAGCTGTGGGGGCCTCGGATGTGAGATCAAATGCCAAGACACGAGGTGCATCATTTAGAATCACCGGGAAAAGCCAGGTCGGCCGAGCGACGCATAGTACACCGCAGAAAGCGAAAAAGCCTGCGAGTGCTTCGTTTATAGTAAAGGGTTCGCGGAGCCAAACGAAGCATACAAGGGCTGTCATGGTGGGTATAATGAAGGTTATGACGGTAGCGTCGGATATCTCGAGCCATGTCAATGAGTCTATTGTGCTGTCAGGATCTTTACCCGGCTTAGGTTCATGGGGAAACCTACAGTATAGTCCGAATAGACCCACGAAACCAGCAGCCCCGCGCAGGACTAACAAGTGCCTAATTCCAGGCACACCTAATGGAAAGTCCGGTGTCTTGTGATACCACATGTAGAGAACACCTAAAATGGTGGTACAAGACATACGGATGAAGATAATTTGTAGGGCGTGAAACTTTTCTTCGTAACCCGTTGCTAGGAGTTTTGCGGCCGTGTTCATCTGTATTATGGATTAGCTATCGGTGTTCAACTCTTGCAAACGCAGTTTATTTAGTCCTCACGATAGACCCGCATGTCTGCGCCAAGAATACTAGAAAAAGTCCAAAGTTTCTGTCGTAAAAGCTGCGAATGCTTTCCCGGATTCCCCCTTCCGTGCTTCGGCCCGGGTCGGCGGTAGGCGACAATTGCGGCGAAGTTCCATTTTGCAATGTTCTTTGCGACGAAGAATCTGTGACTCCGTAAGACATTCTAATGTCAGAGGCACCTTTGAAAGTCAAAAATATCAAGCGAGAGATGTTGCAAGTGAACAAAGACAAAGGAAGTACGAAGAGAAAATCCTGAAGGGACAAATGCCGAAGACCCACTAGCCTTGGTCGGGGGACTGTGATTGGCTGCGCTCAGGTCAGCTGCGACGACCCCAACTTCTCTATCGCACATGTGCACTTTCAGACACACCACGCCAGTCTCACCGGTCTCTGTCAAAGTTCTCGTAAGGTTGTAGTTTGCGACAAGGCGAGGTGAAGCCTGAGCCCCGATTTTCTGACGGCTATGAAGCGATCAACAGAATCACAGTCTTTCTAGTTCACAAATGGACATTCCTTCAAAACAAGCAATACCAACAAAGTATCTCAGTGACGGCTCTCCTCTGAACGATGGTCTCCAGGAAGCTCGACAAGCCCTGTGCATTGTCAGTACTCAGATTGAAAAGGTAACAGGCATTCAAATGCGAAAGGATGGTGGGTGGACTTACAGGTTCCTTCACCAATATCCTCAATCACTGTCTTTGGGATGCCAGCACATTTGTTCATAGCTGCAATGTTCTGTTGTTTGCCGCCGCAAGACTGAGCATAACAGCTTGTATCCTAGAACAACATCAGTGTCATCACCTAAGGACTTCCCACACCCCTTGATCACTGTGTCTTCCCATAAATACTACCAACTTTCTTAGTAGAGGAACTGGCAACCTACCAGAATATTCTGCAGCGCATCATTCTTCCATCCAAAGACGTAATCTCCGTGATTCGCATAGCCGGTCTCATCACCAAAGGACCAGACAAATGGCTGTGTTCCATCTTCCGGCCAGTCTTCCTTGATATTGTATTTCGAGGTGTCCCAGATGACCTCGTACATGACTTGGGAGGTGCGAACAGGATGAGTAGCAGGGCAAGGACCGGCAGATTCGAAAGTGCCGGATTCGGGGTAGCTACACTGCATTAGCCATCTAATTTTGATCATCCGTTCACGAACCCAGACTCACCTCATATGTGCCATATGGTCTGGGCTATCCAGATTTTTACCATCCCAACATGTCGGGAATCGTACTGAAGTCATGATACCGTACGGACATACGTGAGTAGGGAAGGACACGGTTTCGTGCTCGCGGGAGCCGGCGTTCTCCATGCAAGTGTATGTCAACTGTCTGAAGCGGGCTGCTTCTTGCTTTGTACGAGCGTTGACGTCGCCTACGAACATACGGAACCCCTGAAGAACATTGCGTCAGCGTTTGGGGGAAATATTCTGGGAGTACAGCATATTCTACGTGTACGTGAATGCTTGAGTTAGACGAACTGGTTTGAATGCAGACACTTTGCTCTTCTGCGCAGTGTCGTATAGAGGGTCTTGCATGTAGTACACGGTCATGCCGCCACCGGTAGTGCCCTCGAAGCCCGCGTTGCTTCTTTGTGGCACTCTTTGGTACGTTCCATTTCGGGATTTGAAGTACAATACTGCGGTCCAATAGTTGCTGCAAGATCAATCAGTCCCTCGTGAAGTATTCTAGTGATTCGGTGGCTGTTCTACCTGAAGTCTTCGGAAAACTGGCATGTTGTGCATGTGCTCTCTCCAGGCATGTCCTTGTCCGGATTCATGGTTGCATTAAACGAATTACCTCCGACGATCTGAGGATAATCAGTAAGACAGTAGAGCTGAGCTAAGGGGTAAGGTGACTAACCTGATGAACATGAGGCGAAGGAACCTGACCAGGCGTCACTAATGGGTCTAATCGCTCCACTACAAGTTGCGAGCATTGGAAGCGGATGAGGGCCGCGACAGGGCCGGCCAACCCGAAGAGTGTTATAGTCGTCCAATACATCATAGTATCAGATTCTCATTTTAGGACGTTAAAATGTAAGGAATGAGCGGCTCGAGAGTTGTCTTGATTATGTACAAGTCCACCAGCAGCGTGAGTGCTTCGTGTCCAGTGCCGGCAGACTTCTACGTTTGTTGAGGTTCGGACAAGAGGAACACCGATACCCACCTCCTTCCGGGTTTTCAAGATAAGCCTCCAAGATTATACTTCATTTCGCAGCTCGTGGTTTCAGAAAGACCCAAAATACCCACAGATGAACGGGAAGGGATCGCGTACATCCTAGTCATATCAGCGGGAAAAAGCCAATGAGACAGCTCGCTTAAACTCACCCTCATCTATACTTATTGGCCGGCAGTTCTTCTTACCCAACATTCGAATAATGTCAAGGCAACAAGTAGCATATGAGGCCTTGGCAACTCTTGTGGGGGACTGAAAGGATGAGTGGGGCGCGGGCTTAGTGACTGAACTCAATATCCGACATCCCACACAGCAATACGATAAATGAAAATAGATAGTAGTGAACCCGAAATTTCTGGATTAAGCCCAAGAAGATACAATACTTTCACAGCTCTTGGTCAAAAGCACCACATATCGCTTGGACGGTCTGTTGTAACGACAAACTCAATCGCTTCACGAGAAGACTACCACGATGCAGTCAAGGCCATATTTCTTCATGCTCTTTTTCGTCTTCGCTAGCACATATGCATTCCCCGCCATTCATACGACTAACGAAACAAATACATGTCCAACAACTACGGAGTATGCCTGCTTCGATGTCATAAACTCGTCGCTTTGCTTATCGCAGAGCGCGAACAACGGGACAGCAGAGCAGATGGCTGCGTGTGTTACGTATGAAAACGCAATGAGCAATTTACCAGGTGCTTCGAAAGTCAGTCGAATTCAAGTTCAGGACGTGAATTACGCCTATTGACATACGACAGTTGTGCAGGTGCCCCGGCTGCCATTCGAAATATATCAACGATGCGATCTCAAGACTCTTTCCACCCCCTTGTGCTTGAAATCACAGAGATGACCTGATATATGCTGTAAATTTGAGTGCCGCAATGGGATATGTCGGAATAGTGAAAAGCCAAAACGTAGGGGTTATTGCCAAATGGGAGGGAGACGCATGACGAAATCACGGACAACATAGTAAGAAGATGTTATTTGAATGGGATATTACCCTATAGTATTCTTTCAAAAATGGACAAATCACATCCGAGAACTGAACTCCGTTCTTTTCTTCCTCCTCTCAACAATCCATGAATCGCTATCGATAGACTCTGATCGAAAAATTGTATCGATGCACTGCACTGCGATTCGAATAATGCTCTCACGGAGCATGCACCGTCTGGTGAACTATTAAGGCTGGGTTTCCGAGGTGTCCCTTTACACTTTGGTCCGGCGCAAACCACAAACTTCCCAGCGCTCTGACATAATGACGTCAACCGCCCGATCTAGCAACACCACACTTTCTTTGGAGTCTAGACTAAACTCATGTACGATTTCTCCAAGTTGAATCACGTCAGGCATCTCAAACTCAGTTCTCTCGTTGCCTGCAAACGCGTGTCAAGCTGTCATCGCGCAGTATTTAAAGTCAGCCGCACGCGAGATGACATACGTTGGCTTCTAGAGCTCGATAGAACGGTGCTAGTGCTTGGAGTAACGTGGTTTATATGGCTATCCGAAGGACAGTCTAAGCTTCACGCGGTAAGTTGACGTGCAAGTGGGTCGGGAAGCTGTCGATATGTTGGTGAGAGTGGAACATGTGATGCCGTTGGACAGTGAGCTGCAGACAAGCCATTCAATGATTTTCATTCAAGAAGGCACTCTAATATTCTGCGTTCGCCGTCACGTAACATCTGCCGCAGCTTTCTGTCGGGACACCCGCACCGGAGAACTGAGTATCGTTGTGGCCCGTGACTGGTTCTTTCAACAGGCCTTATCATGAATATCAATGAGCCTATCCCAACCAGAGGTATCGCTTTCGCTCTCATCTCATCTTTTTCGCTGACAACCCTAGGCCTCGCCCTCCCCTTCACCAAAGCCGCCGACCCAACCGCTACTCACAATCCAAACACTGACCTTCGTCTCCCCTTCTCGAAACGCATCCCAGATGACATCCGTAATCATTTTATCGCCATGTGT
This sequence comes from Massarina eburnea CBS 473.64, assembly GCA_010093635.1. Taxonomy (NCBI): domain Eukaryota; kingdom Fungi; phylum Ascomycota; class Dothideomycetes; order Pleosporales; family Massarinaceae; genus Massarina; species Massarina eburnea. The sequence continues at coordinate 13,991 of MU006799.1, read as the reverse complement.
GGCGAGTACGTCGGCACAGTCTTATTCCTCTACTTTGCCCTCAGCGGATGTCAAGTCGCAAACACTATCCGCTCCAGTGCGGGTCTCACCGTCAGTGACACAGGCGCCAACCCGCAACAACTCCAATACATCGCCCTATCTTTCGGCTTCTCGCTCGCCGTAAATGCATGGGTATTCTTTCGCATCTCTGGTGGGCTATTCAATCCTGCTGTTACCTTTGGCATGTGCCTGATTGGCGCTTTGCCCTGGTTGAGAGGTGTTTTGCTTTTCATCACCCAGATACTCGGTGGGATGACAGCTGCAGGGCTTGTGAGTTGTATGTTTCCTGGGCAATTGGATGTGAATACCACGCTTGGAGGTGGGACAACCATTGTGCAGGGCCTATTTATTGAAGTGTTCTTGACGGCGCAATTGGTGTTCACAATCTTTATGTTGGCGGCCGAGAAGGTGAGATGAGAGTCGCAAATGAAACCAGTGGCCATACTGACTTTTGATAGCACAAAGGAACATTCATTGCTCCCGTTGGCATCGGACTCTCGCTCTTTGTTGCTGAGATGACAGGTAAATACTCATTTTCCCTATATCTTTCCTTACCATCCTCCAACCTCCTTCTTTGTCTTTCCTGTCCATTTTCCTATAATTAACGTCTCCTCCACTTAGGTGTGTACTTCACAGGCGGCTCGCTGAATCCCGCACGCTCTTTCGGTCCTGCAGTGGTGAACCGCTCTTTCCCAGGTTATCACTGGATCTACTGGGTGGGCCCCATTCTTGGCGCCGGCATCGCATCCGGCTTCTACAAATTTATCAAGATTCTTGAGTACGAAAGCGCGAATCCGGATCAAGATGCCACCGAGGCCAGGATTCAGCGCCAACAGCAGCTCCGGGACCAGGAGAAACCCGAACTGAGTGGTCGGTGGAGTGACGAGAGTGGGATTATGAGGCAGATCGACTCGCCATTGGAAACGAATGGGGGAAATGGACGGGTCATGCACGAGGAAGGACTTACACACGAGGTAGCTACCGAGCATGCAGCGCAGAGACCGCCCATAGGACAGCGAACGAGTACGAAACCTAGGATGGCGAGTCCAGCCATGGCTAGTACGGATGAAGCCTTCTCAGGATTGGAAGGGGGTATGCATGCAACTGAGCAGGTCGCTATTGAAGCAAGGCGGGGTGTTCCGAGAACCATCAGCGGTATTGTGTAAAAAGAAGTCGTAGTCTAGATTATTTACAGAGCGAAGCGTAGTTACTACTTATTTACCTTTTTTACTCTTACTGTAGGCTAGTGCTTACTAGACCTTGCCTAATAATAGACTACACTATTTCTATAGTAATATAGTACGTTTTAGATACTATAGTATAATAATATAAATGTAGAGTTTTAGGATAGTTTATTGTAGAATTAAGGTAAGCGAGTATAGAGTAGATTTAGCGAAAATTTAGATAAAAGTATATAGTAACTGTTAGTTAATTAATAACTAGGGGTTCTTATCGCGACGGTAGCTCTGCTAGGTAAGTAGGTACGCTCTCTTATACTAGGACTAGCAGGGAGTAGAGCAGTTATACAGTCCTATGCTAGGACTAGTAAGGAGTACTATATAGTAGAAGGAAACAACAATAAGGATAAGATATAATCTATTCTTTAGCCTGCCTCTTTCTCTGTACAAGAAGAGAGACTTCTTATAGAGAACTACCCTTGTCTATCTACCTAAGTCTTATCTAAATACTGCCTAGATTTAGATACCTAAATCCTTTAGTAGGGATACCTAAATCCTTTAGCTAATAAGCTTATTTTAATACTAAGAAACTATTCTATACAGTGTATAGATACTAGAACTTTTCTCTTTTAGTATTAAATCCCTTTATGCAGCTTTTTCTATTATATAGCTCTTTTCTATTATATAGAATTTAATTAAAGCACTAACTATCCTCTATTTAGTATTATTTCTTTCCTTATAGAGGTATAGATAGATAAGGCTCTATCTATTAGGCTGTATATAAGGCTAAATAGTAGGTATAGTATAAAATTAAATTATAATTTCTGTAATAGACTAGCCTTAAAGTAGAACTGCAATGAGTGTTAATAAGAATATAAATATTTGTAACGAGAGAGGCCTAAAGGCAATCTAAAGGCTATATACTCTATCGCGCTGACTAAGCCTTATCCTTCAGGCGCAGGCGTAGCCTAAGCTATAATATACCCCTCTCCTATACTATTTTCCTATTGTTTTCTATTATAATTTTAGACGGTAGCTATAGTGCGCAAAAAAAATTTTTTACAATTAGAAAGTTAGTTATTAGGCTAATTGTTACTTTAAGCTTAGTGCTTATGTAATATTATAGTCTAGCAGTTACTTTAGGCCCTAGTCTATGCACGGTTGTGTGTTGTTACAGCGTTAGCTTAGCATTATTGTTTTAGCGAGGCTCTACTACACAAACTCTTAGCTCTTTGTAATAGACTAGCCTTAAAGTAGAACTGTAATAAGTGTTAATAAGAATATAAATATTTGTAACGAGAGAGGCCTAAAGGCAATCTAAAGGCTATATACTCTATTACGCTAACTAAGCCCTATCCTTTAGGCACAGGCGTAGCCTAAGCTATAACATACCTCTCTCCTATACTGTATTCTTGTTGTTCTCTATTATAATTTTAGACGGCTGCTGTAGTATGTAGAAAAAATTTTTATAATTAGAAAGTTAGTTATTAGGCTAATTATTACTCTAAGCTTAGTGCTTATATAATATTATAGTCCTGCAGTTATTCTAGGCTCTAGTCTTAGCGTAGTTATGTAATATTGCAGCGTTAGTACAGCATTAGCTTAGCGTTGCCGCTTAGCAAGGTCCCTACTATAATAAACTCTTAGCTCCTTCTGTCCTCTTTCTCTACTTATCCTCTCCTCTACCTATTAGCTGTCGTTCTGTCTTCCCCCTGTCGCTGTCTCCTCTTTATCTTAGATTACCTTTTGTTACGTAATAGTATTGTTTGTCCCTACGTCTTCCCCCCCTTCTAGTTCTAGTACTAGTAGAGGTAGTAACTTTCTAAATCTTAGTAGAGGTTGTAGTTACGCGCGTAGTTCTTTAGTATATTATTATAGCGCTCCTAGTTTTACGTCTTAGCTTACTATTTATATCTGTAGCCTAAGTCCCCTCTACGCAAGAAGCTGCGTTATAAAGTTAGCACTTACCTACTTGTTAGTAATAGTAATAATAAGGAGTTTAGTTATATTAAAGAAGGATTCTGTACTTGCGTTAGCTGCATGAATTAGTTAGGGATATATAGTTATCTTAAGTAGTGTTAGCCCTTTCTTTACCTTGTTTTTACTATACTAACGTTTTTGCAGCTACTTAATAGGATCTGCTAATAAGTGCAAACTCTATTAGAAACAGAAAGCGCTATGCACGTAGTTAGATCTGCTTCTAGCCTCTAACCTTAATCTTCGTGCCTATACTTATTAGTATGTTAATTATGCTAATAATAGCTATGCAAGCAGTAACATATATATAGTGTTAAAGAGTACAATTATTTAGGGCGCTAGTAAGAAGTCTAGGAAGCACCCTTACTTTAGTAAAGAGTTCCTAAGGCTCTGTTGTAACTAGAAGCTTGCGTATAAGTATGCTCTGTAGGTATTATAAACAGGTCTCTCTCCTGTTAAACACAATCTGTCTGCTCTAGTTTAGCTAGACCTCTCTACTATAGCTTCTAGCAATCTGTTCTTAAACGCTCTTGTTATTAAGTCCTCTTTAGTACTATTACTGCCTAGTTATAAGAGGATAGACCCCGTGACCCTTAGGCACAGCCCTCGGAGCCTGCTAAGGAAGTCTGCCGAAGTCTGCCGAAGAAGCCTGCTAAGGAACCTACCTAGAACTAGCCTAGGACTAGTATATAAACCCTCTATAGCACTTCCTGTAGACTCTATTAAATTTATCTTATCTTTAAAATAATATCTACTCTTAGGGTTAGTTCCCTTACATTTGAATTTAATCCCTTTAACCTCTAGTCTTGTCCTAGACTCGCTAGAACCTAGGAGAAATTACTAGAGGTATACTGCTAGGAACGTCTCTAAATAATAGACTTTTTAGCACGCACGTAAGTGCTACGATAGCAAGGTTAGAATAATTAAGAGATCTAGGAATAGCTTGTCTAGGACCTTATTAGTTTAGGTACCTAGGAAGAAGCAGCAAGAGAAACAGTTAGACAATAGGTAAATTAGAATACTTTAAGACCTCTAGAACAGCTAAACGTTAACGTGGGTATACTAGAGACCCCTAACTATCTATCCTGTTAGCCTACCCTAGCTTTCTATAACAACGTTAGTTTTATAGAGGCCTAGTTAGAAGTATTTATAAGGGCATAGGTGTAGGAAGCGCTCTAAGCTGCGCTAAGCGCTCTACTTACTAGTCCTACAGTAACTCTACCTAATGTACCTACTACAGTTCTACTAGGAGAACCTATTACAGTTCTAGTTAAACGAATTAAGGTACTTAACCTAGAACTCTATTCTAGGAACTGTAAGGAATACTGCTAATAGAAGTAGAATATAGAGTATAAACTAGAGTAAGACGGCCTAGCTCTTAGATACCTACCTAGATACATTTTTAATTATCTAACTAGCAACGCCTCTACTATCGCTATGTTATAGGTAAACTAGAACAAGGGTAGCTCTATAGAAGATCTGTAGAGCTACCTTAACCTTAATTTCCTAGACTAGGAAGCAGGCCTACGCGCCTACAAAAATCTTCTCTAAACACGCTAAGGGGGTTCCTTACTTAATAACTTTAACGCTAAGTTCCTTACTTACGCGAACAACTTAGGAGAATATAAAAATTATTCTCTGCTAAAGGAAAGGTACTTAGAAGTAATCTAGGATAACCTTTACAAACTGTTAATTAACGTAGAGCTACTAGAAGAATACATAATCTAGGAGTTAATAGCCTGTATTATTAGGATCTAAGAAAAGCTAGATTACACTTAGGGAGCTAGCCGCAGCTATTGTCCTAGCTCCTATAGAAGTAACTCCTGCTAAGCAGGGAACTCTAGCAGAGACCCTATAGACATTAATCTACCTAGGTTTGCTAGTTAATAAGGCAACCTAAGCTTCTCTAAGAAGAAACGTGCAGAATAGGTATTGTTAGAGGAACAGGATAGGCGCTAGAAGGCGAATCTCTACCTATAATATAGGAAGTTAGAGCATAAGGTTAAAAAGTACTCTCTAGAACCTGCCTAGAAACTAGTGCAGGCTAAAGCTGCTGTTCCTGCTACTAATCTAGCTACCTCTAAATTAGAAGGTGCTTTAGATTTAGAAAACTAAAGACCTCTAGCTAAAGGCGCTGCTAGGGGTACAAATGTCAGTTAGTCTAGAAGGGACAAGGATAGGTCCTAGGTGTAGGATTCGAAGAGTTCTATAGATACTAGCCTAATAGGGAGTTAATAACAATCTACTTATTTGTAAATAATAAGTTTGTTATAAAAACGCTCCTAGATACAGGCTGCTTAACAGTAGCTCTTGTAAGTAAAGGCTTCTAGAAGAAGACTAAATTAACGCGCGAACAAATAAACACGCTAATGCCTATTATAGAGGTAGGTAGAAAAGAGACGTACGTGGACTAGAGAGTCTACATATTCCTAGATATAGAAGGACACTAGGAAGAAGTTTAGGCTTATAAAGTACCTAGGGACAATAAATAGGACCTCGTTCTAGAGAACTCCTAGTGTATTAAGAACTAAGTAAGCTTAGCACTAGCGAAGAAGTCTGTTTACATTAGAAATACAGAGATCTAGATCTAATATAAAAAGAAATAAGTTGCTACTTAGATTAGAGCTACTGCGTTCTCTGCCTAGATTAAAAGGTTACAGAAGGACAGCAATATCTAGATCTTCTCTGCTTCCCTAAAAGAGGTAAACAAGGCAATCCTCTAGAAAGGAACTAGGGCTTACGCCTTATCCCCTAGGGACATTGAAAAAGCTCTTAAGACGAAACCCTTTAAGAGTCTAGAAGAAGTCTAGGGTGCCTTGCTAGAACACCTAAAAGACCTTTACAATAGCTTCCTCTAAAGGAAATCTAACATCCTAGCGCCCTACTAAGGTGTTAATGTAGACTATAAAATTAAACTTAAGAAGAAGGACAGTAAGGAAGTAGCTGCTCTATAGGGACCTCTCTATAGCATGTTGAAAGACGAGCTACTAGTACTCTAGAAAGAACTAAACTCCTACCTAGAACATAGGTTTATTTAAGTTAGTAACTCTAGCGCCTTAGCCCTAGTGCTCTTTACTAAGAAGCCTAGAGAGGGACTCTAGTTCTATGTAGATTATAGAGTACTTAACGCCCTTATACAGAAGGACTAGTACCCCCTTCTACTTATATAAGAGACCCTCTAGAATATAGCAAAATCTAAATAGTTTACTAAGCTTAACGTTATACAAGCTTTCTACTGTATTAGGATTATAGAAGGAGATGAATAGAAGACTGCATTCTAAATAAGGTTTAGCCTATATAAGTAGCTAGTTACCCCCTTTAGTTTAGCTAACGCTCTAAGTACGTTCTAACGCTTTATTAACTACGTTCTTAGGGACGTAATAGATAACTATGCTTCTGCATATATAGATAACGTCCTAATCTACTTAGATAGATTAAAGGAAGACTACGAACAGAAGGTACGCAAAGTAGTCTAGAAGCTTAGCGCTGCGGACCTCTAAATTAATATTAAGAAGTGCGAGTTTTTAGTAAAATTAACTAAGTATTTGGGATTTATAGTAGAGGCAGGAAAAGGAATCTTAATAGATCCTGCTAAAGTTGTCGCTATTAGGAAATAGGAGACTCTAACCTCTGTAAAAGGTATCTAGAGCTTTGTTAGGTTTACAAACTTCTACTAACAGTTTATTTTAGGGTTCTTAAGCATTGTTAAACTCTTTACAGAACTAACAGGAAAGAGCGCGTCCTTCTAATAGAGAGATACACAAGAAAAGGCTTTCTAACGCCTTAAGGAAGAGTTTATTAAAGACCCCTTACTAGCTAACTTTAATCTAGAACTAGAGACGATTATAGAATTAGACGCCTCTAGCTACAGCATAGGAGCTACGTTATTACAGCTCTACAAGGACAGCACTTTAAGAACTGTAGTATACTTCTCTACTAAGAACTCCCCTGCAGAATGCAACTATACAATACACGATAAGGAGCTTCTTACAGTTATTAAGTGCTTAAAAGAATAGTAGAATAATTTAAAGTAGCTCTAAGCATTTTCTGTGTACACAGATTATAAAAACCTGTTATATTTTGCAACAGGCTAGATCCTTACAGAACGTTACGTACGCTAGGTAGAGGAACTTACTAAGCATAATATAACCTTTGTGTACTGCCTAGAGAAGTTAAATACTAGAGCTAACGCGTTGTCTTGCCAGGACTAAGACGAACTAGAACTAGAAGATAGTAGGGGCCCTAGGAAGTATTTCTAGCTGTTAAAACC